>BSBK01004780.1:0-417500 GCA_027943335.1 Chamaecyparis obtusa
CCTTCTTCAATTTTTCTTAATAGGTTACAATAGCATTGTTAATGATACTTGAAATAATTTTATGTCCTTAGATGTCTCCCCATAAGGGGATTCAACAAATTTCCTTATGTTTGGAGGCTCTAAAACATGATTTTGAGATTTAAAATAATGATATTATGGGCTTGAGTTTTATTTCATTGAGGGGCCAACATGTAGACCATATTTCATATTTTTTCATGTAGGAGGTAGGGACAAACATGAGGGTTGAATGTTGGACTTGGAACATGGAGATGCCAAATGGAATTTCTAAATAATATACTTAATATATTGGCATGTATATAAGTGTTGTGAAAATTCAGAAAGAGAACACATCATGTGTATCTCATCTTACTAGATTGTATACCACATATCTCTTTTAAATCCTTGGACAAATCCACTTCTTCATAGACCCTTGTTTGGGTTCTAGCTTAGAGAAACCTATCTAATTTAATATGTACACATAATAGGTCCTATAGGGACAAATATTTGTGTTAAAAAAATATCATTAAAAATATAAACCAGGAAAATATTCTTATATAAGGGCATAGATCTTTCTCATTGGTAATAATGAAGTATTAGTGTAGTGTGAAAATAAAACAAAGAAGATTAGACAAACCATAAGCTAGTTTCAGAGATAACTTTGACATGGTTGGATTCATAAATATTTTTTTGTAAAGAAAAAGATTATTTTTTTGGTAATCTTTTTTATGAAATCAAAGTACATCTTGCACTCATCCTAGGTGTTATTGACCCTAAAATTGAGCATTCTTTCAAGGGGGACCCTCAGTACAAAAAATTATTTTCAAGTAAAATTTTCTAAAAAAGGACACACGCACTATCAAACAAAATAGAGAACATAACCACATAAGAGGTTGTTTTAGTGATGATATCTTGGGGTACAAATTGGTGATTAAATTTCTATAACTTTTGAGTTGGTTGTCATCACAAAGTACTCTAAAACCTCCTACTATAATTGTAATCACCTAAAAGTTTTCTAGTAAAATTTGAGCCCCCAATCTTGATCAAATTGCCTTAAAATAATTGTAAATCTCAAAGTCATAATTATGTAAGCAACCTGATTAATCCCCCTTGTATAATTAAATTATTTCTTAAAAAATCAAGCCTAAATCATTTCTAAGCTTGAAAAAATCATTTAATTGTCAAAAACTACCTTTAATATAAAGTCTTAGCACTTTAAATAAAAAGAGAACTCTGTGCAACTTAATCTTGATTACTTGGCAATTAAAAGGGGGTTTTCTATTTTCCCTTATTCTCCCATCAAGCTTGGCCAATCAAAAAATCTTTAATCCTCTCACATGGATTGATCTCTTCTCACCACTCATCTCTACCTACCATATTTTGCCTCTTAATCTCCACCCTTCATTCTTGAGGAAATTCATTTAAAAGGAAGCTCTTCCATGGCTCAAGGGACTCAACTTTGTGCATTCTAGAGTAATATTGAATTCCTAGCTCTTCGTTTATTTCATTATAAACTCATAGCTCTCTTGCATTCTTTGTTTACTTCATTCTTAGCATAATCTTGCATTGTTAAATCTAATTTTCTTTCTTGCATTGTTTATCATGACATAATTTCTTGCATTCTCATTCTAGAATAGTAGTTGTTTGCATCCATTCTAGTTTAATTTTCTCATTCTATCATTTTTAATCTTGCATTCTAGTTTATTTCTAGTTTTGAATCTCCCATTTTTGAGTAGTCAAGTCACTAATCCTTCTTTCCAATCTGATGAGCATCATTAAAATTATTAGACTTGCTTCAACTAGGAAGAAATAAGATGCTATTGAGAATTTAGTTGGTTCATTTGATATGGCCTCCTATAGCTAAATATATAAAATTAATGGTTTATTAAGTGTTGGTTTCTTTCCAATTTGATATTAACATTTAACCACATGTCTTTGGTGCCCACTATGGTGCTAGAATTGAAAAATTGTCCCTTTTCTTGTAGGTTATTTTTGTTTATTTTTTGAAACTGCATTGAATACCCAGTGACCCAAATTATCATACAATACCCAATTTCATCACACGTAACAGTGATAATTATCATACAATAATATGGTGTAGGGTGTTTCATTGCATATAGTGTTGTCTTTCATTGTACGATATAACATCCATGGAGTTCGTTGCATGGCTCTCTAGGTTTTATCATATGATAGTATGGTAACTAATTGTGTTTTATCATGTAAAAAATAGTGAGAGTTTTTTAGGGTCCTGCACTTGAATTTTTTTTAATTTTTGATGCTTGATTTAAATTTTTCTTGGCTTTGACCTTCTATGTTTTAGGTTTTAATAGGTTTTTGCAGGGTATTTGATAGAGAAATATATTGTCAGAGACATCAACACTTACTTATTTCAAGACTACTAATTCTTTGTGGATGTAGGAAGCTTTCCAAAGACATATTTTGGAGACTAATAAAGCTATTTGTGTTCCATGTTGTCTTGGAGATACAATTGAACATTGTGCTTTCATAGATTTAGTTTTCTAGGCACCTAGTTTTAATTGAAAGGCTTCTTTTCTTGTGATTAGTTGACTAGTAGGAGAGTATTCTCTTCACCTCCTAGAGATAGAATAAGAAATCTTGACCTATTTTTATCTATTACTTGTAAAAGGAATCTAGGGTGAATTAACATGTTCATCATGTTCTTGGGAGAAGCTATGGAGTAGGAGAGTATGCTCTTTTCCCTTATAGAAAATTAGAAATCTAGATCTTCAAAAGTCTATCTAATTTTCTTTTCATTTTACCTTTAGAGGCCTTCTATTGAGGTAAAATATCATCCGAATGACCCAAGTGAGACAAAGAAAATTTAGCTCGTCCAAACCACTATAAAACTTATGCCTTGTTGGCCAAAAACCACATGGACATAGCTATTATGTGAGGCCCACCTTCGGCCCACATAGTGATCCTGTTTTATAGATATTAGCCTATCATTTTGATTATGTTACTTTTAGAGATACTTGGACTCTGTCGACTACTGATATACTATGTTGACTCGTTAGACTATTCATTTTGATGATACTGCATATGGGATCCATAGTGTGTGGATTTGGTTTATGTTATTATATGATGTTTTGTGAACCTGATGATCTTGATGATATTTGAATTATGCTATGGAATATCATTTGAATTATGCAATTTAATTATGAATATTATATGCAATTGAATGATTATTGTTATATCATGCATGTTTAATGTATTGGTTTTCTTCTTTGAATTACTGATGCTGCACTGAGGTATTGCAGGTGGAAGGACCATGGAAAACACATTCGGGGAAATCACTTTGAACGTAGGGCAACCAGTTAAACCAAGGCCCTGTCTATTAAGATACCTGAGGCCTCGTTGTTAAGTATTTTTATTCGTAACAGTAATCTGAAATGTATGTGTGTATTAATGTTATGTGTTGTGACATTGGACGTACCTTGTGTGAAATGTTATTTCATAAAGTGTCACTTAACACTAATGTTAAATGTTATCAAGGTATGTCGAGTGTTGTGTGAGAGCATATTCTAGGAGTTTTAGGGAATCTTAGCACGCCTTTTTGCCATAGGAACTATAATGTAGTTTCCATTCCCCATTCTCCATCCTATTCCTAGAAGTGAATTTAGAGGGTTAATAGTGGCTTTAGAAAGTGGTTTTATGCCTTATTAGTTAACCCATTCCAACTACCCATGGGTTAGGGGTATTTTCACCTTATAAATAGCCTAAAATTGACTTGTTGACCCTTTTAAAAATTCATGTGCAACCTTGAACGAAATTGCAACTTGCTTGATAGGACCTAATTAATGAGGTTTGTGGGGGTAGGTTTTAGAGGCCTTTTTAGAGGAATTTTGGCAAAGGATAGGATATTCACCCATTCTCCATCTTTGGAGAGTTCCTGAAAGTTAGGAGAAAAGGCTTGAAGCTTGGATTAGGGCTCAACAACATTCTACCATAGCTTTGGACTTGAGGTAGGAAATCATGTGCTCTCTTTGTTTTTATGAGTTGTTTGTAATTGTGATCATGTTCTTGGCTTCCCATGGTTGGTCATGGTGGAAGCTTGTTTTGTTTTGTTTTGTGTTGTGTTTTAAGCTCCCCATGGTTGGTCATGGTGAGAGCAAGCTTGCAAATGTGTTTTTCTCATGTACTTGGATTTTGGGTTGTTTACTCTTAGATTCTCTCACCCTTGGGAGGGAAGAGAAATCAAGAGGGGGTGTGGGAATGGAGGAAACTCCATGTGTAGAGTCTCCTCCATGTGTGGGGAAGGATGAACTTGGGTGAGTGATTTTCCCCAAGAAACCTTGCATTTAGCCTTTGTGGCAATGGGGGTATAAGGAGGAAAAAAAAATTGGCCATGTGTGCCTTGTATGTATTTGAGAAATATGGGTCCATGTGTGGCCTTGTTTATTATGCAATGGTAATCTCCATGGTTTTGTCTACCCACACCCTACAAAGGAAATTTATGAAATTCTTTAGTTATCTTCTTGAGGGAATTTGGGAATTTGTCAATGTTTGTTAATCTTGTTGTGATTGTGTGTGTGATTGTAACCTGTTCAATGTGTTCTCCCCAAGCTCGGGGGTGGTCTCATGAGAGACCTTGGATGGGAGGTGAGCTCCCATGGTCTTTTCCTTGTCTTGTTTGCATTTGCAGATATTGAAGTATGGATGCATGATGATAAAGAAGATAAAGATTTTTGCCCTTGATGTTTTAAATGAGGAATTCACTCCATGTTTTGAAGCATTCTTGTAAATTTAGAATGGTGTATCCAATCTCCCTTTGGAGCACTTGTAAAATGTATTTAGAAAGGAAAATGGGGAAGTTAAGTATAATGCTATAATGAACTTTCTTTGTCAAATCGATGTTTTTAGAAGATGTATTCATTATGGAATTCTAGTAAAGAAAAACCAAGCTTTATTTTGAATATTGCAATGTTGTTTTGAAACCTAGGATGAAGTAAATTTCAATGGAAATAGGGATAATGAAAAGTTTATGTAATTCATATTATGGAAAGATGAATACTTGCTTGTCTCTTAAAAGACCTTAAATCTCTCTTTACCATTGAAATTACTCTCTTTATCATTGCAATGAGTTCTTCAAGTTGATAGAATCTATATTGATATGTTATCATCACTTATTTGGATGAAATGAGAAGATTGTAGTTTCCTTTAGATGTTTCACATTGACTAGAACAATGCAATAAACTCTGAATTTATGCTTTGAATCACTCCTTAGTTCTATGATAATGTCAAAAAAAAAAAAAACAACTTTGAAACTAAGAGCATTTTAGTTTTTAGAAGAGGCCTTATTTGATTAACAAATAAACTATGATAATCTTTGTTTGATATACTATCTAATTGCAATAACTTAAACTCTTCATTCCATATTAGGAATCATTAAATCTTCATTGCTATGCTCTAATAAGATTCAAAAAAAAAATGAACTAAAAGTGCTTAAAAAAAAATAGCACTTCCCAGAAAATTTAAAGAGAGCAAAATGCTCTCTGGATTTTGTATGGGAAAGAATTCCCATACAAAAATCCAACCACAGTCATATTATAATATAAAATTTGCCACCTTTTTGACAAAGCAATAAAATAAACATAACTTCAAAATATCATTCTTACCTTATTTACTTCTTCCCCTTCCCTAGGCGCAGGTGTAAGGAGAAGCAAAGTCTTTGACTTTATTGCACTTTATTTCCATTGGTCAGAGGGAGAGTCCTTGATGCCACCTCACTCATCCACTACACTCCCATTTCCTTTATCTTCCCCAAGGATCCACGCAGCTTTTTGGAGGAGATAAAAATCACGTTTAAAAAGTTTCCTTGTTTTGAATCATGTAAAGAGGGTAGGTGGGCTCTCTAAACTTGGCTTATTAAATAACCCTTCTCCCAAGCACACATCATCACCTCCTTGATATGCGCCCCCCTTAGCTTTTTGGATTTAAATTCCTCATGGCACGTGGGTGAGGAGAGCTTGGGGTAAAGAGATGGTAGTTAATTTGGAGGATAGGGTAGTTGTAGAATGTAGGATATTTAGAAGTTTAAAAGATTGATTTGATAGATTGTTTAGTAGGATAGTTAGTATAGTTAGTAGTTAATTTAGATGTTTAGTTAGTTATTAAGTTAGATTAGTGGGTAATAAAGTTATGTGTTATTTTATGTTATTTTTTTATTTTTGCTTTTGGATTTAATTTTAGTGAAGATAAATAATATGTTATGCAAGGAATTTTATAGTTATTGGAGATTCCTTTTTATTCAATATTGATAATTTTAAAGCATGTATTAAATATTAGTTAATATATTATAATTTTTTAATTAATTAATATCTATATTACTTAATTAATATTTTATAATTATTAATTAATATTATATAATAATTTAATATAATTATTGATTAAGACTTATAGTTTTTATTTTCTAATTTAATAATAAGTTTGATGAATCAGATCATGTATATCCTGTATTTCTAATCAACCGATTAAGCTCCATGAACAGATTGGACTTAACGTAAACATTAGACATTCATGTCCTCTCAGTCAACCTTTGAGAACTTTAGTTGTCGAACGATAATTTTGATTGTCATGAAGATGGACGTACTTAACCTTAATTAATATTTCCCTAGCATCCTTTATAGACAGCATTGTCGAGGTTGTTCACCTGATTCATTATAGCCTCGTCGTTGAACTCATTAACCCGCATCTGGTGTGTGTAAACTTATCACTTTTAAAAAAAATTGTTGGTTGTGTTTTGACCCAACTTTTGGGCATCACATTTTGGTATCAGAGCCAGGTTCAACTCTAGGAACCTTTGTGCCATTACGCTTTGCTAGGAAAGTATTCGTGTACGCATAGTAACCCTTTTGAGTTATGCATGTGAGGAGCATGTGTGAGTACATTATGGAATGGTCATACCAACATCATCGTGTGTGGGTGCCCTAGGATGGCTATGGGAATACCTCGAAGAAGCCAAACCCTTATAACATCGGAGTGATGTAGAAACTGGGTAGAATGGCCTAACCATTTTAGTATGGGGTGGAAAATTGTTCTATACCCTCGCAAGATGTACATTATTAAGTTATGGTGGGGCCAATGCCATGATGTAAATTTTTTTTTTATGATGGAAATACTCCATGATCATCAACAGTTTCTCCTTGTATAGACTAGGACCTTCTCGAAGCATTGGGAACTTATGATACAGCTTGGGAAGGCTAATTAGTCATAGGAGATGGACGATAGTAACCTATGTTAAGAAAAGCATTGTAGTACCGAAGTAAGGTAAAGGAGGCTCATTTAATTATTGCTTCAGGCAATGAAAGTATGGTGCCCCTAGTCGAGGTATAGATTGAATCACCTATGGATATGTAAGTTAAAGGTTGAAATTCCTCAGTATTCTGTGGTGGGTACTCCTTTTGGATTTGATGTCAGTTGTTTCATTTTGCTTATGGATTTCTTGAGTCGTTTATCTTCTTGGTGGAACTTTCAAAGTATTGGACTGGTACCCTTTTGTTTTGTTTTCTTGGATTGGGTTTTGTCACCAACTGTATAGTTCTTATCTTGGCAGTTGCCATCGTTGATTTTTTTTTATTTTCTTTTCTTTTCGATTGAAATGAGCTCACTTTTTATTTTTATATTCGAAGTTGAAGCAGACAGATTTGCTTTTTGAGAATTCCTTGTATCTATTTTTTTTTGGGTGACTATTATGAGCACTCTCTTTGGCTGCCAGTCCTATGTCATTTGTACCCTCTTTGTTTTTAAAGAGTCCCACCAATCGTGTGTATATGAGGTAACACCTAGAAAGAGATATTATTCCATGTCGGAAGGTACTACAGGATCGATAGATCAGATCCATGCTCTTTTATGATGAATAACATAAGTGATTGGTTTCCTTGTAGTTGGAGTAGGTGAAAGTTGGTGTTTTGGCAAACCATGGTGGTGTAAATTATTTATAAGGCATACAATTTTGTAAGTGGCCTTGCACGGGTGTTAGTAATATGAAGTTCATCCTTTGGGTAATCATGTACCCTAATAGGAAAGATCTAGGATGTTATGATTGACCTTAAGAGATCGATGACTATTGAATGTTCCTTCTTCATAACAGAGGTTAAGTATTTGGGGCATGTCATATCTGGTGATGGGATCTCAGTAGACCCATCAAAGATAGAGGCTATTATGAATTGGCTAGCACCTACCATAGTGACTGAAGTCAGAAGTTTCATGGGACTAGCCGGTTATTACAGATGTTTTGTTGAGGGATTCTCTAGAGTGGCACATCCTATTACTTCCCTTCAGCGAAAGGGGAAGAAGTTTGAGTGGACAGAAAAGTGTGAGAGGGCTTTTCAGGAGCTCAAGAGAGCACTCACCAGTGCACCAATTCTTGCAGTGCCAAATCCTTCAGCGGAATTTGTGGTGTGCACAGATGCTTCATTAAATGGATTAGGGGCAGTCCTTATGCAGGGAGGGTGAGCTATTGCTTACGAGTCTAGGAAGCTTAAGACTCATAAGCTCAATTACCCTACACATGATTTGGAGCTTGCAGCAGTGGTACATGCCTTAGTGTGATGGCGTCACTTCCTCTTAGGTCACCGCTTGAGCTTCATTCAGACCATCAGAGCCTTCAGTATATATTTACCCAGCCGAACCTTAATGCTCGGCAGAGGCGATGGATGGAGTTCTTATGTGAGTATGACTTTGATGTCCACTACATTAAGGGGAAAGAGAACGTTGTTGCAGATGCCTTGAGTAGGAGACGGCATGATATCTATTCTATGACTACAGGCACAGATTTGAGGGGTCAGATCCTCCGTCATCTACAGGAAGATGAGTGGTATGCAGAGGTTTGCGAGATGATTCGATCCCAGAGACCCTTGGAGGGGAAGTATGTTGGTTATACTTTAGAGTCCGATGGGCTTCTACGCCATCGAGAGCGTATCTATGTACCTTCTACCAGAGATTTACGTGCATTCATTATACTTGAGGCTCACAGAGTACCATATGCAGCACATCCCGGGGTTAAGAAGCTACATGCAGATCTGAGACAACTATATCATTGGCCAAGCATGAGATTGCAGATTGCTGAGATAGTGGCCAGATGTCTTGAGTGTCAGCGGGTTAAGGCAGAGCACCGCCATCCTGGTGGACTCCTGCAGCCGCATGAGATTCCAGTATGGAAGTGGGAGGTTATATCCATGGATTTTATAGTTGGTCTTCCGATGTCTTCCCGACGCAATGATGCTATTATGGTGACGGTGGACTGGTTGACTAAGGTAGCCCACTTTTCTCCACTTCGTACTACCTTCATAGCACCCGCAGTAGCCTAGGTGTTCTTACGAGATATTGTCAGACTTCATGGCATACGTCATAAGATCATCTCGGATAGAGATTCTCTTTTCACTTCATCTTTTTGGAGAGAGCTTCAGGCAGTGTTGGGCACTAGGCTCAATTTCAGTACCGCCTATCACCCTGAGACAGATGGGTAGACCGAGAGGGTCAATCAGGTTTTAGAGGACATGCTTCGCATGTATGTTATGGATCATCAGACCCGGTGGGAGGAGTATCTTCATCTTGTGGAGTTTGCCTATAACAATGGGCATCATACATCATTGGGAATGCCTCCTTTCCAGGCATTGTATGGTAGACCTTGCAGGACCCCACTGAGTTGGGATAGGATCGAGGACAGAGTTTCCATTTGGTCCTGAGTTAGTTTGAGTTATGGAGCAGCAGGTCACCCTGATTAGGCAGCGTCTCTTAGAGGCTCAGGATAGACAGAAAAAGTATGCAGATGCGAAGAGAATAGACCGAGCCTACCTTGTGGGAGACAGAGTCTTCTTGAGAGTGTGACCGCACAAGAGTCCAATCCATTTTGGAAAAGGCTCTAAGCTCGCACCTCATTTTCTTGGTCCGTTTGAGATCCTAGAGAGCATAGGGCCCGTTGCTTATCGACTAGCCTTGCCACCTAGCCTGTCACGCATCCACGATATGTTCCATGTATCGGTTTTGTGAAAGTATATTTATGATGAGTCTCATATCATTGATTGGGATGCCTTGTAGGTGGAGTCAGATGGCCAGCAGGCCCTGGAGCCCATTCACATTTTGGCTCGACGGACGTTGCGACTTCGAGGCAGAACGCTGGACCAGGTTAGGGTCCAGTGGGATTGCTATGATGAGGTCACAGCCTCATGGGAGGATGCAGCACAGATGAGGGCCCAGTATCCGCACCTCTTCGATGAACTCCAGGAGGATGTTCATGCCTAGAGGGGGTGGATGTGAGGCCCACCTTCGGCCCACATAGTGATCCTGTTTTATAGATATTAGCCTATCATTTTGATTATGTTACTTTTAGAGATACTTGGACTCTGTCGACTACTGATATACTATGTTGACTCGTTAGACTATTCATTTTGATGATACTGCATATGGGATCCATAGTGTGTGGATTTGGTTTATGTTATTATATGATGTTTTGTGAACCTGATGATCTTGATGATATTTGAATTATGCTATGGAATATCATTTGAATTATGCAATTTAATTATGAATATTATATGCAATTGAATGATTATTGTTATATCATGCATGTTTAATGTATTGGTTTTCTTCTTTGAATTACTGATGCTGCACTGAGGTATTGCAGGTGGAAGGACCATGGAAAACACATTCGGGGAAATCACTTTGAATGTAGGGCAACCAGTTAAACCAAGGCCCTGTCTATTAAGATACCTGAGGCCTCGTTGTTAAGTATTTTTATTCGTAACAGTAATCTGAAATGTATGTGTGTATTAATGTTATGTGTTGTGACATTGGACGTACCTTGTGTGAAATGTTATTTCATAAAGTGTCACTTAACACTAATGTTAAATGTTATCAAGGTATGTCGAGTGTTGTGTGAGAGCATATTCTAGGAGTTTTAGGGAATCTTAGCACGCCTTTTTGCCATAGGAACTATAATGTAGTTTCCATTCCCCATTCTCCATCCTATTCCTAGAAGTGAATTTAGAGGGTTAATAGTGGCTTTAGAAAGTGGTTTTATGCCTTATTAGTTAACCCATTCCATCTACCCATGGGTTAGGGGTATTTTCACCTTATAAATAGCCTAAAATTGACTTGTTGACCCTTTTAAAAATTCATGTGCAACCTTGAACGAAATTGAAACTTGCTTGATAGGACCTAATTAATGAGGTTTGTGGGGGTAGGTTTTAGAGGCCTTTTTAGAGGAATTTTGGCAAAGGATAGGATATTCACCCATTCTCCATCTTTGGAGAGTTCCTGAAAGTTAGGAGAAAAGGCTTGAAGCTTGGATTAGGGCTCAACAACATTCTACCATAGCTTTGGACTTGAGGTAGGAAATCATGTGCTCTCTTTGTTTTTATGAGTTGTTTGTAATTGTGATCATGTTCTTGGCTTCCCATGGTTGGTCATGGTGGAAGCTTGTTTTGTTTTGTTTTGTGTTGTGTTTTAAGCTCCCCATGGTTGGTCATGGTGAGAGCAAGCTTGCAAATGTGTTTTTCTCATGTACTTGGATTTTGGGTTGTTTACTCTTAGATTCTCTCACCCTTGGGAGGGAAGAGAAATCAAGAGGGGGTGTGGGAATGGAGGAAACTCCATGTGTAGAGTCTCCTCCATGTGTGGGGAAGGATGAACTTGGGTGAGTGATTTTCCCCAAGAAACCTTGCATTTAGCCTTTGTGGCAATGGGGGTATAAGGAGGAAAAAAAAATTGGCCATGTGTGCCTTGTATGTATTTGAGAAATATGGGTCCATGTGTGGCCTTGTTTTATTATGCAATGGTAATCTCCATGGTTTTGTCTACCCACACCCTACAAAGGAAATTTATGAAATTCTTTAGTTATCTTCTTGAGGGAATTTGGGAATTTGTCAATGTTTGTTAATCTTGTTGTGATTGTGTGTGTGATTGTAACCTGTTCAATGTGTTCTCCCCAAGCTCGGGGGTGGTCTCATGAGAGACCTTGGATGGGAGGTGAGCTCCCATGGTCTTTTCCTTGTCTTGTTTGCATTTGCAGATATTGAAGTATGGATGCATGATGATAAAGAAGATAAAGATTTTTGCCCTTGATGTTTTAAATGAGGAATTCACTCCATGTTTTGAAGCATTCTTGTAAATTTAGAATGGTGTATCCAATCTCCCTTTGGAGCACTTGTAAAATGTATTTAGAAAGGAAAATGGGGAAGTTAAGTATAATGCTATAATGAACTTTCTTTGTCAAATCGATGTTTTTAGAAGATGTATTCATTATGGAATTCTAGTAAAGAAAAACCAAGCTTTATTTTGAATATTGCAATGTTGTTTTGAAACCTAGGATGAAGTAAATTTCAATGGAAATAGGGATAATGAAAAGTTTATGTAATTCATATTATGGAAAGATGAATACTTGCTTGTCTCTTAAAAGACCTTAAATCTCTCTTTACCATTGAAATTACTCTCTTTATCATTGCAATGAGTTCTTCAAGTTGATAGAATCTATATTGATATGTTATCATCACTTATTTGGATGAAATGAGAAGATTGTAGTTTCCTTTAGATGTTTCACATTGACTAGAACAATGCAATAAACTCTGAATTTATGCTTTGAATCACTCCTTAGTTCTATGATAATGTCAAAAAAAAAAAAAACAACTTTGAAACTAAGAGCATTTTAGTTTTTAGAAGAGGCCTTATTTGATTAACAAATAAACTATGATAATCTTTGTTTGATATACTATCTAATTGCAATAACTTAAACTCTTCATTCCATATTAGGAATCATTAAATCTTCATTGCTATGCTCTAATAAGATTCAAAAAAAAAATGAACTAAAAGTGCTTAAAAAAAAATAGCACTTCCCAGAAAATTTAAAGAGAGCAAAATGCTCTCTGGATTTTGTATGGGAAAGAATTCCCATACAAAAATCCAACCACAGTCATATTATAATATAAAATTTGCCACCTTTTTGACAAAGCAATAAAATAAACATAACTTCAAAATATCATTCTTACCTTATTTACTTCTTCCCCTTCCCTAGGCGCAGGTGTAAGGAGAAGCAAAGTCTTTGACTTTATTGCACTTTATTTCCATTGGTCAGAGGGAGAGTCCTTGATGCCACCTCACTCATCCACTACACTCCCATTTCCTTTATCTTCCCCAAGGATCCACGCAGCTTTTTGGAGGAGATAAAAATCACGTTTAAAAAGTTTCCTTGTTTTGAATCATGTAAAGAGGGTAGGTGGGCTCTCTAAACTTGGCTTATTAAATAACCCTTCTCCCAAGCACACATCATCACCTCCTTGATATGCGCCCCCCTTAGCTTTTTGGATTTAAATTCCTCATGGCACGTGGGTGAGGAGAGCTTGGGGTAAAGAGATGGTAGTTAATTTGGAGGATAGGGTAGTTGTAGAATGTAGGATATTTAGAAGTTTAAAAGATTGATTTGATAGATTGTTTAGTAGGATAGTTAGTATAGTTAGTAGTTAATTTAGATGTTTAGTTAGTTATTAAGTTAGATTAGTGGGTAATAAAGTTATGTGTTATTTTATGTTATTTTTTTATTTTTGCTTTTGGATTTAATTTTAGTGAAGATAAATAATATGTTATGCAAGGAATTTTATAGTTATTGGAGATTCCTTTTTATTCAATATTGATAATTTTAAAGCATGTATTAAATATTAGTTAATATATTATAATTTGTTAATTAATTAATATCTATATTACTTAATTAATATTTTATAATTATTAATTAATATTATATAATAATTTAATATAATTATTGATTAAGACTTATAGTTTTTATTTTCTAATTTAATAATAAGTTTGATGAATCAGATCATGTATATCCTGTATTTCTAATCAACCGATTAAGCTCCATGAACAGATTGGACTTAACGTAAACATTAGACATTCATGTCCTCTCAGTCAACCTTTGAGAACTTTAGTTGTCGAACGATAATTTTGATTGTCATGAAGATGGACGTACTTAACCTTAATTAATATTTCCCTAGCATCCTTTATAGACAGCATTGTCGAGGTTGTTCACCTGATTCATTATAGCCTCGTCGTTGAACTCATTAACCCGCATCTGGTGTGTGTAAACTTATCACTTTTAAAAAAATTTGTTGGTTGTGTTTTGACCCAACTTTTGGGCATCACATATTAACTATGTTGGGTCCTATTTTTACTATAAGAACACATATGAGACTAATGTGTAGGGCCAAGATGTGAGGTCTCACCCCAACCCATCATAGCATTTTTTATCATTCACATTTTGACACTTCATCATTTGATACATTGATACGCCTTTTGATTATCCTGATAGAGACTCGAGATATTATGTTGATGATGATTATTATATTATGTGGATTACATTCTGATGTGGATTAGAACCTAGAATATGTAGTTGATTTTGATTATGCATGTTTAATTATGTGAATTGATGAGAAGACTTGATCATGATTAGATTTGATAATTTCATGGATGATATGTTATGATGTTTATGGAGTTATGATGTTTAAACATTATTGGATGAAAAAATTATAATTAGAATTGAATTCTGCATATTCATTTAGGTTGCTATTTATGAATTGAATATATATATATATATATATATATATATATATATATATATATTTCATTTGATTTTATTACCTTGGACTAATGATGCTCGAGCTTAGTGTGCAGGAAAGAGAACCATGGAATTATTTGAAGAATCAAGGCTAAACATATGTGAATTGAGTAAGCCAAGGTTTAATCTGATATGTGATTTAAAACCTCATTGTAATGTGCACCTATTGTAAATGTGTATTGCATGTGTGTTACTCGTGTAACTTCATGTTGTCATTTATGACATGTTGTTTTGAATGTGATGTGTAATTGTTAGTGTCACTTGACACCTGTTATATGTGTATGTATTGACATGTTTACTAAGGTTGGTTTTGTAAACCTAAGCCTAACTGATTCATTTGGAGTCTAATTAAATTCCCTTCTTGTAGATACTTGGAAACCCCCCCAATTTGATTATTTAAATTCAAATTTTCTTCTAGCCACTTCTAGAGGCCAAAAAGAGGTCCTAAGGGTCAAATTTAGAAAAATCTAAGTGCCTTAGTGATAAGGGTATGGGTTAGGAATGTTTTTAACACAACTAGAACCCCCTAGTGGCTTAGGTGACCCTTTTTATGAACCATTTTCCATATGCTACGAAAATTGGATTGAGTCTTGACCTTTACCCAACCCCACACTTCTTTCCAGTTTAACATTTATGATAGGGGACAAGGAAAAGCCAAAGGACTTTAGGGTCAAGTCTGAAATTAATGTTGGTGGGTGGGTAGAAGTTGGAGGTGTTTTTAGGGGCCCTTTGGAGAGTTAGTGGGTGTTCACCCACTCTCTAATTTTAGAGAAAATTAGGTTTTGGAAAAGAGAGAAAGGAGAAGGATAAGGAGATCAAATCAACTTCATTCTCTCATTTTTTCTTTGGATTGAAGGTTGGTGGCTCTATCATGAATGAAATTTCTTGCTTGAAACTCATGAAGAAGATTGTATGCAATGTGTATTGTAGACTTTTTTATCTTTCTTGTCATGAAAGAATGTTATTGCATCTCATTTGGTTGGTTGAATTTTGGGCATGAAATTTAGTATCAAAGCCTAGGTTTCAACATTGGAACCTAAAACCCATTGTGTTTCAACTCACCTAACTTAATCTATTATGTAGGATGTATGTCATCACATGACATGGCTAATGAGGCATGGGCCATAAAGTCACATGTGTTGGTGTAGGAAGGGGGTGTGGATGACCTCCACCACCTTAAAACTCTAATCAATATATTATGGATGTCCTTCAGAATCTAATTGGGGTGATTCAATAGAGATTACCACCCATAGATCCTCAACCAGAGCAAGAGGCTTCCGAAAGAGAAGCACAGATCTCAGGAGGTGGTAGAGCAGCTAGTAGAGAGAGGAGTAGGATTCCTCCACCTTGGTTTGTCAAGGGATGTGGTGATCATGAGGGTGAGTTGGTTCATCATGAGATATGATTCAGAGAGAGACCCCCTAGAGATGTTGGAGATGAGATTTGAGAGTTAATACGACTCCAACCACCCTTATTTTTTGGATCCACTGATGGGTTAGTAGCAGAGGCCTGGTTACAAAGTTTACAATGATGCTTTGGATTGTGCCCTTATGGGAGTAATCTAAAAGCATGACTTATAGTTCATCTCCTACGGGAGAAAGCCTCTACTTGGTGGCAGCAGGAGGAGTCCATTGGAGGAGTGGCTATTGACACACTCACTTGGGAGTCTTTTGTAGCCTAATTTCAAGAGAGGTATCTCTCTAAGAATATCAGACAGAGATAGATAGAGGAGTTCCATGATCTCTAGTAGAGAGGTCTCACTATGGCCTAGTACAAGAGTCAGTTTCTTGAGCTCCTTCCATATGTAGATTATATGAAGGATGAGAAACTATATATCCATCATTTCATTAAGGGGCTTAATATGTCTCTTTGAGGTATAGTACATTTAGCCTTTCCTAGCACATTTAGAGATACAGTTGAGATGACACTTGTAGCTAAGGATATCCATACTAGACAGGAGTCCTAGGATTGGTCTTAGCATTGAAACCCTTCATCCCAGTAGTCAAGACAACAAAGACCCTCTTGGAAGGGAAAACATAACCATTCAGTAGAATCCTTTAAGGGACAACAGTCTCAGTAGGATTTTAGGCAGAGGTATTCACACGATTATCAGGGCTTAAAGCCCAAATAGTGGTAGTCTCAAGGCTCTAAACATAATTAGAAGATGCGGACCCTATAGACATAGCCAACTAGGACTCAGTATTTCTCTACGGGTGGATACTATGGTTCCAATAGGACCAGAGGGTCACAATAGCCTAGGACACAGAGAGTATAGATTCAGACCTGAGGGCCATGTTACACTTGTGGTGGTATGGGAATATTGTGAGAGAGTGGCCTTAGGGATAGTCAACCAGTGATTAGAGAGGGGCTACCTTAGAGCTTACAGTTAGAGATATGGGTAGATCCCATAGAGTATTTGCAGTGGTTGATAACTACCAAACCAAGCACCAGGCCATGGTCATAGAGACCAGAGGTATGATCTAGGGTATCAGTGTTTCTATCTTGTTTGATTCAGGAGCCACATACTCTTTTATATCTCCATATGTAGTGGATCATTGTGGGCTGGTGGTAGTTAGGTAGGATTTTAGTTGGGAGGTCAAGTTAGCCTTAGGAGCTAGGGTGTCTATTAGTTCCTTAGTTCATAGTTGTTAGATTTAGATTGGAGACTTAATCATGATGTCTGATCTCCACATTACCCCTCTAGGTTCTTATGATGTAGTTCTTGGCATGGATTGGCTATATGCCCATAGCACCAAGATGCATTATGGATAGAAGAGGGTTGAGTGCATAGATGATCATGGTACTTCTCTGGTGATATCTAGGGTACAGGGGCCTGTATCCCTTTGCATGATTTATACCATGTAGCTTAGGTGGTGCATGTGAAAGGGATGTTAGCTATTTTCCATCACCATTAGTGATAGAGAGGAGGATTTAGAGGGGGAGCCTTCACTTGAGGATTATCCTATCCTTCATGAGTTTGCAGATGTATTCCCTAGCAAACTACCTGGTATGCCTCCACCTATGGAAGTTGAATTTCATATAGACCTTGTACTAGGAGCCGAGCCCATATCTAGAGCACCTTATAAGATGACCACACATGAGCTCAATGAGCTCAAGATTCAGTTAAGAGCTCTTGGAGAAAGGGCATATTTGACCTAGTGTATCACCTTGGGGTGCACTAGTGATTTTTGTGAAGAAGAAGGATGGATCACTTAGATTGTGCATTGATTATCGATAGTTGAATAAAGTAAAAATTAAGAACCAATACCCACTCCCTAGGATCGATGATTTGTTTGATTAGTTGTAGGGTGCCTGAGTATTCTTGGAGATAGATCTAAAGTTGGGGTACCATCAGTTGTGGATAGTGGAGAGTGATATCCACAAGAATGCTTTCCATATGAGGTATGGACACTATGAGTTCACACTGGTGCCATTTGGTCTCATGAATACTCTAGCTATGTTTATGAGCCTCATGAATGGGGTATTTCATACATTCTTGGATAAGTTTGTGGTAGTGTTCATTGATGACATTTTGATTATTCATGCAATGAAGAGGAGCATGAGGAGCATTTGAGATAGGTTTTGTAGCATTAGAGGGAGAATTAGTTATATGGTAGCTTGTCATAGTGTGCCTTTTTTAGACCCAAGGTGAATTATCTTGGTCATGTTATATTTGTGATGGGATCTCTATAGAGCCATCGAAGATTAAAGCCATTATGGATTGGCTAGCACCCACTAGTGTCACTGAGGTCAGGATTTTTATGGACTTAGCAGGGTATTACCTATGCTTTGTGGCAAGATTTTCTAGAATATCTCATTCCATGACTTCCCTTCATAGAATGGGGAAGAAGTATGAATGGATAGAGAAGTGTGAGAGAGCTTTCTAGGAGCTTAAGAGAGCCCTCACTAGTGCACCAATTTTAGTAGTGCCAGATCCTTCAACATAATTTTTTGTATGTATGGATGCTTCATTGGATGGTTTAGGAGTAGCCCTTATATAGGAGGGTCATCCTATAGCCTTCAAGTCTAGGAAGCTAAAGACTCATGAGCTCAATTATACAACTCATGATCTAGAACTTGCAGTGGTGGTTCATGCCTTAGTGAGATGGTGACACTTCCTTCTAGGTCACTAATTTTAGCTTCATTCAGATCACCATAGCCTATGGTATATCTTTACACAACCCAATCTGAATGCTAGGCAAAGGAGATGGATGGAGTTTTTGTGTGAGTATGATTTTGATGTTCATTACATCAAAGGGAAGGAGAATGTAGTTGCAGATGCCTTAATTAGGATGTGACATGAGCTCTCATCTATGACTTCTAGTACAGATTTGAGGGAGCACATTTTTCATCACTTGCAAGAGGATGGATTCTATGTAGAGGTTTGTCAGATTGTCTGTTCTTAGAGGCCCCTTGAGGGGAGATTTGCAGAGTATTATTTAGAGTCTGATGGACTCCTACATCATAGGGGATGGATCTATGTACCTTCTATGAGTGACTTGCAAGAGTTTATTGTGCTAGAGGCTCATAGAGCACCTTATGTAGCTCATCTAGGGGTTAAGAAGTTGCATGCCAATCTATGACAATTGTATCATTGGTTAGGCATGAGATCATAGATTTCCAGCATAGTTGCTATATGCCTAGAGTGTCAGAGAGTAAAGGAAGAGCACAGTCATCCAGGTGGGCTCCTGTAGCCACATGAGATTGCTAAGTGGAAGTGGGATACTATATCTATGGACTTCATTATTGGTCTCCCTATGTCTTCTTATTGCCATGATGCCATCTTGGTGACAGTTGACATGTTGACCAAGGTTGCCCACTTCTCACCCATGTGTACTACATTCATAGCATGAGACGTAGCTCAGGTATTTTTGTGGGATATTGTCAAACTTCATGGCATTCCTCATAAGATCATCTCTGATAGAGAATCATTATTCACATCAACTTTTTGGAGAGAGTTGCGGGCAGCGTTGGGCACTAGGCTCAATTTTAGTACAACATATCACCCTTAGATACATGGTCAGATAGAGAGGGTTAAACAGGTGTTAGAGGATATGTTACACATGTATGTGATGGACCATTAGGTAAAGTGGGATGAATACCTACATCTAGCTAAGTTTTCCTATAATAATGGGTACCATTCTTCTATAGGTATGCTGATATCAGGCCTTCTACAACAGACCATGCAGGACACCACTAAGTTGGGATAGGATTGAGGATAGAGTATCTATTGGACCTCAGTTGGTCAAGGATATGGAACAATAGGTGGCTTTTATTAGACAACATCTTAGAGAGGCTCAGGATCGACAAATGAAGTATGCAGATGTGAAGAGGGTTGATCATGAGTATATGGTTGGAGATAGAGTCTTCTTGAGAGTGGGTCCACACAAGAGTCCAATCTATTTTGGAAAGGGATCTAAGTTAGTGCCTCGCTTTGTGGGGCCTTTTGAGATCCTAGAGAGGATAAGACTAGTTGCCTACCATCTAGCCTTACCACCCAGCCTGTCATGCATCCATGATGTGTTTCATGTATCTATGTTACAGAAATATATTTATGATGAGTCTCACATTATAGATTGGGATGCCTTATAGGTTGAGTTAGATAGATAGATAGCCTTGGACCCCATTCATATTTTGGGCTGATGGACCTTGGCACTTCGAGGTAGAGAGTTGGACTAGGTTAGGATCTAGTGGGATTGTTATGATGAGGTCACAACTTCATGGGAGGATGCAGTGCAAATTAGATCATAGTACCCATACCTTTTTTATGAACTACAAGAGGAAGTTCATGCCTAGGGGCAGAGGATGTGAGGCCTCACCCCAACCCATCATAGCCTTTTTTATCATTCGCATTTTGATACTTCATGATTTGATACATTGATACACCTTTTGATTATCCTGATGGAGACTAGAGATATTATGTTGATGATGATTATTATATTATGTGGATTACATTTTGATGTGGATTAGAACCTATAATATGTATTTGATTTTGATTATGCATTTTTAGTTATGTGAATTGATGAGAAGACTTGATCATGATTAGATTTGATAATTTCATGGATGATATGTTATGATGTTTAAACATTATTGGATGAAAAAATTGTAACTAGAATTGAATTTTGCATATTCATTTAGGTTGCTATTTATGAATTGAATATATATATATATATATATATATATATATATATATATATATATATATATATATATATTTCATGTGATTTTACTACCTTGGACTACTGATGCTCGAGCTTAGTGTGCTTGAAAGAGAACCATGGAATTATTAGGAGAATCAAGGATAAACATATGTGAACTGAGTAAGCCAAGGTTTAATCCGATATGGGATTGAAAACCTCATTGTAATGTGAACCCATTGTAAATGTGTATTGCATGTGTGTTACTAGTGTAACTTCATGTTGTCATTTAGGACATTTCATTTTGAATGTGATGAGTAATTGTTAGTGTCACTTGACACTTGTTATGTGTGTATGTATTGACATGTTTACTAAGGTTGGTTATGTAAACCTAAGCCTAACTGATTCATTTGGAGTCTAATTAAATTCCCTTGTTGGAGATACTTGCAAACCCCACCAATTTGATTATTTAAATTCAATTTTTCTTCTAGCCACTTCTAGAGGCCAAAAAGAGGTCCTAAGGGTCAGATTTAGCAAAATCTAAGTGCCTTAGTGATAGGGGTATGGGTTAGGAATGTTTTTAACACAACTAGAACCCCCTAGTGGCTTAGGTGACCCTTTTTATGACCCATTTTCCATATGCTACGAAAATTGGATTGAGGCTTGACCTTTACCCAACCCCACAATTCTTTCCAATCTGACATTTATGATAGGGGACAAGGAAAAGCCAGAGGACTTTAGGGTCAAGTCTGAAATTAATGTTGGTGGGTGGGTAGAAGTTGGAGGTCTTTTTCGAGGCCCTTTGGAGAGTTAGTGGGTGTTCACCCACTCTCTGATTTTAGAGACAATTAGGTTTTGGAAAGGAGAGAAAGGAGAAGGATAAGGAGCTCAAATCAACTTCATTCTCCCATTTTTTCTTTGGATTCAAGGTTGGTTGCTCTATCATGAAGGAAATTTCTTGCTTGAAACTCATGAAGAAGATTGTATGCAATGTGTATTGTAGACTTGTTTATTTTTCTTGTCTTGAAAGAATGTTATTGCATCTCATTTGGTTGGTTAAATTTTGGGCATGAACAAGAGGTCTTAATATTAGTTTCAATTTTACCTGACTTGAAGAACTTGTAGGGATATAGAGTTGATGCAAGAGCATCTTGGGTATTGAGCAATCTTGTATCACCAAAAAACATTTTGTTTCCTATACCTGTCTGATGTTCTCTTTATAGCTGTTGTTGCTATCTATTTCTTTCTTTGCACAGTTAATGTAGTGTTGTGGACCAATTCTTGAGCATTCTTCTAAGAGCGCACATCCTAATTCATTTGGACCTCGACATTCTCGCCATTTTCCTTAGGCATTGATTCACTGCCAATTTCACATGAAACATGTGGTATTTTGTCTTGCCCAGTTCTATGTGGGGAAATTGGATCTTGCAAAGTTTAGGATATGTTCTTGGATCATGTGTGGACCTAAATGTAACGGTGCATCTTGTTTTGTTATTTCTTTCTTTAGTTTTGGTTTCTCCTCCTAAGTGGACCTATAATGTAATTAAATGTCTGACTAGCTGACATGTGGCTTTACTGGCTATATATTTGGAGCTTGGGTTGATGTAGGAAGGCAGTTCTAGTTCTAGGTAGAAGATAGTAGAAGACAAGATAATATGCAAGTTGGGACTCTGATTTGATAATTCATTGTATAAGGCTGAAACCCAAAAGGCCTCACAGTTGAGCATGTTGAAAGATTTAATATAATTGCACTAGTTTTGTTATTAGTTTCATGTCTCATATCCATTGTGCTTTCACTAATTTTCATGTGGTTTTCATATTTCTTCCATGTGTAACTCTTCGCAGGGAATGTTTGTGGGTTTAAGAAGTCTTAATTAACCCTAATTATGCCTATACCTACCCTACCCTTGCATCTAGTGATATCAGTGAAAGTTCTTTCTTATGGATTGGATCA
Source organism: Chamaecyparis obtusa (assembly GCA_027943335.1). Lineage (NCBI taxonomy): Eukaryota > Viridiplantae > Streptophyta > Pinopsida > Cupressales > Cupressaceae > Chamaecyparis > Chamaecyparis obtusa. Next base: position 22,709 of record BSBK01004780.1, read on the forward strand.
TGGAGAACCTTATTGGATTGGTTGTAGGGTGGAAAATCTAAAATCTAACCTATAACTTGTAGAAGGTTATGATCTTGCTAGAACTTGATTGTCAAGATGCTTGGTGGTAGAGGAAATGATAATTCTATCATGGATATGTTGAGGTAGATTGCAACTAAGCTTGAAGCTATAGAGATAGCCCAGAGAAGAGGTGAACATCTTGAAGATGTTAGTGATGAAGAAGAAGCAACACCTAATCCTGAACCTCAAGTTGCGTGGGATGAGGAAAGACTCTTGAGAGTTTTGTCTAAGGCTAACTCTAGACCTACGGTTGAAGTTGCTTTCTATGATGGAAGACTTGAGACCAATACACTTTTGGATTGGATCTCTAAGATGGATAAATACTTTGAGTATGAAGGTACTCCTGATAATAAGAAGGTTAAGATGACAGTCATAAAGTTAAAAGGTCATGCATCTCTTTGGTGGGATCACTTGCAAACTGAGAGACAAAAGAAAGGAAAAGAAAAGATCAAGACATGGATGAAGATTCTTGGAAAGATGAAGAAGAAGTTTCTTCCAGCTAATTACCAAGTTATTTTGATGAGAAAAATGCAAAATTTGAGACAAAAGGACATGAGTGTGAAAGAATATACTGGAGAATTTTACAAATTGGATATCTGATCTGGACATGTGGATGATGAAGTTGAGAAGGTGGATAGATACCTGAATGGCCTAAGGACATCGATTCAAGATGAGATCAGTTATGTTAAAATATATAGTGTGGAAGAAGCATACCAATTTTATTTAAAGGAAGAAGAGAGATTGACAAAGAAACATGAACAAAGACAAAGAGGAAGAGGTGGCAGATTTCAACGAAGTAGAGGAAGATCTTATGGAGAAAGTAGCAGATCTTAAAATGTAGTATAAGTTGAAGGATGGAAAGATGAACCTGTTGGTAGAAGAGGTAATTACTCTAGAGGTAGCTATACTGGTTAATCTAGGAATAACAATAGTGGGAAAAGAGAAGAGAAATTTTGGTTTAGAGGTACTTGTTACAAATGTGGTGAAGAAGCACATAGAGCCTTTGAATGTACTAACTCTAGAAAGAAGACCAGAGGTAATGGCAGATGTAATATGGCTTGTGAAGAAGTTGAGGAATTATGTAATGAACCTAAACATGGTGAGAACTTTAGGGTATGTTTAAGATCATGAGGGGCCAAACTGTGCCCTTAAGTGGCAATGAAAAATCAGCAAATCATGGTTAGTCAACTTGATGTGAAAATTTCAACTAGCTATGAATCTAATATCAAAAATTTGTAATAATAGAATCTATAGAAAATTGAATGTAGTTTCTAAACTACTAGGCCTTTTTTGAGAAAAAGTTAGTATGATTGGTGAAAAGTATATATTTCAATGCAGCAGTACAAAAATTTCAAGAAAAAAATAAGAAGTAGGTGTATGTCTGACCACCTTAATCATAATCAAATGATAATATTTTATTATAAGATTTTATATATAAGTAGTAGACTCATGCCCAGATGTGACGCATATTTTTTTGTAATTTTATTCCCAAAAAATAATTAATTATGAATTTTTTGCTACAACATTTTTAGAATAAAAAAACTCTTGTGTCTGACCACCTTAACTCATTCAAAACTTTACAAAATTCAATTTTATTTTATTTTTCCTTATAGTAGGTGAAGCATAGAATGTGACACATTTTTTGGATTTCAAAAATGTTATACCGTCTAAAATTTATAGTCATTTTTCAATCAATATATAAATCAACACTTTAGAGGTAGCTCAATTAGAAAATAACTAATAATTACTTACCGAATTCAAAATTTGACAGCAATTATATCGATAGAAAGTTGATAATCTCCTTAAGATACCCTTTTCATTTTATCAAATTGGAGTGAAAAAAAAGTTGTCAGCTACATTGTCAAAGTTTTGAACTGACATCGCCACTTTTTGGCCCCTCATGATCTTGCACATACCCTTTATGCTAAGAATGATCCTGTGGAATGAAGAAGTTGATGAGGAATCTATTCTAGGAAAAAGTTTGTTCAAAACTTGATGTAAGATCACTGATAAATGTCTCAAGGTAATCATTGATACTGTAAAAAATGATAATTTAACTTCTGAAGAGTTGGTTAACAAGTTACAGTTGTAGAGATTGAGATATCCTAATCCTTACCATATTTCTTGGATCCAGAAGGAGCATAAACTACTTGTAAGTGAACAATGCCTTGTTAAATTCAAAATTGGGAATTATCACAATGAATTCTTGTGTGATATTATGCCTATGGATTGTTGTCATATTCTTTTGGGTAGACCTTGGTAGTATGATAGGAAATCTTTGCATGATGGTAGATTGAATCAATATACTATTTGGATGGATGGAAAGAAATAAGTATTATTTCCTTTAGTAGAGAAGTTTGATGAAGGTCACTATACTATGGTTAGAGTATGCTTGGTTGATTGTAAAAAGTTTACAAGAGAAATGAAAGAAAAAAATATTTGTTTTTCTTTAATTCCAAGGTAAACTAAGAAAAAAGATGAGTTAGAACATGCACCTAAGGTTAAACCTTTGTTGACTAAATTTCATGACATCATTTCTGATAATGTACCTGATGATTTACTACCTATGAGAATTATAAGTCACTGTATGGATTTGATACCTAGAGCTATTTTTCCTAACAAAGCACCACATAGGTTGACACCTGATGAAAAGACTAAGTTGAATAGACAAGTGAAAGAATTTATTGAGAGAGGTTTGATTAGGGAAAGTTTAAGTCCTTGTGCAGTACCTGTTGTGATAGTACCAAAAAATAATGGAGAATGGAGAATATGTACTGATTCTAGAGCTATAAACAAGATAATAGTAAAGTAAAAATTTCATTTTCCTAGGATGGATGACATAATGGATAGTTTGAGTGGAGAAAATTATTTCAAAAAGATTTATTTGAAAAGTGGATATCATTAGATTAGGATTAGAGAAGGGGATGAATGGAAAACTAGTTTTGAGACTAATGAAGGTTTGTATGAATGGTTGGTTATGCCTTTTGGTTTGACTAATGCACCTAGTACTTTCATGAGGCTGATGAATGAAGTTCTAAAAATATTCTTAGGTAAGTTTTTTATTGTATATCTTGATGACATTTTGATATTCAACAAGAGTAAGGAAGAACATCTTGATCATATCAAACATTGTAGAGATTGAAGGAAGAAAAGTTGTTGATTAATTTGAAGAAATGTTCATTTATGAAAGAAGAGATTGTGTACCTTGGTTTTGTAATTTTAGTTGATGGATTGAATATGGAACCTAAGAAAGTAAGAGATATACTTGATTGGCCTACACCAAAGAATGTCTGAGAGGTAACATCATTTCATGGATTGGCAACTTTTTGTTAGAAAGTAAAGTCCACCAAGATAACTGAGATGGGGGGGTGAACCAGTTACCAGGTAATTATAAATTTTATCATCTTCAACAACATTAAACCTTATAAGCAATATAATTAACAATCATAGAAAGATATTCATACACAATAACACAATGACACAAGATGTGTTGACTAGGGAACCTCTTGATCAAAGAGTAAACCCCGATGGGAATGATGCCCAGAAAAGATGCACTAATATAAATATTCCTTGTGAGAGGATGGACTCTACTAGGAGTCTTATGAAATACATTCAGTACATATGAATCCTTGTTAGGAAATTTTGAATCCCTATTAAAATATTCTAACCTGGTTAAGAGTTATGGAAGACAAAAGGACCCACTACCCAAACAAGGTAAGATCACTAAACACATTGTCCAAATAATCTTTGCATTACTCAATAGAATAATATGTTACCTCTGATTTGATTGTGAAAAACTACACTCACAGTTACATTAGATCTCAATTTTAGATCTATGTACTTCGCATGTCTTCCTTCACAAATTCACTTTCATACTTAGCTCTTTTCTTCACTTCATGCATACAACATCACAACTGCTGCTACCATTACACACTTTTGCATTAAAAATTCATGCTACTACATTAAAATTACCTTACAAAAAGGAAATACATTCCTTCCTTTATACCACACTCAAATAATTACAAATGAGTTGGCATTCAATTACAAAATAAAAGTTTCCACACACTACACCAAAATTAGATAAAACTATCAGCTTCCAAATACAATAAATCTTCACTCATGTGACCTCAAAGTCTATGCTATCATCCACATCACTATCAATATGTCTTCAACTTCCCTTTAACTATGCAAAACCAGATTCCATCCTGATTAGGAGATATCATCCGATTTCCACAAACCGCTACCCAGGAACATTGCCTGAACACTGCTTCCACCAAAATGATCATAACTTCCATGAATCAATGAATTACTATTTGCACTCTTAACCATATTAATATGACATATCAAGGAGTATATCCTCAATGTCACATAGCTCCAACTATAATAACTCACGTGCGCTAATCCAAACTCTGTCTACTTCTCTACAAGTCTTCAGTAAATCACTGTGTTGACATCAATGACAATCATAGTCATGAATATGACAACAAATACTATAGAATGGCTGAAAAAACACTTTAGCATTCATTCCTAACAATATACCCCATTGGCATTGATGTAAACATAGATGAAAAACATCCAATGTTCCAAAAATCCAATACTGCAACACTGCTTCTTCAAATCCTCTTCATCAATCAAATCTTTCTTCGTTATCCTATTTAGTTCTCTACAACAAATGTCTCATATTGTTTTTCATTTGTACTTATCCCCCATTGACATCAATGACAAAAATTCCATCACTAAGTCAACAACAAATCAATGTCAAAAGACACTTTTCAGAAAATACATTTACTAGAGTCCTCATGACTCAGCTCAGATACACATACTCCCCCATAGAGGAAGTACCAACATCCAGTCTAGAAGAAAGATAAGGCTCATATACCACTAGATAGATGGAACCAACTGCATCACTTCTCAAAAGTAGGCTAGGGCATAACCCTAAGCATACCTCTCAAATACTCAAATGTATCCTTAGGCAAAGGCTTTGTGAATATATCTTCTATCTACTCCTTTGTACTTATGTACTCAAGTTTGACTTCTTTTTCAACAACTTTCTCTCTTACAACATGATACTTAATCTCTATATGCTTTGTCTTAGAATGTAATATAGGATTCTTAGACATACTAACTATACTAGTGTTATCACAATGTAAAACAATAGGTTCAACAAATTTTATACCAATATCCTTCAACATCTGCTTCATCCAAATTATCTAGTTACAATGGTTGTTGCTGCTACATATTCTTCTCCTGGTATGCTTTGTGAGATATAATTTTGCTTCTTGATTAGCCAAGAAACTAATCTTCATCCAAGGAAAAATGCTCTTTCACTAGTTCTTTTCTTATCATCAACACTACCTCCCCAATCAACATCTGTATATGCACATAGGGTAAAATCATTAGAATTTGCATACCATAATACATAGTCCATTGTGCCTCTTAAATATCTTAGTATCCTTTTTACTACTACATAATGTGATTCTCTAGGTTCAGCTTGAAATCTTCCTACAATTCCAACTAAATGTGCTATATTAGGTCTTGTATGAGTCAAATACTACAATCCTCCAATCATAGATCTGTATTTCTTCTATTCTACTGCAAGAATCTCATCTATGCTAGATAACTTATGTCTAGTCACCATAGGTGTTCCAACTAGTTTACAATCCTCCATTCCACATCTTTTCAACAAGTCATTCAGGCACTTTTTCTGACTTAAAAAGATACCATCATTGTTTTTTGTTATCTGTAATTCCAAAAAGTATTTCATTTCACCAATCATACTCATTTCAAATTCAGTCTTCATTTCATCATAAAATTTTTCACTATCTTCATCTTCTCCTCGAAAGATAACGTCATCAACAAAAATAACTATAAGTAACAAACCATTTTCAATTTCTTTTGTGTACAGATTGCTATCAGCTGTACCTTTTATAAATCCCAACTTTAACAAATACTTATCCAGTCTTGCATACCAAGTTCTAGGTGCTTGTTTAAGTCCATATAAAGCTTTCTTTAATTTACATACCATGTCTCCTTCTTGAGTTAAAGGAAAACCTTCAGGATACTCAATGAAGACTTCTTCTTCTAATTCTCCATTTAGAAATGTTGACTTCACATTCATCTAATACACTTTGAATTTCTTATAAGCTGTCTATGCCAAAAACATTCTTACTGCTTCAATTCTTGCAATAGGTATAAAGGTTTCTTCATAGTCAATTCTTTCTTGTTGTGAGTAACCCTTACATACCAATCTTGCGTTGTTTCTTAGCACTTCTCCTTGTTCATTCATCTTGTTTCTAAATAACCATTTAGCTCCAATAACATTCTTGTCTTTATGTCTAGGGACCAATTCCCATGTCTTGTTCTTTTCAATCTGATCTAGTTCTTCTTTCATAGCATTAGTCCAACTTTCATCTTCACAAGCTTCATTAGTAGTCTTAGGTTCAATTTGAGAAATCAAACATAACTGTTCTTGTGCCTTATTCTAAGTAAGAACTCCTCTTTTGATGCTCCCAATAATTTATTCAAAAGGATGATTCTTTAACAAGCTCTTGCTAGGTGTCACTGTCTCAGATCTCTCTTCAGATGTAGGTTCTTCAATAACTTCACTCTGGCTTTCATTCAAAAATCACCGTTAGTTTCATAAAATAATTCAATAGTTCCAATATTAGGCTTAGGATGAGTTTCTTCATCAGATTCATAATCAAGCATTCTTTCCTAAATTTTGAACTTTTCATCAACTTTAACATTTGTGCTCTCCACAATAGTCTTAGTTCTTTTATTGAAACATCTATATGCTTTGCTTTTCAAAGAATATCCAAGAAATATACCTTTATCACTTCTAGGATCAAACTTTCCAATATCATCATCTCTCTTTATATAACATTTGCTTCCAAAAATTCTAAAATACTTAACTGAGGGTGCATGTCCAAACCACAATTCATAAGGTGTCTTGTCTATGTCTACTTTGATTTGTACTCTGTTCATTGTATATATTGTTGTGTTCACTACTTCTCTCCAAAATATCTTTGCCAAATTATTTTCAAACAACATAGCTTTTGCTGCTTCATTCACTGATCTACTCCTTTCTGCAATGCCATTTTGTTCAGGTGTTCTAGGGGCTAAATATTGTCTTTTAATGCCATTTTCTTCACAAAACTTGTTAAACTCTCTAGAAGTAAATTCTCCACCTCTATCAGATCTTAAACATTTAATCTTCATTCCAGATTCATTCTCAACTTTATTCTTAAAAATCTTAAACTTATCAAATGCTTCAAATTTTTCTTTAAGAAATGCAATCCACATCATTCTTGTATAATCATAAACAAGAATCATAAAATACCTTTCTCCATAGAATCCTCTAGTCCTGATAGGACCACTCAAATATGTATGAACAATTTCCAACTTCTTTGTAGATGTAAACTTCTTACTAGGAAAAGAACTTCTCTTCTGTTTAGCCATTATACATTCTTTGCAAATCATGTTAGTAGGCTTCATAATTATAGGTAAATCTCTTACTGCAAGGGTAGTACTTACTTTCACAATGTTATCAAAGTTTATATGACAAAACCTTCTATGCCATAACCAACTATCATCAGTTTTAGTAACCAAACATGTCATCTCAGTAGGATTCAACTGAAATACATTACCTCTGGTTCTAGATCCAGTTCCAATCAGATTTCCATCTTTATCCTTTATCACACAAGTTTTCTCTTTAAACCAAATTTGATATCCCTTATCAACTAACTATCCAACACTTATAATATTATGTTTCAATCCATCCACAAAATAAATATCATCAGTATTAGTCTTTCCATCAAGAGTAATAGATCCTATACCTTTAATCAAACAAGGTGCATTGTTTCCAACTCTAACTACTCCACCATCATATCCATTCAACTTTATGAACTTTTTCATGTCTCCAGTCATATGATGTGAACAACCACTATCTATAATCCAATCAGATTTCTTTTCAACTTGAGAAACTAAGGCTTTTTCTTCCTTAACATTAGTTTCAAAATTTTCTTCTTTAATTGCTACAAATCCTATGTCATCATTATTTTCAGTATCACTTTCACTTAAAGTTCTTTCTATACTAGCTTTAAGATCTTCATCATTAGCATAATAACATTCCTTAGATCTTCTAGGTTTGAAATTTCTTCTATACTTTTTAACTCTCTTACGATATTTAGATGCAAAATGACCATATTCTTGACAAGTCCAACATTTAAAAATTTTCTTACCATCTGGTTCCTTTTTCACAAGCAAGGAAATACATTCTTCAATCTTCTTGTCTTCTTCATTTCTAGATCTATTACTGCTAGCATAATCTCTTCTCACACTAATGCTTCTTGACAAAGTAGGGTGAACACTAAGAGTACTAAATGCTATCTCCATTCTAGGTAAGTCTCCTGATAATCTCAAGTTCATTTCTATTGCTTCTAATCTTCCAAGAAGAGTCTCTCTTGTAATGTTTGTTGTACAAGGTATCACTTGTTCAATCATCTATGTTGTTTGCTTAAATACAGGAGTCAATGTCCTCAGAAATTTCCATATCACTTCATTCTTTATCTTTGTTCCTCCACAGGATTTTATACTTGAAATGATCTTTGACATTCTAGCAATGTAACTTCTAACAAATTCATCTTCCAACATTCTTATATCTTCAAATGAACATATCCGATTATGTAATCTAACTCTTTTTGCATGCTCATCACCTTCAAAAGTAGAGTGTAAAGTATTCCAAATTTCATGAGATTTTTTCAAATATTTTACTTGACTATACTCATTCTCCGGTAGTGCTGTCAAAAGTGCTTCTCTTAGAAGTATGTTACACATTAATAGATCTCTCTCTTCCATAGTACATGTTTCAAGATTGTTCTCTTCAATGATAATCTTATTATTCTTTGTAATCAACCAATAACCTGGTCCTAAACATAATAGGTGTGTCTTCATCTTTTATTTCCAGCTGTCAAAATTTACTCCATCAAACTTAGGGCTTTCTTTCCTAAAATTCACCGTGGATCTCCTTAAGTTGTTAAACTTCTCTTTTAAGGACCTGCTACTCTGATACCAATTGTTAGAAAGTAAAGTCCACCAAGATAACTAAGAGGTGGGTGTGAATCAGTTATTAGATAATTATAACTTTTATCATCTTCAATAGCATTAAACCATACAAGCAATATAATTACCAACCATAGAAAGATATTCATACACAATAACACAATGACACAAGATATGTTGACTAGGGAACCTCTTGATCAAAGAGTAAACCCTGGTGGGAATGATTCCCATAAAAGATGCACTAATATGAATATTCCTTGGGAGAGGATGGACTTTTCTAAGAGTCTTATGAAATAAATTCAGTACATATGAATCCCTATTAGGAGATTTTGAATCCCTGTTAAAAGATTCTAATCCAGTTAAGAGTTATGGAAGACAAAAGGATGCACTACCCAAACAACTTTAGGGTAAGATCACTGAACACACTATCCAACTAATCTTTGCATTACTGAATAGAATAATATGTTACCTCTTTTCTAACTATGCCAAACTACACTCACTATTACATCAGATCTCAATTTCAGATCTCTATACTCTGCATGTCTTCCTTCACAAATTCGCTTTCATACTTAGCTCTTTTCTTCACTTCATGCATACAGCATCACAACTGCTACTACCATTAAAAAATTTTGCATTACAACTTCATGCTACTACATTAAAATTATCTTACAACAAGGAAATACATTCCTTCCTTTATACTATACTCAAATAATTACAAATGAGTCGGTATACAATTAAAAAATAAAAGTTTCCACATGCTACACCAAAGTTACATAAAACTGTCAGCTTCCAAATACAATAAATCTTCACTCTTGTGACCTCAAAGTCTATGCTATAATCCACATCACTATCAATGTGTTTTCAACTTCCCTTTAACTATGCAAAACCAAATTCCATCCAAATTAGGAGATATCATCTGATTTCCACAAACCACTACTTAGAAACACTGCCTGAACACTGCTTCCACCAAAATGATCATAACTTCCATGAATCAATGAATTGATGTCTGCACTCTTAACAATAGACATATGACATATCAAGGAGTATATCCTCAATGTTTCATAGCTCCAACTACAATAACCCACGTGTGCTAATCCAAACTCTATCTACTTCTCTGCAAGTCTTTGGTAAATCACTTTGTTGACATCAATGACAATCATAGTCATGAATGCAACAACAAATGCTATAGAATCACTGCCAAAACACTTTAGCATTCTTTCCTAATATTTTTTATAGGAATTTTATCACAAATTTGAATTATTTTTGTAATGCTATGACTGAAACCATGGGAGGAGATAAAAAGGATTTCAAATGGACACATGGAGCATAAAGAGTTTTGAAGCATTGAAACAAAGAATTGTAGAATTACCTACACTTGCTTTGCCTTATTTTAGTAAAGTTTTTCAAGTTGAATGTGATGCTAGTGGAAGTGCAATTGGATCTATTTTGAGTCAAGAAGGTAGACCTATAGCTTTCTTTAGTGAAAAGTTGAATGATGCTAAGAGAAAATATTCAGTTTATGACCAGGAAATCTATGCTATTGTTAAAGATTTGAAGAAATGGAGACATTATATGATGCCTAAAGATTTTGTGTTGTATATTGACTGTAAAGATTTACAATATTTGGGAAGTCAAAATAAATTGAATCAGAGACATATGAAGTGGGTTGAGTTCTTGCATAATTTTTCCTTTTCTTTGAAACATAAGAGTGGAGAGTCAAACAAAGTTGTTGATGCCTTGAGATGAAGAAGAAGTTTGCTGACATAAATGAGAGTTGAGGTACTTGGTTTTGATGATTTGAAGTGTTTGTATGAAACTGACCTTGATTTTGTAGAGCCTTGGAAAGCTTGTAAAGAACAAATTATGAGTGATAAGCGGACTGATTATTTCATTCAAGAAGACATGTTGTTTAAGGGAGTTCAATTGTACATACCTAGAGGGTCTATGAGAGACAATATAATAGAGGAGAAACATAGTGGTGGACTTGCTAGAAATTTTGGGATTGATAAAACTGTGAAACTAATTTTGGAAAGATACTTTTGGCCATTCATTTATACAGATGTACAAAGAATGGTTAGAGGTTGCAGAGTTTTTCAAGTAGAAAAAGGAACTAGTCAGAATGTGGGATTGTATACACCTTTTCCTGTACCTGATAGACCCTTGAAAGATGTGAGTATGGACTCTGTTCTTGGATTTCCTAGAACTTAGAGAGGTAGTAACTCTATTTTGGTATTGGTTGACAAATTTTCTAAGATGGCTCATTTCATACCTTGTAAGAAGACATCTTATGCATTACATGTAGTTGAATTATTTCTCAAGGAAGTGGTAAGATTGCATGGTTTTCCTAAATCTATTATTTCAGAAAAAGATGCTAAGTTTACTGGTTACTTTTCAACAACACTTTGGAAGAGGATGAATATAGAATTAAAGTTTAGTTCTACATTTCACCCTTAGATAGATGGAAAGACTAAAGTTGTGAACAAAAGTTTGGGAAACTTGTTGAGATGTTTAGTTGGAGAAAAACCTATTGATTGGGATTTATTTTTGGCACAAGTGGAGTTTGCATATAATAATTCTATGAATAGAAGCACTAAGAGAACACCATTTAATATTGTTACTAGATTTAATCCCAAGGGAACCACAAAGTTGAGAGATTTTCCTACTCAGACAAGAAGAAGTGTTGAAGCTAAGGATTTTTCCATATACATGAGAACTTTTCATGATGAAGTCAAAAAGAATTTGGAGGACAGTAATCTGAAATATAAATAGAGAGAAGATAAGAGAAGGAGACATAAATATTTTGAAGTTGGAGATGAGGTTATGATTCATTTGAAGAAGAATAGATTTCCAGTTGGTACCTACAACAAGATGAAAATGAAGAAGTTTGGACCTTGTAAGATTCTAAAGAAGTTTGATAGTGGAAATGCTTATGAAGTGGAATTACCAAAGGACATGGATATATCACCTATATTCAACATTACTAATATCTTTGAGTACTTTGAATCAAATGATGAGATATAAGATGATCTAGATTATCCTAATAATAACATAGAAAACATTGAGAAGATCTTGAATAGTAGAGTAAGAAAGAGTACAAGAGGAAAATACTACATGGAATACCTGGTTTAGTGGAAAGATAAGCCAGTTGAAGATAGTTCATGGATTACACAAGCTGAGTTGGATCTTTATGATTTAGGTCAGAATATGAGTAGTGCCAGATGTGGACATTAGTTCTTTATTTACCCTAGGTGTCTGATGTAGGAGCATCTTGGGTATTGAGCAATATTACATCACCAAAAAATTATTTTTGTTTCTTGTACCTATCTGATGTTCTCTTTGTAGCCATTGTTGTTGTCGATTTCTTACTTTTTGTAGTTAATATAGTGTTGTGGACCTATTCTTGAGCATTCTCCTAAGAGTACATGTCCTAATTCATTTAGACCTGGACATTATTTCCATTTTCCTTGGGCATTGATTCACTGCCAATTTTGCATGAAACGTGTGGTATTTCATCTTGCACAGTTTCGTATGGGGAAATGGGATCTTTTGAATTTTAGGATATGTTCTTGGATCATGTGTGGACCTAAATTTAATGGTGCATCTTGTTTTTTTATTTTTTTCTTTAGTTTTGGTTTCTCCTCCCAAGTGGACCTATAATGTAATTAAATGCCTGACTGGCTGACTTGTGGCTTTGTTGGCTATATATTTGGAGCTTGGGTTAATATAGGAAGGTAGTTCTAGTTCTAGGTAGAAGATAGTAGAAGAGAAGATAATGTCCGAGCTGAGACTCTCATTTGATAATTCATTGTATAAGGCCAAAACTCGGAAGGCCTCACAACTGGGCATGTTGAAAGATTTAATATAATTGCACCAGTGTTGTTACTAGTTTCCTGTCTCATATCCATTATGATTTCACTAATTTTCATTTGATTTTCATATTGCTTCTATCTATAATTCTTTGCATGGCATGTTTATTGGTTTAAGCAATCTCAATTAACCCTAATTTTTTCTATACCTACCCTACCCTTGCATCAAGACCTCAATTCTACTAAGAAAAACTACAAGGGATAGTTGTGAACAAACTCCCTCACTAGACACAATTGGTTAGAAGCTACCTGACCTACCTCTTAAAGTATCATAATATTTATGCAAGGATTGATCCAAGTGGACTTTACCCAGATCACACCAAGACTACTCACCATATGTATTCCCTTGGATACTATCGTTAGAAAATCCAACATGACTTTGTCTTAGTCAATGGAATACCAAGTTGTGGGAAAGGGTTTTGATACTAGCCTTGACCTTAGGTGGTTCTTACTTTATGTGTCTTTCAATGTTTTTACATTCATGCAAATTATTTTAGAACATACACTTGATTCTCTCATCACATTGCAACATTCCTATTGAGCTCAAAATTGTTTCTATCCCCAAAGTTTCTTTTCCCTTTGGTGGATTGTTTGGAGACTATTGTTTGATCACACTATTACTTTCTTGGAAACACTTAAACATGATTTAGGGATGCTAATAATCATTGTAGATCTTAAGCCAAACTCATTTAGGTTGATCAAAACTCTTGAAAATATTGGTAAACTTCCCAAGTGTCCTCTTGGATCTTTATGTTATTCTAATCAACATTTATCTATCTGCAAACTAGTATCCCTAATTGGTTGACCTTTTGTAAATGATTTGGTATCTATTTTATTTTTCTTTAAGATATTGGAAGTTCTCTAGCCTTGTCTCAAGCATCCTTTTTAAATTTATAATTTTCTCAAAACTTCATCATAAGTTCCACCCAGTAGGTAATCAAGCCTCATTCTTCTAGTACCTTGTACCTAGTTCTCTTGGCTATATCAACTTGGTCACAAGTTCCACTTAGTAGGAATTCAAGCCTCACTCTTAGTACCTTGCACCTTGTTCCATCAGCTTTACTAAAAATTACTTATTCTTGAGACAGTTCTATCATTTCCTTGATCTCTTAGAAAAATATCATGTTACATTGTCACTATAAATTCATCAACCTCATCTTCCATGATAGTTAGAACTCATAGTTATTCCTAAAAGGCAATAGTTGATCCTAGGGGAAAATCTATTTATGACACTGTTGGACTATCTTTCCATGAAGAACCTTTGCATCAAGCTTCTAATTATCAGTAAGTACCCTTTTCTAACAATGAGAGCTTTGATTACATCAACATGGAAAACTTTGAGTTAGGTGCCCATAAAAGACATGAAACTCATTTCTTCGAGGATGAATAACCCACATAAGAAGAGATTCCAAAGTGCCAAGAAGACAATCACTTTCACAAGGTAACCTAAGCTATCATGAGCCAAGATAAAGACCAACATTTCATGCATCTTTCTTCTATCGGTTTGAAGCTTCCCCCGGGCTTTGGTGTTAATTCTTTACTACAAAAAGAGGAAGAGTCTCCTCTCACTTCCTATATGAAATAACTTCATGATCTACATTGTGAGATTTCCCAACTAAAGAACGATAAGGACCAAACCTCTAAGCTGTACTCGCTTGAATCAAATTTTCCTTTCCCATTTGAAAAAAATCTCTACATGTTTCCTTTCCCATTCAAGGTGGAGATCCCAAAATATGACAAGTATGATGGCAACAATGATCCTCAAGATCATGTGCATGAATTTTGTTCTCTAATCATGGAATTTATGCATGAAAAAACCTATCTGATGAGGCTCTTTCCTCAAAGCCTCAATGGCCAAGTCATAAATTGGTTCACTTCATTTTCCCCTGGCATTAAAACCTTTGATAAGATGATTCAGAAGTTTATCTAGTAGGGTAAGTGCACAAAGATGGGGGACCAAAAAGGGGGTATACGATACTACTTTTTTTTTTTTTTTTTTTTTCTGAAATCAGCAAACTCTGAACTTCAATGAGAAATTGAAGATAGTTAAACTCAAAATTTTAAGCTAAGACAAGAATAAGAGTTGTAATACTCTAAATCTAGTTTCTAAACTACTATTTTTTAAAAAATAATGGTGCACATTAAGACCCTCAAAAAGGGGGAGCACAAAAAGTGGTCCTATTTTTTTTGCAAAAACATAACATAGCATCTCATGTGCTCCCCCTAAAATGTTAACTTTTTTTTTGAATTTTTTTAATCACTCTAGTGAGAAGTTAGCTAACACCATAGAGTTTATCCCGTAGATTTCTGCTATTTTTTTGAGGAATGTATAAATTTTTATGAATTTGTGAAGTGCACACATCCTTAAAATGTGAAATTTCTATGTGCTCCCCCTAGAAATTATTGAAAACTAATTGAAAATCAAATTTTATTTTTTTTAAAGTGTGTATAATGGAGTCTAGTTTCTAAAAAAGTAACATGTTGCAAAATTGAACAAATGAGGTGAAATCTATGCCCAAAATACTACACATTAGTTTTTGACAAAAAAAGGACATACATACAAAAGAAATCAGAGATGAAAAGCTTAACATAATCAGAATTCAAAATAAATTATATGGTTAGATAGCTAATAGAGAGATCTACAATATCACATTGTCTTATTTTGACATTATTGAACCACAAGTAAACCTTACAAGGAGCACACAAGAAAATATGTGAATTTTTTGTATGTCTACTGGAAAACACATCTTAGGCTTATTTGAATCCTCGAAGCCTTTGGGTTGGATCTCCAAAGAAAATACAAGCCTTAGGCTTGGTGCATTCCAATACATTACAAAGTGCACTAGCGCTATTCAAATTTATGACTTGAATAGAGCGTGTACGTTATAGTGCACATGTAGTATTCAAGTTTATTACTTGAATAATGCACACATACTATAGCGCATACACACTATGTAACATTTGAAAAAGGCTTGAGTGAGAGAAAGATTGAGAAGGAGAGAGAAAGAGAGAGAGAGAAAGAGAGAGAGAGAAAGAGAGAGAGAGAGAGAGAGAGAGAGAGAGAGAGAGAGAGAGAGAGAGAGAGAGAGAGAGAGAGAGGAGCACCCTCAAACTCATCCATGGCTAGAAAATCAAAGGACCCAAACATGAAGGGTTAATGGGAAGGGTTAGGATACTAATTGGATCTTGAATCCAATGATGTAATAAAGTCCTATTTTTTAAGGCAAGGTGACAATAGGTAGTGTTATAAACCTAGTTGTCTACCTTGGCCATTGTTGGACAATTTGATTATGAAGGGCTAGAATAGACTAGGAAGCTAGGATGGTCTAGTTGGCCTAAGAAAATATTGAAATAAGTTTATTCCAATCTATCTAAGGTCCTAGGTGGAGTCTAGGATAGACTTTAATAAGTTTCATTGACAATTGACAACTTTGGCGAAAGTTGTCAATGTTGTCAATATTGCTTTAAGAAAATTTTCAAAAGTGTTTGAATCTCAATAGTCACAACCATCCCAGATTGGTTGGAACTGATTGAGGAATGTATTAACATGTTGGAAAACTTTGATCCAAGTTAGCTGGAAGATTTTGGAGAAGTTTGGACATCTAATTTCAATAAAAGTTCATTGATTTCCTGAGAAATAGACTATGTTTTCAAAGTGTATAGACCTGTACAGTCACACATGTGCCATTGAATGACTTTGGAAGCTATTCCAATGTCCTAAGAGTGATTTTCAATTTATTTGAGGTCTTGAATTGATTGGGATCAAAAGTTATCAAATTTTGAGTGCTTATTGGTTGCAGGAAGGCCCTACCTAGGGTTTCAAGACTAAATTCCTCTTTTCGGGAGAGTCCATCATGGGAAAAATCTAAAACCTGGTGGAAAGAAATGAGGGAGGATGTATTCTAGGATTTTTTAAATCTTGGACTAGGAGACCAATGGAGAGAGGAGGAAATATTAAACCCTCTAGACATGCATCTCTATGTGACTATCTAGAATTGAGGGTTTGAATACACAACTTGGCCCAGGGGTGGAATGGAGATCTAAATATTTAGATTTAGTCATTTTATACAATCATAAAATTTTTCCAATAATTTATATTGGAAGGTGACAAATATTTTGAACACTTCCTTTGTTAAATTTTCCTATTAGCCCTATTAGGCCTAGGAGAGATTTGAGGACAGTTGGAGTTTGGAGATTGGTCAAAGGTCCAAACTTGGTGAGTACTATTGATAGGTTTATTGAAACCTTTGAGGGTGGTTAAGACTTATTTTGGTGGATTTACAAATAGGTTTCTCTCAAGAAATCCAGTTTTCTCCTTCTAGACCTATAGTAGGTTTGGGTGTCTAAATTGTGGTCCAAGATTGCTTTGTGTAGGATTGACATTTAGTTGCATTTGAAATTGATATTGAACCTTTATTGAACCTTGGTTCCATACCTAGATTAGTAGGATTGAGTTGTTTGAGTTAGTTCCTTAAGGGTGTGGGAGATTGGATTGAAGAACCAATCTTGATTTGTGGGTTTGGGGAACTCTTTGTCAAAGCCCTAGTTTGTATACAAGTGGAGCGTATTAAGGACCTCTAAGTGTTTCTTTGAGTATAGATTGGGGCTCTTCTCCAAGTGGTATCAGAGAAACTAGTAGATCTTTGGAGGTATATTAGTTTTAGCCATGTCAGATGGTGGGGAAGATAGTGAACTTCCTAATAGGATGACTAATGTAGAACAACTGAGGGTAGTGAAGGAGCATGATGCTAAAATAAATTTGATGATGTGAGAGGTGGAAAATCTTAGGGAAAAAATCAAGTAAGGGCATAGTGGGAACTTTGGATGGAAAGAAGTGGGGAGTGATTAAGAAGCCCCCTTACAAGAGGAAGAAGAAGAGGTGCATGTAGACTAGAGGCTATTGTTGAAGACCTTGAAGTCCATGGAGAGAAGGACCATGGATACAAAGCTTGAATTTCATGTCTACAATGGGAATATGGATCTTGATGAATTGATGGATTGGATTGATACACTCACTAATTTCTTTGACTATGAGGAAATACTAGACCATCAAAAAGTTAAGATAGAAAAGTCCAAGTTGAAGGGATCTACCATGACTTGGTGGAATTTTACTCAAGAAGAAAGAGTAAAGATGGACAATAATCCAGTGGCTACATGGAAGAAGATGGTTACCTTGGTGAAGGAAGCCTATGTACCTAAAGACTATGAAGTCCAAATTCATAAGAAGAGGAAAGGTATAAGGCAAAAGGAGATGGACATCTCAAGCTATACTAAATAATTTCATAGGCATACTATGAAGTCTGAATTGGTGGAACTTGAAAGTGTCAAGCTTGCTAGATACATGTAAGGATTGAGGGTGAATATCCAAGATGAATTAAGCATACACTCCCCTAACACTATCTAGAAATTATTTCAATTGGCATTGAAAGTGGAGGAAAAGCTCAAGAGGAAGAAAGACCAAGGTGGAAAAGGAAGAGGCCAGGGAGAATTTGGCAAAGGTAGAAGAGAATTAGGTAGTGGCAGAGGAAAAAATTCTAAACAGTTTGAAGAAACAAGTCAGGATAAATCCTTTGGGGAAGGAAGTTCTAGAGGCTCCTATAGAGGGATAAGAGGATATTCAAGGGGAAGTACTAGTGGAAGATGTTTAGGAACCATAAGGTGTTACAGATGTAACCAAGTAGGGCATCTAGCATCAAAGTGCCCTGAGAAGGAAAAGAATCAAATAGAGAGAAGGGCTAACATAGTCAAAGATGAAGACAACCAAGGAGACAATGCACTTGGTTCTTATGCACCACCTAAAGAGGGAGGGTCACTCATGATGAGGAGGAACTTATTGAAGGCCCCTTGTACTTAAGAACCACCACAAAGAAAAAGCCTATTTAGGACCACATGTAAGAGTGGAGGCAAGGTGTGTAGATTGGTAATTAATAGTGGATCTACTTATAACTTGGTATCCAAGCAGGTAGTGAAGAAATTGAAGTTGAGAAGGGTGCCACATCCAAACCCCTACAAGGTGTCATGACTCACAAAGAACCAACACACTGTCATATAGGAGCAAGCATGGGTTGAATTCCAGCTTGGAAAATACAAGGACCAGGTGCTATTTGACATTGTTCCTATGCATGCCTGCCATTTTCTCCTTGGAAGGCCCAAGAAATATGATGTGGAGGCTCACTATGATGGGAGGTTGAAAACCTAAACCATCCTCCACAAAGGAGAAAGGGTAACACTCTTACCCTGTCTAAAAACTTTGAGGAACATAAAGATTCTAAATTTCTATTTATTGGTCAAAAAGATTTTTTCAAAACCTTGAAGGTGGATAAAGATCCTTGTTATCACCTAGTCCTTTTTCCTAAGCATGATAGACCTAAGAAGTTTGAGAAGGATATGGATTCCTTGAGAAGAGTAGGCTCTAAAGAAGTTGTAGACCTACTACACTAGTATAAGGACATTGTCACAAAAGATTTTCCAAATGAGTTTCCACCAATCAGAGACATAAAGGACAATATTGACTTGATCCCAGGAGCAACCTTACCCAAAAAAGCTGCATATAAGTTGACCCCTAAATAGAATAATGAGATGGAAAGAAAAATCCAAGAACTCTTGGATAAGGGCTTGATCACTAAATGCCTCAACCCTTGTGCAGTACGTACTCTTTTGGCCCCTAAGAAGGAAGGCAGATGGAGGTTGTGTAGTGATTCTAGAGCCATAAATAAAATCAAAATTATGTATAGGTTTCCTATGCCTAGAATAGAGGACCTATTGGATCACATAGCAGGTACAAAGTACTATTATAAGGAATACTTGAAGAGTGGCTATCACCAAATCAGGATAAGGGCTGATGATGAATGGAAGACAACCTTTAAGACCAATGAAGGCTTCTATGAATGGAGGGTGGTGCCCTTTGGTCTATCAAATTCCCTAGAACATTCATGAGGCTCATGGATGAGGTGCTAAAACCATTCCTTCACAAATTTTTTATAGTCTACCTCGATGACATTCTTATCTTCAGCAAGAGTAAGGAGGAGAATTTGGAACACCTTGATTTGGTCTTGAAGAGGTTGCATCAAGAGAAACTCTTTATAAATTTGGAAAATTATGTTTTTATGTAGGAGGAACTTGTCTATTTGAGATTTGTGATTGTAGGTGGGAACATCAAGATGGATCCTAAGAAGGTAGAGGCCATCCTAAGTTGGCCTTCTCGAAGGAAAATGACTAAAGTGAGAAGCTTTCATGGGCTTGCATCCTTTTATAGGAAATTCATCAGGAATTTCAGCTAGTTGTGTACTCCAATACTTGAGACCATAAAAGGTGGATAGAAATGTAAATTTGTGTGGAACAAAGAGGTAGAGGAAGCCTTTCAAATGTTGAAGCAAAAGGTAATGGAAAAAACTATACTAGTGTTCTCTTCTTTTCAAAAGGTTTTCACTATTGAATGTGATGCATCAAATCTAGCCATAGGGGCTATCTGAGCCAAGAAAGTAGGCCTGTGGCCTTTTTCAGTGAGAAACACAAGAATGGAGTTGCTAACAAGATGGTAGATGCTTTGAGCCAAAGATCTTTAGTTGTGCAACAAATCCAACTTCAAAGTGTAGGGTTAGACTCATTGAAGGACATGTACAAGGATGATGAGGATTTCAGGGATATCTACAAGGTGTGTTCTAATTTTTCTGAAGTCTATCATGTGGAATATGTATATTATTTGATAAAAAATGGCCTATTGTTCAAGGGACATCAATTTTACATTCTCAAGTGTTCCATGAGGGAGAACATCATTAGGGAGAAGCATACAGGCATCATGGGAGGACATTTTGGATTGGAAAAGACCTTGGAATAGTTGAGAATGTTTTACCATTGGACCAAGCTTTAGACTAAAGTGAGGAAGATTGTGGAGACATGTACTATTTGTTAGAGGGCCAAGGGTGCATCTACAAATGCAAGGTTATACCAACCGCTACCTATTCCTACAAGGCCTTGGGAGAGTTGTAGCATGGACTTTGTGATGGGTTTGCCTAGAACACAAAAAAGAAATGATAGCATCTATGTTGTAATGGATAGGTTTAGTAAGATGGACCACTTTATCCCTTGTAAAAGCACCAATGATGCATCATCCATTGCCAATTTTTTCTTCAAGGAGATTGTGATGATTCATGTTTTACCTCAAACCATATTGTCAGATAGAGATGTGAGTTTTTTGGCCACTTTTGGAGGACCTTGTGGAAGAGGTTGGGGACTAATTTGAGTTTTAGCTCTTCCAATCATCCATAAATAGATGGGTAGATAGAGGTTGTCAACAAGTCCCTTGGAAATCTGCTTAGGTGCCTAACAAATAATTATAGATATAAGTGGGATTTAGTCCTACCACATGTAGAGTTTTCCTTCAATGACTCAGTCAATAGAAGCATAGGGAAAAGCCCCTTTTAGATTGTGTATGGAAAAAATTCAAGAGGCATCTTGGATCTCAAAGATCTCCCATCAAACACCACAATTAGTGCTCGTGGTGAATAATTTGTGGAGAGCATGAAGGAGATACATGATTCAATCAGGTTGGCACTTGAGAAAAGTGAAGAGAAATACAAGAAAGCCAAATACAAGCATAGGAGGGATGTACAGTTGTATGTTGGAGACTTGGTGTGGGCACACTTGAAGAAGGAAAGATTTCCTAAGGGCAAGCACACTAAGCTACTCATGAAGAAGATTGGACCCTGTTTGATCTTGAAGAAGCATGGACTAAATGCATATGAGATTGAGTTTCCCTCTCATCTTGGTATCTCTCCCATATTCAATATTTTTTATGTAACCCCTTAAAAGGGTTATGTGAGTGTAGGATCAGATGCACAGGTGGAAGAACTTGAAGAGGATGTTGCAGGGATACCTCCTCATAAACCAAGAAAACTTGAGAGGATCTTGGACACAAAGGTCATCAAGAGGACTAGGAAGAATTTCTACAAGTACTTGGTGAAATGGAAAGGAAGTCTTGAGGAAGAATTAGTATGGAAGGATGAGATGGAGATTCAAAAGCATGGCTCAACATTGCAGGACATCATCTCAAGATGACTTGAGATCAGTGCACCCCGGGAGTATGGTGCAGGAGCACCCTCAAACTCATCCATGGCTAGCATATCAAAGGACCCAAACATGAAGGGTTAATGGGAAGGGTTAGGATGCTAATTGAATCTTGAATCTAATGATGTAATAAAGTCCTATTTTGTAAGGAAAGGTGACAATAGGTAGTGTTATAAACCTAGTTGTGTACCTTGGACATTGTTGGTTAATTTGATTATGAAGGGCTAGAATAGAATAGGTGGCTAGGATAGTCTAGTTGGCCTAAGAAAAGATTGAAATAAGTTTATTTTAATCTATATAAGGTCCTAGGTGGAGTCTAGGATAGAGTTTAATAAGTTTGATTGACAATTGACAACTTTGGCAAAAGTTGTCAATGTTGTCAATATTGCTTTAAGCAATTTTTTAAAAGTTGTTAAGTTTGAATCTCAATGGTCACAACCATCCCAGATTGGTTGGAACCAATTGAGGAATGAATAAACATGTTGGAAAATTTTGATCCAAGTTATTTGGAAGATTTTGGAGAAGTTTGGATATCTGATTTCAATAAAACTTTGTTGATTTCCTGAGAAATAGACCGTATTTTCAAAGTGTACAGACATGTATGATCACACATGTACCATTGAATGAATTTGGAAGTTACTCATGTTTCCTAAGAAATTTTTTCAATTGATTTGAGGTCTTGAATCAACCAGGATAAAAATTTATCAAGTTTTGAGTGCTTGCTAGTTGCAGGAAGGTCGTACCTAGGGTTTCAAGACTAAACTCCTCTTTCTGGGAGAGTCCACCATGGAAAAAATTTGAAACTTGGTGGAAAGAAAGGAGAGAGGATTTTTTCTAGGATTTTTTAAGTCTTGGACTGGGAGACCAATGTAGAGAGGAGGAAATATTAAACCCTTTGGACATGCATCTCTATGTGACTGTCCAAAATTGAGGGTTTGAATGCACAACTTGGCCCAGGGGTGGAATGGAGATCTAAATCTTTTGATTTAGTCATTTTATACAATCCTAAAAGTGTTAAAATAATTTATATTGGAAGGTGGAAAATATTTTGAAAACTTCCTTTGTTAAATTGGCCTATTAGACCTATTAGGCCTAGGAGAGATTTGAGGAAAGTAGGAGTTTGGAGATTGGTCAAAGGTCCAAACTTGGTGAGTACTGTTGATAGGTTGATTGAAATATTTGAGCGTGGTTAACACTTAGTTTGGTGGAGTTCCAAATAGGTTTCTCTGAAGAGATCATTTTTTCTCCTTGTAGCTCTATAGTGGGTTTGGGTGTCTAAATTGTGTTCCAAGATTGCTTAGTGTAGGATTGGAATTTCATTGCATTTGAAATTGATATTGAACCTTGATTGAACCTTTTTTCTATCCTTAGATTAGTAGGATTGAGTTGTGTGAGTTAGTGCCTTAAGGGTGTGGGAGCTTGGATTGAAGAACCAATCTTGATTTGTGGGTTTTGGGATCTCTTTGTCTGAGCCCTAGTTTGTATGAAAGTGGAGGGTATTTAGGACCTCTAATTGTTTCTTTTAGTATAGATTGGGGATCTGATCTAGAGAGAGAGAGAGAGAGAGAGAGAGAGAGAGAGAGAGAGCTCCCAAGGAGCACTCCCCACTCTTGACAACTTTTAGACTAATAAGTTAAGTTTTAATAAGCCAACTTGTAAGACCTATTCACCCTCGGTGTGGTTATAAACCATGGGTTTTTTACTATGGTCCAAAGGTACATTTAGGATGTTAGGTTTCCTTAGTGTTTTTTTAAGTTGTTGCAATAATGTTTAGGATCACTAGGATCCAAGGCTTAGGCCTATAGGCTCATTAGGAGCAAAAATGCAACATTTTGTAAAAGTTGCAAAATACAAGAGATGTTGTCGACAACTTCTTTGAAAAGTTGCTACTGGCCTGTGAAACAACCACCCAATGGTCAAAAAATTTGAAAAATGGTTAGATCCATTGAGGAAAGTCTTCATATAGCCCTTTTAGGTGGCTAGAAGAGGAGGGTCATTGAATAGTAAGTAAACTATATGTAATTTTTTCATTCAATCAATAAAAGATCCCTATTTTTCACTAAGTTCTTGATTGAAAAATTGCATGATGGATTTGTACGAAAGTGACAAGAAGAAAATTGATCGATCTAACACATATCATGAATTAGGACTCCATTTCTTTTCATTTGAATTAGTTTGAAGATCGGAGTCAAAAGTTAGGGGAATTAAGTTTTCTGGGTTTTTAGGAAACCCTCCTGAACTAGTATTTTGGTTGAAGATGCTGTTAGGAATGGGAACACTTAGAGGGGGGGGTGATTCAGTGTTCATTGTATTTCAACTTTTCACTTTAATCTAAATACTGAATTATAAATTCTTAAGTACTAAATTAAACATTCACATAAACATGAAGCATGAAATCAACACATGACACCAATATGGTTATGGGGAAACCCAAATACGTAAAAACCCTGGTGGGACTTGATACCCACTAATAATTTTCACTAATGTTTTGTGATCCTTGTTAGAAGATCCTTTACCCTATTAGGAGTAGCTTTACAATACTTTTAGTATAGTAGACCTTGTTAAGGGTCGGACCCTATTAGGAGTCTTTTACAATGATCCCTATTAGGGTTGTTGTAATGCCCACCCTAGCATCTTCTTATGTTAGACTGGCAGGACTATTGCTTTGATACTTTGGGATTTTATGATGGACTATGATTATTATTTAGTTAGCATTTTATGAAACATTTGAGCATATATATTTGGTTACTATAGTTATTTGGATATATTAAATGAGTTTTAATTTAATGATGAATGGCTAGAAATGAACTATCAGTAAAATGTTTTACAATGATTTGTGTTATGATGTTTATATTATGATCTAACCCTACTAACCCTATTATGGTATTATGTTCACTAGTTGATGTGAGAGTAGGATGAGGAGGGGCAGTTGTAGTTACTCCTATAGGAGGTCCACATGATGTTGCACTCTCCCTCCTTGTTTGCCATTGTTTGTTTATATATATATATATATATATATATATATATATATATATATATATATGCATATCAGTTAGTGATGTAGGATGTAGGTACCAGGCATCATTCCACCTGGCTACATAGTTTTGAGTGTGCCTTCAAAATCCTCAAAATGTTGATGTGTGGAGATTTAACCAAGATACTCTCGAGGTTACCCATGGACTTAGAATTCTATTTAGAGAGTTATCCTAGTTGGGGAATTCAAAAGATAATGAAAGAGAATATAATAATGGCCACACAGACCTGATTGGAGTATCAAGACTAGGGATAACTACCAGGGTGGATCCCTATTCATAAAAGGGGGACCGGGGTTACATGGTTGCCAGGGTGGATCCCAATACACAGGTTGTGTGATGACACTCACTTAGGTGGTATCCTAGAACCTTGACCTCTATGTTATAGTATGATGATATTTTATGTTCTTTTGGGTCTTGGATTTCTTTATCTTTTGAGCCTTAGATTGCTTAGGGCCTTGTAAGTATCTTGGTTCTATCTCCTAGCATGGGGGTTGGAACCTCACCAGTTCCACATGGTTGGGTGGAAAAAATCTTTCGAGGTCCTGTTCGTGGCTCGTGACTTGGATATGTTCAAATTCTATGAAGATATTTATATTGTATCATTGTCACTGAAAATAAAGATGTAAAGATATGTTGTAAGGCCTTTGGGCTTTTCATGTATTTGTTATTGTAGTGAGATTTATTATCAAATGATGTAATTGAAAAGGAAAGCAATGTAACTAGGAGGGATAGTACTAGGTTTGATTTCAAGGGTTATTATTTGAAAGAGCAAAGTTGGAAATGTACAATGTAATGTTGAATGATCTTTTCTATCTCTTCTTTGTTGCAATAAAAGGAAAATATTTATTATGATAAGGTTGAAATGTAATTTGTAATGAATAGTCATTCAATGTGTAGGAAGGTGAAATGAAATTAGTATATTAAGTAAGGAATATAATTGTAAATGAAATGTTATTTTCTTACTCTATCTCTTAAGTTCTAAATGTGAAAGTAAAGAAAGGAAATGAAATTCAATTTGGATAAGTAATGTGAATATTTTAGCAAAGGAATTCATTAAGGGAACCTTAAGGAATGTTAATGTGATGTAGTAATGATTTAATGTTAGAAAAAAAAAAAATTTAGTTGCAAATTTTGGTCTTAAGACCTGATTCCTTATGGGTTCCCTGGTGGGGACATTATAGTTGTGGACTCACTATCCTAGAGCTCACTACTCAAATGATGAAGGCTACAACCTTTTGAGATCAGATACACACTATATCTGCAGGTGAACTGTTGTTGTGACACTACTTGTCAGATCAGTTTCTTTGGTACGCTAATGCCTTGACCTCTAGAAAAGCTCTAATACATCATATGCTCTCTTCACATACCTCTGCTCTTCTTATCTCAACTCTAATACAACTTTCTTAACTTCCATACCAATTACAATGGGCACACCTTATATTTATGCACTCATATCAAATATACAATTAGGTCAGCCCTATAACTAATTACAAATAACACTTCCAAATGAATTGGCTTAAGCATGCTTACAATTATACATATACATATGTTAGAAACCTAAATACAATGGGTGCATAGCCTCTACAACATTAATTTACAATCACAAACCAAAATAGTCACTGTCGGCTCTATGCTCTATTCTCTGTTGGCACACACTGGCTGTACAACTTCAACTGACTATAACTTTCACATCTTTGCATATCTACTTATGCTCTCTTAGAATAAGCATAAGTATAGTCTAACAACATTAAATTCTAGGGTTCATACCATAATTCATTCGTACACAAGGGTGCAGGTGCTCTGAGCTGTAGGAACTCTATATGTTGTCCAGTCTTCAACACTTAACTAATTTCTGATCTTTACACTTAGTGTGCTAACTCCAAACTGCTATATGACTTTGTTTCCATAATGAAAACACTATATATAGTCATATACTTTAGTATAGACAACTTGCCAACAATCTCCCCCTTTGTCATTCATGGCAACAAAGGAATATGGTCAAGTCTCTAACTGATCCTTTGCACAAAAACTTTTGACTTCTATAAATTTTATACAAACTCTTATATCTCCCTATACATATATGTACTCCATATTCTATACAACTCCCCCTTTGACATTAATGACAAAGGTATCAAAAAACTTTATCTACATACACTCACTGAGGGAAAACATCTGGATATGCAATCTTGAGTTTCTAGATCTCCTTCTTCCAAAAGGCTATAAAAGAATTGACTATCTGTAGATGGGCGCATAATGCATATTGAAGCTTCTCCATCTTCTCTAATTCTATGCTCGGACCTTGATCATAGGTTATCATGGTCGCATCAATCTCCTTTATGTTTTGACTGAGAATGTCTAGTGAGGGTGCAAGAGCATTCCTTAATTGAGTCTGTCTAGATCTTATCTTCTCCATTTCTTTCTCTTCCTTCTCAATTATGTCCAACTGACCTTGATAGACATTGTTGCACATGTTTACATTAGTGGTTGTGTCTAGCACTGAAATCTTCACCTTCTCAATCATTTCCTTTGCACTTTTTATCTTCTTAAGATGGGCATTAGTGAACTTATCCTCATCCATGGATTTTTTAATGACTTTCCTTCCTTGATCTGCAAAATCCTTCAATGTTGCCTGACCAGACTTAAGGGAGTTCAAGTCTAGTGCAAAATTACTCATTAGTTCATTGAGTCTCTTTTTTAAGCATTTCTCCTCTGCCACTATGGCCACAGATTCTCCTAGGCTTGAGAAATTGAATTTGAACTGTGATATGACTGTGCTCACATCATCAACCGAATGTACATTTACCATCTTTTTATCCTTTGGTAGTAAACTATTTAGAATATTTACTGATTCCACTAGGAGGGGATTTCTCATTACTTGCTTCTCCTTAGCATTCTCCATAGCTAGGATGCTGAACTTAATTAGGTTTTCTTCCTTCTAGAAGTCCAAACTACTAGTGTTAGGTGTGAAACTTGACAACAATGCTGAGGTGGGAGTGATGGGAGTGCTATCCATCACCTCTTGCTTCACCTTGATAAAATCAATAGAAGATTCATCTTTATTTTCTACCTCTACTCCTTTCTTTTCTTCTTCTTTCTCATCAGATATATTTTCTATGATTACTTCTTGCTAAGTGGGAGGGGTATTGTTGGATAAGATTTATGCTTCCTCAGTTCTTACAAATGCTTCCTCAAACTTTTCCAACTCCTTATTAGTAGCCACCATGGCTATTTCTGCATTATCTATCATAATTGTGTTGTCTTTGGGTGATTCTATCATAGGTGCAGACTGATCTACATCTATTTGAGTTTCTACTATGGGTGTTGAGTCTTGAGGACTTGTTATTGGTACATTAATGGGTTTTGCCACTTTATCTTCCTTAATGGGTGCATGAGTGATGGGTGTAGGAGGTGGTTTGATCTGTTGTTCCAACAACACCTTCTCAAAGGCCTTCTCTATTTCCTTTGTTATCAACTCATAATATTTGTTCATAATGTGAAGAATTGTCATCTTTGTTCTAAGGTGTGGCTTTACCAAATTTAATATCAGATCTATTTCTTCTTTAGAACATATAGGTAGAGTGTCTTCTAGCACTTTTCCCTTGATCCTTATGTCTTCTTCATTTTCTTGTCTTTTAAGGTTTTCTTGAATGTCCCATACATTATCTGGTATTTATGTTTTCAATTCAAGAACTATCTTCTTGAACTTTATCAAATGTTTGATAATCATACCATGAATTTTAGACTTATCAATCTCACTATATGATTCATAGAACTTCCCTATTTGATCAATTCTTCCCTCATCAACAATTCTTGCATATAGAACTTTGAGGCTAGGTTTGAATCCTACATGAGGAGGTGCTTGAGCATTTTTCTTGCCCCTTAATGCTCGTGAGGATGGATGACTGGTGCTAGCTTCTTTCTTTCTCTTGAATAAAGGCTTATACTCTAGAGGAGTATCTTTGGGTGTAGAAGGAGTATTGTCCTCTTTATCCTTCTGACTGTAATCTTTCTCAATTTTATTTTTTTCATCTTGGCATCTTCTTGTTCTTCTACCGTTGCTGCACTCTTCAATTCTAGGGCAATCTTCTCTTCCCTAGCCTTGTCAAGATTTTCTTGAGATACACCATGTATCCTCAAGATCATTAATGTAAATTTTCCAACCTTTCTTTTAGTTGTAGCACTATTCAGCTTAGCATCAACTTCTCTAGTCTTATCTTCATAGGTTCCCCACCTAGGTTCATTGACATCCTTAGGGGCTGATAGTAGTACCTGTGCATAAGCTTCAAGAACTTGTTCTTCAACCTCATACCCAAGTGGATGAATCTACTTAGTCCTAGGTTCCACAGCTTCCATACATGTAGTATGAATCTCCACCATGAAGCATATTGAATCTTTATACTTCTCCATAATACTTTTAGGAATATTGTACCTCATCTACATCCTTTCTCTAAAGGTCTTAAATTCCAAGCTAATGAAATCTCTAAGTGTGCTTTCTATGGATGCTTTGTTTGATATATGTGGCATGGTAGGAATGGACTTGTCTAGATACAAGTTTGACACTTTACCAACTATATGAAGATAAATATAGATGATAAGGGACCCAAACCTGAATACCTTAGTCTTGTCATGTTTGATAGCCCTGATGTTGTCTATCAAATATGTGCACAAGATCTTACACAAGTTGAACTCTCCATCTTCTTGCACAAGATGGATGGCTGCTAGAATAGTGCTTGCAGACACACTATTCACCCTGCTAGTATGATGAAATCTATAACCCAATATCATTGATA
This sequence comes from Chamaecyparis obtusa, assembly GCA_027943335.1. Classification (NCBI taxonomy): domain Eukaryota; kingdom Viridiplantae; phylum Streptophyta; class Pinopsida; order Cupressales; family Cupressaceae; genus Chamaecyparis; species Chamaecyparis obtusa. Next base: position 52,586 of record BSBK01004780.1, read on the forward strand.
TCAACTTCATGTCTAGTTACTCTATAGGCTCAATGGTCATGCCGTGCTTATCACTTCTTGATTTAAACACTTTCTCCACCATTTTCTTGACATCCTCACCCATAGGAAGGATGGAACCTATCTTAGAAAGGCATTTCATCTCATGATTTAGGTCTCCTATGATTCTTTGTGGTACATCTCCAATCCAAAACAAGTCATCATGGATTCTACTCAACAATATCTTTATCCATTCTTCCTCATAAAACTCATATGTCGTGGCATATTCAACAATGGGGTGATCATTCCATTTTCTATATTCATCCATGAAGGTTTTGTTTGGTTTTAACATTGTGTCCATGGGTGCCCTTAACCTATCTAGTCCAACAAGTTTCTTATTACAATAAATGTAAGCCCTTATGTCTTCTACATGCATGACTCCCATCAACGTGCGGGAAAATCTCCCTCTAAATTATCTAGGGTTGATTTATATGGGTTCCTTTTGAAAACATACTACTTCTCAGCAACATCAAAAAAAATAGGAGTGGCCATGACTTACTTGATATTCACTTTCCAAAGGATCTCTGAGATGTTCTGACGGCATCCAAATCAGCACAACAAGCTAGGGTTTCTTGCAACTGATAAAATGCATTGCAATCATTGAAAAATTAATATCCAACTCTTCACAAAAACTTCCAAGGCTTAATCTACTCTCCAATCACTCTGAGTATGAATGCAATGAGTAAATAAACATCTTTTTGTGTACTTAAAGTAAGAAATTCACTGTTAATGCAACTCACGTAAACCAGACTGTCACTTCAAATTTTCAAACTTGAGTTCTGCTAACAATCAACATGTGTGCTCTTGCAAAAAGGTTCCAATACACTCCAATAGCTTAAGTCCAAAGGTACATATCCTAAGGATGAGTATACCAGCCACATAGGAGTCTAGAGCTAAATTAGCTCCCCCTATGACCCTGAGGGCCATTCATGTAGATGTAGAGGGTATGTCCACTAGGGATGCATCCAATACATTACCATCAACATTTTCTTTCTTTCTATCTGACCAAATCATGCTCACATCTTCTGATGCCTTCACAAAATTGACTTCTATGTTAGGATCCAAAACTAGTTCTTCACCCTTTTTAGGGCTTTCCTAACCTTGCGTCCTTGATCTACAAAACTTTGAGATATGTCCAGCCTTGTTATAGGTGTGACAAATCATTGGAGGTCTATTATTCCTTGGTGCATTGACATGAGTCACCATTCTACATTGTTTTGTTGTATGACCATTATAGTTACATATCTGACATGTAAAATTCTGAGAACTTCTTGCATTGGTCTGATTCTGATTTCTTTGATCATGCTGAATCCTATTCTTCTTACTAGTCTTGCAATTTATTGCTCTATGACCAAATCTATTACATGTATAACAGTAACCATTAAAAGGCTTTACCTCTATACAATTTCTTGCAATGTGTCCATGCTTGTTACATGCAAACCAGGTGCATTCAATAGGCTTGCACTCATTTTTAGGAGGACTACCATTGTCTTTGGTTTGATCTTCAGTCTTCTCAGTATCAGTAGATTCCTTTTGTGTCTCCTTTCTTGCTCACATCTTATCAATATGATTTTGTGCTTCATTATATCCAATACAGCTAGTGTCTCCTTTGATTCTTCTTGCATACAATTGTGATTCTACCAATTCAGCACTAGTGTGTAATTTGTTAATGTGGTTCTTTCCATCTTTCAATTTAGACTCCAATCTTGCTTTATAATTCTTTAGATCCAAGATTTCCAAATTTTCTTCCGTTAAATCTTCATTGAGTTTAAGGTTCTCCTTTACTTGTTCATTCTAGACATCTTGATTGTTCATTAGTTTGTTATCAAGTTCTTCAAGCCAACTCACTAAGGATGCATTTTCTTCATTCAACTTCTTGACTTTTTCTTCAAGATCACTGTTAGAGCATCCATTCAAGTCCTTTCTTAGTTTCTTCATAACTAATTGAGCATCACTAAATTTTTCTTTTAGTTTTTCAATTTCTCTTTCTGAGTTGTCTAGGTCTTCAAGAGTTGCTTCAAGATTCTTCTTCAAATCCTCTTTTTCCATGATCTCCTCAAGTGGTTAAACTTCTTTCTTGAGGACCAGAGCTCTGATACCAATTGTTAGGAATGGGAACATTGAGAGGGGGGGTGAATCAATGTTCACCGTATTTTAACTTTTCACTTTAATCTAAATACTAAATTATAAATGATTAAGTACTAAATTAAACATTCACATAAACATGAAGCATGAAATCAACACATGACACCAATATGGTTATGGGGAAACCCAAATAGGTAAAAAGCCTAGTGGGACTTGATACCCACTAATAATCTGCACTAGTATTTTGTGATCCTTGTTAGAAAATCCTTTACCCTTTTAGGAGTAGCTTTATAATGCTTTTAGTATAGTAGACCTTGTTAAGGGTCAGACCCTATTAGGAGTATTTTACAATGATCCCTATTAGGGGAGTGGACTCACTGTGCTAGAGCTTACTGCTCAAATGATGAAGGCTACAACCTTTTGAGATTAGATACACACTATATCTATAGGTGAACTATTGATGTGACACTGCTTGTCAGGTTAGTTCCTTTGGTGTGCTAATGCTTTGACCTCTAGCAAAGCTCTAGTACATCATATGCTCTCTTTGCATACCTCTGCTCTACTTATCTCAACTCTAATACAAATTTCTTGACTTCCATACCAATTACAATGGGTGCACCTTATATTTATGCACTCATATCAAATATACAATTAGGTTGGCCCTATAACTAATTACAAATAACACTTCCAAATGAATTGGATTAAGCATGCTTACAATTATATATATACATATGTCAAAAACCTAAATACAATGGTTACATACCCTCTACAACATTACTTTACAATTGCAAACCAAAATAGTCACTGTCGGCTCTATGCTCTATTCTCTGCTGGCACACACTGGCTATGCAACTTCAACTTACTATAACTTTCACATCTTTGCATATCTAATTATGTTCTCTTAGGCTAAGCATAAGTATAGTATAACAAAATTAACTTCTAGGGAACATACCATAATTCATTTATATGCATGGGCGTTGGTGCTCTGAGCTATAGGAACTCTATATGTTGTCTAGTCTTCAACACTTAACTAATTTCTAATCTTTACACTTAGTGCACTGACTCCAAATTGCTATATGACTTTGTTTCCATAATGACAACACTATATCTAGTCATATACTTCATTATAGACAAATTTCCAATAGATTCCCTAACTTTTATTTCCTTCATGGGATTTCCATGTAAGGTTGGGAAATGCAAGTAGGGGAAATTTACTTTAGTTCCTCAAAAGCACAAAAAAATGGGGATTGTTTGGAGAAGTCTATTTGCAGATTTTAGAGCAAGCTTCTCTATGTGCTTGGTTCAGGAAATGAAGAAGTGAAGTGACATAAGCACTTTAGGGGTGGATAAAAGAAAACTTAAGGAAAATTTTCATCTCTTTGGGATTCCCAACACCATTGCAATTGATATTTAACCTTGAAAAACTAACTGGTAAAGTTTTCCTTCATCAACTGAGTCAATTAGCCTTATTGGGACTAGTGGAATAGGAGTTGTTAAGTGTTGTTCTTTGTGTTTAAGATATTAGGATATGGAGGTTGTTACAATTCCAAGAAGGGTGTCTGAATATACTTTGTTTTGATATATTTCTTGTAAGATTCTAGAACTTGAACCCTAGAACCTCACTCTGGAGGCTACAGGTCTAGAAAGGTCTAAACTCTTGAACTTGCTATCTAAATCTAGTAGTGTGTGTGGAAATCACTCCCATAGTAGACATCCTATTTGTGTATGGAACCTTTCCATCCCCTTATCAAATTTTTAGGTTCCCATTTGAAAGAAAATTTAGTAAGGCACTTTGCGGTAAGCATTATTGAGCATCAAGAAATTACTCGATAAAGCTATCGATCCCACTTGGCTAACATAGGCACTGACTGACTGTTGACTGAGTATCAACCAAGCATTAGTAGAGCCCAAGGGGTACAAGTTGGTTGAAGGCACTGGATTTTCCAGTGAGGGTAGTGGAAGTATGTTTTTTTTAGGATCTTCTAAAGGTGTAGAGAACTCTCCTATGCTCACTTTGGGTTTAGAGTAACACTGAAGGTCTCACCATTTACCGAGCTGCCTAGATAGGGGAAATCTCTACATCAAGTAGTATTATAGCATCTAAGATCCTTGGGGTAAAGATATACCAGCACCATGGAAGGAGAAGATGAAGGAGAATTATCATCAAGGATGACCAATGCAGAGATAGTAAGATACCTGAAAGTGTTGGAGATTTGCTAGCAGGCCAATACTGACTATATGTTTTTCATTGATGAAAAAATATGGAAATTAGCATGTGTGGAAGTATTATATAGTAATATTTTAGTATATGTAGCCTGGACATGATATCATCATGATATCATGGGCGCTAAGGTTAACTATTAGTATATAGTTATATAGTAGTTGGTGTCAGCAGTATTCATGATAGAGTAACAGTCAGTGTTTTGTGTATGGTTGTTCATACAGTTACCATGGAGCCTTGCATGCTTGGATATATGTTGAAGACATGTTAGTGATGTTAAGTTCATGGATGCATAGTCTGATGATGAATGCAAGTGAAGGTATGTAGTCGCTATTTTCTAGTAGCAGTTTCTTGTGTTTGTTCAGAAGAGCCAACAGAGATTTTATTGGTTCTTGAGTTGCACCTATCTTGAGGGTATGTTCCCTTGGAGATAAGCTTTGGGAAGTGTTATTGATGTTTTATTAAGAGTGCATAAGTTAATTTTGCTTACAGAGAAAGTTTTGAATGTTTTGGTAGAGCCAATAGTGTGTAGTGTGCATCTACATTTATTTTATTAGACAGGTCCCAGAATGAGTTGCGTGCATAATAGAGCTGATAAAATGTTTGTTGGAGTTTATTATGGTTTCTCTAATATTATTTCAAGGTGGTTCTAATAGGCCGACTTGATTATATCATTTGGAGGGAAGATATTTATAGGTAGTCATTTGTGATTGTTGGAGTGTGGTTCATGGTTGATTAAGTTGAGCATAAAAGAGTGTGTGAAGTTTTGAGCCATTAGAAGAAGGTCTATGTGACCAAGTAAAGTACTTATGCTATTCATTGGAACTGATCCAGATAGTAGGTCAAAGTGTAGTTCACCAAAATCTAGAAATAGTGTGTATCTGTTATTCTGAAGGTTGTAGCCTTTGCCCATTTGAGCAGAGAGCTCTTTGAAAGTGTGTCCTCTCCCCTAATAGGGACAATTTTAAAAGACTCCTAACAAGGTCTGACCCTTGAGTAGGTATACTATACTTAATATATTGTAAAGCTACTCCTAACATGGTAAAGGATCTTCTAGCAAGGATAATTATACACTAGTATAGAATATTAGTGGGTATCAAGTCCCACTAGGGTCTTTACCTATTTGGGTTTCCCTATAACCAAAATATTGGTGTTGTGTTCATGTGTTCTTTCATTATGTTTATGCTTTATGTTTAAGTATACTTACTTGGATAAATAATTGAATCTTGTAGATAATTGATTCACCCCCCTCTCCCTCTCAGTTATCTCTTGGGACTATTCCTAACAATTGGTATCAAAGCCAAGTTCCTCAGAGAGAAATTTTAATAGCTTGAGGTTGATCAGATGGTGTACTTTAGGAAAGAAAGTCCTAAGTTTGATGGAGAGAATTATCTTGATTGGAAGAACAACATGGTAACCCATTTGCAGTTCATTTCTTTTGAAGTTTTTAATGTAACCATCAAAGCAGCCAAGATTCCTACCTTATAAGACCTTGGAAAAGATGATGCTACTAAAACTCAAAAGGAATTGTTTCATTATAATGCTATTGCTAAAGAAGCCCTTCTCAGAGCCCTATCTGATGGTGAATTTTCAAAAGTAAAAAAGGTAGATACAACTTAGAAAATATGGAAGCACCTAGAAGACACATTTGAAGGAGACAAAAAAGCAAAGGATGTGCATAGAAAGACATGGAAGAAAAGATACAATGCATTACAGATGTTTCCTAAAGAAAAAATTAGAGCTTACAATCAGAGGATTAATGAGGTAGTTGTTGGAACTAGGAACAATGGTGGAGAGATTTCATAAGAGGACATGATGGATAAAGTGATGACTACTCTTACTCCAAAATATGAAAGAAAGATCAACATCCTTGATGAGACCATGTAGCTTACATTAAATTTCAAGAGAGAGACCTTGATCAGAAAGATCTCAGCTTTTGAGATTTCAAGATTGAAGACAGAACCAAAGAGTGAAACAACTTTCAAAGAGACAGTTCATGGTAAGAAATCTGCAAACACTTCTAGTAATTTTGATGATGATGATGAAGAGAAAACTCTAGAGGATTTCATTTCTATGATTGCTAAAAGAGAAAAGAAAGGAAATGGAAAATATGAAGGTCAATTACCATTTAAGTTCTTTTCATGAAATAAGATTGGTCACTTTGCATCTAAGTGTCCCACTAGAGCTAAAAAGTTCTAAAAGGATTACAAACCTAAGTATTTTAAGGAATGCTACTATGCTAGAGATGGAGTTTTAGATGAAGAATCAGGTGAAGAAGAAATTGCATTCATTTCCATTGTAGATAAAATGAATAACAAGACAATACATATAGACAAGAAAGAGAATCAGGAGCTAGCATTTATTTCATAAGCTAAGATAAGGACATATTGGATTATAGATAGCGGTTGTTCACATCACATGACAGGTGATAAAGGTAAGTTTGTTCATTTGGACAAATATAATGGAGGTATGGTTAGATTTGGAGACAACACTCCTAAACCTATAGTTGGTAGAGGAGCCATCACATTGGATGGAAATAACAGTACGATGATGTTCTTTATATTGATGGTTTGAAACATAACCTTCTCAGTGCTAGAAAGTTACTTGGAAAAGGCTATTAGTTGGAGTTCAAAGATAGAAAATGCATCATTAACAACAAAGATGCTGTTATGATTACATTAGGCACAAAGACAAGAGGTAATGTTTTTCAACTCAATTCAGAAGCAAGTTGTTTTGTTGCTAAAGTTGATGACAATTGGTTATGGCATAAAAGACTATGTCATATCAAATTTGATAACCTAGTAAAGATAAGTAATGTCAAGGCAGTAAGAGATCTACCTAGGATAGAAAAGCTAGTTGATACTATATGCAGGGAATGTGTGATGGGGAAGCATGTGATAAATTCATTTAGGAGTAAGAAGAATTCAATAGAGAACAAGTTGGATCTGATTCATACAGACCTATGTGGTCCAACTCAAACAAGATCATACTATGGTGAAAGGTATTTCATTTTGTTTGTTGATGATTATACTAGGATGATGTGGGTTGCATTCTTAAAAGATAAGTTAGAAGCTTTTGAGAAGTTTAAAATATTCAAAGATAAGGTTGAGAATGAATCTAGACTAAAGATAAAGTTTTTGAGATCAGATAGAGGAGGAGAATTCACCTCTGATAGATTTTATGAGTACTGCAAAGAACATGGCATAAAGAGACAGTTAAGTGCACCTAGAACCCCTCAGTAGAATGAAATTACAGAGAGAAGGAATAGGATCATTCTTGATATAGCACTCACCATTATGATAGAAGGAAAAGTTTCACAAACCTATTAGAGAGATGCGGTCAATACATCAGTCTATACCATCAATAGAATTCAATTAAGGCCTGGCCCTAACAAAACACCTTATGAGCTATGGTTTGGTAATATTCCCATAGTGAAATACTTCAAAATCTTTGGAAGCAAGTGCTACATCAAGAGGGATGAAGTTGTAGGAAAATTTGATGCAAGAAGTGATGAAGGTATTTTTCTTGGTTACTCTACTAAAAGTAAAGCTTATAGATGTTTCAATTTAAGATTGTAAAAGATCATTGAAAGTGCTCATGTAAAGATTGATGAAAAGTTTATGATTCAAGAAAGATATCATGATTACTCACCCATGATTGAAGAAGAACCTAGACCCTCTACTAGTGAGATAGTTATTGAAGAAATGTTTGATAGTATTAATGTGTTATTCAATGACTCTGAGACAAGTGAAGAAAATACTCCTAAGGCTGATGAGTTAGCATCACCTAAAGTTCCAAGTTTACATCAAGAAATCATTCCAAGGAAGACATCATTGGAGATCAGAGTGACAAAGTCTTAACAAGATCGCAAGAAAAGAACTTAGATAGCAATGAAGTGATATGTTAACTATCTTAGATTGAACCTTTAAGTGTTAAAGATGCATGTAATAATTAAGATTGGCATGATGCTATGAAAGAAGAACTTGATCAGAGTGTTAAGAATGACACTTGGAAACTAGTCCCAAGACCTAGTGATAAAAATGTGATTGGAACAAAGTGGATATTCAGAAACAAGATGAATGAAGATGGTATAGTAGTAAGAAACAAAGAAAGATTAGTATGTAAAGGATATGCACAAAGAGAAGGCATTGATTATTCAGACACATTTTCACTTGTCAGTAGATTAGAAGCTATTAAGTTGTTTTTATCTTATGCTACAGTTAAAAACTTCAAAGTTTATTAGATGGATGTTGTGAGGCCTCACCCCTAGCCTATCATAGCCATTCAGTTCTGCATTTGACATAGCTATATTTCATGATTATATTTTGATGTCTTATGGATTTTACTGGTACCTTATGATGTGATTTTATCACTTAGTTATTTGATGGACATTATATTATGATTATATGATGATCACTGAGGCATTGGTTTGAGACTAACATGTATGTTTTAATTTTAATTTATGAACATTTATGATGATGAAGTTTAATTGCAAATTGAATTATGTATGAATGCGATGTTTATGTTTGAATTTAATTGAATTAAGTATTTAAGATGAGTTGTATGTTGTGGATAATCATTTGTCATGTAATTTATGAATTGTCAGATGAATTACTTGATTACTAATGCTATGTATTTACATGTTCATTTTTAATTTCCTTGGACTACTGATATTGGAATTGAGTGTGCAGGGAGATAGGCCATGAAAATTTGGGGAATCATCACAGAGACTATTGTGAATATCTGTTGAGCCAAGGTTGCTTCTAGTGAGAAGCCAATAACCTCATTGTGATGTATTTATTTTGTAAAGTGTGATGCATGAATGTTTTTGATTTATATGTATTTGTGAATGTTATTTTTGATGAGAGAGCCCAAGTGGATATATACATGGCATGTGAAGTGTCTTTTTGTATTATGTCACTTGACACATGTGTGTACATGAGGCCATGACATGTCCACTTGGGGATTGGTTGAACACTAACCTAGGAAGGTACCTTTAGGATACCCATGAAGACCACTTGATTAGAGAGCTTGGAGTGTTGTCTAATCCTTGAATTTCGAATTTGAACTTTGCTTGCACTTTTGGAAGGTTAAAAAGGCACCTAGGGGAGAATTTTGACCATTTTTAGTTACCCCACTTGTTATACCATAAGGTAAGGGTCATTTTTCACCAAAGGATAACCCTTGGTTGACCAAATGACCCATCCAAAAGTTGGTTTCCCAAGATGGACGAGAATCAACTTTTGGGACCAAGCTTTGGATAGATCACCACCCACTTAGAAGGAAGTCCTCTTTCCACCTTTTTAGCTTACCATTGTAAGAGACCAAAATTGGAAACCTTGTAAGGGCCTTTGGGAAGACCACCCAATAGGAATGCAAGTCTTATCCATAGGAGAGTGTGTGGAGGCCTTTTTAGAGGGCCCTCTTCCTTTGGAAAAGGTTGAAACCCACTCTCTAGATTTAGAGATTTTTGCTAAATTGGAGGACCTTGGATATTGGGAAAAGCTCATCTTCAACTATCTTCCTTTAGCATTGGATCAAGGTTGGTGGTTCACTTCTCTTAGTTGTTGAAGTTTTTCTTTCCTTTTCATGTTGAGATAAAATGCTCTCTTGAACAATAGTTGTTGTATGCATAATGAAAATATGGATTCTTGTCGTGTTGTGTTGTGAATTTGTATGTTGTAGTAATGGAGTTATTTCTTTGTGATTCATGTTTTTATGTAGTGTTCTTCTTTGTAAGCTATGAGAAATCTTGAACTTGATATGTTCATGATTTTCATAGCATTGTGAATGTGAAGTATTCTTGTTGCTCTTGAAATTTTCCTTTGTTTTCATGTGAATTGTAGTGTGTTGTGAGGGAGTTCTCAAGGCCACACTCACCCTTGGGAGGGAAGAGTAGCCTTGAGGGTGAAGGGCTTTGTTGGGACATCCAAGAGTGTAGAGTCTCTTCTTGGAATGGAGAGGGATGAACATGGAAGTATGGGCTCCATGTAGCCATCTTTATTTACATTTTTTTGAATGGGGGTCATAATGATTTCTTTTGTGGAGTTGTGTTGTAGAGAAGAAAATTTGATGAGGAAGCCAGGTGATGGCTTAGTTCCCATCAATAGATGTGCTTCTCCTCTTGGTTTAGTTCCACCTTCACCCAATGTGAGTTCATATGAGACTCTTTGTAACAAAATTGGGAGGGAGTTTTCATGTAGTTATGTCTTCATGTCCTTGTGTTGTGAGCTTGCTTGAGTGTTTTCCCTTGTCTCTTGATGATTCCCCAAGCTCGGGGGTGGCTTCATAAAAGCCTAGGTTGGGAGGTGAGCGCTCCTTGACCTATGCATTTGTGTTTTATTGCAGGATTTTGGAGCCATGAAGCCTTATTAGATGGAGGTGTAATCTTGTGAAGATTTGAAGATGTTATCATTTTAATGTTGGAGTACTTTGTATTGTGAATGAATCCTTGAAAAGATATCTTGGGATGTCCATGAGCTTTGTAATTTAGTAATGGAGTTGTCTCTCCAAAGCTTGTGTTGCAATAGTGTTGTTGTAATAGTGTTGTTGTATTAAGTTGTGAGAATATGTTGTAAATCATGTGGTAGTTTCATTTATGATAATGTAGAAATCATGTTCTTGTGAACACAATGGTTGTTGTATAAATTTGAATACAATATGTATAATGAAAATTTCTCAAGGTATTGAATAGTAATATTAATTGTGTTCCTTGAGTTTTCTCTTTTGAAATAGATATGTGAAGTTGATGTTGTTATTTTAAAGGAATAGTGTAATGGAATTTATTATGATGAGATGAATAATGTAAAGTTGAATTTTCATAACCTTGCTGAGGAAAATATTCATAGTATCATATGTATTGCATAAAGGAAAGAAAATTGTAATTTCATGTTGAAAAGGAGAAAGAAGTTTAAGTTTAGCATAATAGTTGTTCTTTAGTTTACATTGCCTTGATGGACTCTTGTAAATAAATTTGTTAAAAAAATCCTGCTATATTATGTCCTCTAAGATTAAATCTATTCCTCTTAGATATCAAGTTGATTATAGTGAAAGGAAAAGCAAAATTTATAAAAGAAGCAATGTTAAAAAAAAAACAATGAGAAAGAAAGCAAAATGGAGACCTATAGGTCTCTGGAATTTGTATGGGAAAATTTCCCATACAAATTCCTTTGCCACAGTCAGTATAATATTATAAATCTACCAAATCATTTTCAAGACAAATAAAATAATAATTATATATGATAAACCCACACTTTATCTTAGTTATCCCCTATAGGTACATAGGAAAGTCAGTATTTTAATACATTTAAGTTCTGCTTTTCCCATCATATGTACTGGGTTGCATATATATTATATTTATTAGGGGACATCCCTATGATAGTATAATCTTCCTATTTTCCTAGCCCCCCTGCGTAAGTATTCCCATGATTATTGTAATTGGTTGGAGAGGGACACAAATTCCCATACTCTCTTGTTCCCCTCAACCTTTCCCCACCTAGGACCATGCGCTAGCCTTGGGTTTAAATTAAACTTCTTTTTGCTAGGCAATGTTCTTAGGAGTTTTGGTGGGCCCCTCCTAAGTTCCCTTCCTTATGTAAAACTCCCCACCCATGACATCTTGCGTTGGCTTTTGGGTTATCTAATTCTTTGTTTTTGTTTATTTGAAACCCTGATGTCATGTTTTAGTGGGCCCAAAACTTTGTCTTTCTTAAAAGATAAGCCTCCATTCCCTTAGAAATCGCAGCCTCCCTTTGATGTGACGTTTGCCCACCCACTTGGCACGTGGGTCAAGGGGGATGGGATGTTTAGCTTAGGGAAGAGGTAAAGCGAGTTAGGGGTTTAGTTTAGGTAATTTCTTTGAGATATTTTTTGATAATTTTTATTTCATTTGTTGGTAATGTTTATTATAATTTGTTTATAACAATAAGTATATATTATGTAAATAATATTAACCAATATATTATAATTTAATTATTTATATTAATTAATTGATAAATTATAGTTTATTAATTAATTAATAATTATCTTAACTAATTAATCTATTATAATTATTAATTAATTAATAATTATAATAATTAATATATTATAGTTATTAATTAATCAATAATTATATTAATTAATATATTTTAATTATTAATTAATTAATATATGTCCGGTAATATTCTTTTACTCATATGAAATCTATATGAATATTAAATTAATGCTTTTCAAATTTGTTCATTCATCTAATTAACCAAAACTTTTTAATATTGAATTCTAATTAGTATCATAATTAAGATAAATTATGATAATTTGACTTTCCTAGATCGTATTCTTGATGTAACTAGTAGGGTGAACTAATCATGATTAGTTTAGTTTTAATTAATTCATATTAGTAAAGGACCATTCTAATAAAACAAGATAGTAATTTCTTAATCTGTTAGAGAATTTTAGATAACCCTCGTTGACATCACCATATGTAAATCAATATTCGTCCATCCTAACTTCACTACCTTGGTAGGATTCCTCGTTGAATCTATTCAGCTAGTATCCTGTTGAAAACCAATGGTTGTTAAGAATTTATTTTTCAGAGTCTTTTCAGAGACACCTATTTTCCCACAACATAAACTTGGACCTAATTAATCCTTTTAAAAAAAAATTGGTGTGTTTTTAGACTAATTTTTATGGGCATGACACTTGGTATCAGAGCCAAGGTTTGAACTTTGGAACCTAACCCATTGCATTTCTTAGCTAACTTTGTACCCCTTTTGTAATTGTTAGGATGCCTCCTCTTATGCATCAAGGTCAAAGGCATATTAGAGGATGAGGGGCAAGGCAAGCTCCCTCGGGTCACGAGCAAGCTGAACAAAGGGCTGAGGTATCAGCTGTTAATCAACAACCACCACCACCACCACCAGACCCTAATCAGGCAGTCCTATTAGCTCTACAGAACCTCATCAGAGTTATATAGGAGAGGTTGCCTCCAGTTAGAGAGAGGACTAGAAGTCCTCCACCTGAACGAGATGAAGGACAGGGGGCTCATGAGGTAGATTCAGTTCACATGCCGAAACACCCACCTGATGTTGTTCAGAGGGCACCCTGAGATGTGGGAGATCATATTAGAGACCTCCTACGGTTACAACCACCTTTGTTTCATGGTTCTATAGAGGGTACAGATGTTGAGGCATGGCTCTCAAGCTTAGAGAGGTGCTTTGGGATCTGACAGTATGATAGCAATGTCAAGGCTTGCCTTGCAGTACTCCTTTTGAGAGATGGTGCTTCCACATGGTGGAAACAGGAAGAATATAAGAATAACACCACTATGGACACCATGACATCGGGGACCTTCTTAGCAAGGTTCAGAGATAGATACCTATCAGAGCACTATAGACAGAGACATATTGATGAGTTCCATGAGCTCCAGCAGAGAGGACTCACAGTGCTATAGTATGAGACCCGATTCCTTGAGTTGCTACCCTATGTAGACTACATGAAGGATGAAAAGCTATGGATCAACTATTTCATTAAGGGACTCAATGATTGGATAGAGGGATAGGTTTACATGACCTCACCAAAGACCTTTTGTGAGGCCGTGGAAAAGGCCTTGGTTGTAGAAGAGATTTGGAGTAGGTCTAGAGATGCTCGTGACAGGTCTCAGAACTATAACTCTGCATCACAGTCACAGGGGCATCAGAAGAGTCACTGGAAGAATAATAAAAGACATTCCTCAGGGTCTTTTAATAGGAACCCATAGCAATAGACTCAACAAAACTAGAAACAAAAGCCACCACAGGGACAACAGGGCTCTAAGCCCAAACAGTGGCATGCACTAGGTCAAAAGAAGGATCAGCGACAGTAATATATAGATGCACCCCCAGCATGGACTCAGCAGTCCTCTCAGGGGGGTTTTAGTGGTTCTAGCAGGATAGGTGGTCAGTAGTTTTCTAGGCCACAGGGAGTACAGACATTCACATGATGTCCTTGCTTTGCTTGTGGTGCCATGGGGCACTTAGCTCGTGATTGTCCATAGGGTCAGATGTCAGGCAGTCAGCGTATGGAAGCTTTAGAGCCTACAGTGGGAGACTTTGGAAAGTCTCATAGAGTTTTTGCAGTGGTAGATAACCGCCAGGCCGAGCACCAGGCCACAGTGATAGAGGCAGCAGGTATGATCAATGGTGTTATTGTTACTATACTATTTGATTCAGGTGCTACTGATTCTTTTATATCTCCATTTGTTGTGGAGCGTTGCGGGCTTGTGGCAGCAAGACAGGAAGTTAGTTGGCAAGTAGAGTTAGCATCAGGGTCTAGAGTGTCAGTCAACTCTTTAGTGAAGGATAGCCAGGTGCAGATTGGTGAGTTCATCACTACAGTGGATCTTCGTATCACACCTCTTGTTTCCTATGACACAGTGCTTGGCATGGATTGGCTTTATTCCCACAGAGCTAAGCTAGATTGTCGACATAAGAGGATTGAGTGCTTGGATGATAATGGTACACCTACTATGATTTGCAAGATTTTGAGAGGCATCTCCCTTCGTATGATCTCTGCCATGCAGCTTAAGTGGAGCATGCGGAAGGGATGTCAGCTTTTTTCCATTACCATCAGTGATAGAGGGGATGAGGAGGAAAGGGAAACTTCTGTTGATGATTATCCTATACTTCAGGAGTATGCAAATGTGTTTCCTACTGAGCTTCCAGGCATGCCTTCCCATAGAGTAGTTGATTTCCATATAGATCTTGTTCCAGGGGCTGCTCCAGTTTTGAGGGCACCTTACAGGATGACCACTAATGAGCTTAATGAGCTCAAGATTCAGCTAGAGGAACTTTTGGAGAAGGGCCACATTCGACCTAGTGTTTCACCTTGGGGTGCACCTGTTATCTTCATTAAGAAGAAGGATGGATTCTTATGGTTATGCATGGATTACCGATAGCTTAATAAGCTTACCATCAAGAATCGGTATCCACTCCCTAGGATTGATGATTTATTTGATCAGCTTAAGGGTGCTAAAGTGTTTTCAAAGATTGATCTTAAGTCAGGTTACCACCAGCTACGAATTGTTGATAGTGACATTCCTAAGACTACATTTCGTACTAGATATGGACATTATGAGTTCATAGTTGTACCTTTCGGACTCACTAATGCTCCAACATTTTTCATGAGCCTTATGAATGGGGTATTTTTCTCTTTTCTTGATAAATTTGTGGTTGTGTTCCTTGATGATATCCTGATTTATTCACAAGATGAAGAGGAGCATGAAGGGCACTTGAGACAGGTTCTACAGTGTCTTAGAGACAATCAGTTATATGGAAGCTTGTCCAAATGTGCTTTCTATAGGACAGAGACTCATTATCTAGGGCATGTTATTTCAGGAGATGGCATCTCAATAGATCCATCTAAGATTTGAGCCATCATGGAATGGCCTGCGCCTACTTCAGTGACCGAGGTCAGGAGCTTTATGGGATTGGTAGGATATTACAGACGCTTTGTAGAGGGATTTTCTAGAGTGGCTCATCCCATCACTTCTCTTCAGCGTAAGGGAAAGAAATTTGAGTAGACTGAGAAGTGCAAGAGGGCCTTTCAGGAACTCAAGAAGGCACTTACTAGCGCTCCTATTCTAGCGGTACCTGATCCATCAGCAGATTTTGTGGTTTGCATAGATGCTTCCTTAGATGGTTTGGGAGTAGTTCTTATGCAGAATGGGTGAGCTATTGCATATGAGTCAAGGAAAATTAAGACTCACGAGCTCAATTACCCCACTCATGATCTTGAGTTAGCTGTAGTGGTACATGCTTTAGTGAGATGGCGGCATTTTCTTTTGGGTCATCAGTTTGAGCTCCATTTAGACCATTAGAGTTTACAATATATCTTCTCTCAGCCCAACCTGAATGCACGACAACGTAGGTGGATGGAATTTCTTTGTGAGTATGATTTTGATGTCCACTACATCAAGGGGAAAGAGAATGTGGTAGCTGATGCTTTGAGTAGGAGACGCCATGGGGCCTACTCTATGATAGCAAGTACTGAGTTGAGGGATCAGATATTGCATCATCTACATGAGGATGCTTGGTATGTAGAGGTTAGTTAGGTCATTCGGTCTTAGAGTACCCTTGAGGGTAAATATACAAACTATTCCCTTGATTCAGATGGGCTTTTACACCATAGAGGATGCATCTATGTCCCATCCTCCAGTTACTTACAAGTATTCATCATGCTAGAGGCTCATAGGGCTCCTTATGTAGCACATCTCAGAGTCAAGAAGATGCATGCAGATTTGAGACAGTTATTATCATTGGCCAGGGATGAGACAGGATATAGAAGAGATAGTGGCATGATGCCTTGAGTGTCAGAGGGTCAAGGCAGAGCATCATCACCCTACTAGGTTGCTTCAGCCTCATGATATACTAGAGTGGAAGTGGGATGTTATTTCCATGGACTTCATCATTGGTCTTCCTATGTCATCTCGATGCCATGATTCCATCATGGTGACAGTTGACAAGCTAACCAAAGTAGCCCACTTTTCACCAGTTCGGACCACTTTTATAGCCCCAACAGTTGCTCAGGTCTTCTTGCGGGATATTGTCAAACTTCATGGCATACCCCATAAGATTATTTCAGATCAGGATTCTCTCTTCACATCATCTTTTTGGAGAAGACTACAGACAGCTTTGGGTACTAAGCTCAATTTTAGCACCGCTTATCACCCAGAGATCGATGGGCAGACAGAGAGGGTAAATTAGGTATTGGAGGATATGCTTCGCATGTATGTCATGGATCATCAGACTAGGTGGGAGGAGTATCTTCATTTAGTGGAGTTTGCCTACAATAATGGGCATCACACTTCTCTAGGTATGCCTCCCTATCAGGCACTATATGGCAGACCATGCAGGACACCTTTGAGTTGGGACCGCATTGAGGATAGAGTTGCTTTAGGTCCTCAGATAGTGCGAGAGTTAGAGCAGTAGGTGACATTGATCAGACAACGTCTAAAGGAGGTTCAGGATAGGTAGAAGAAGTATGCAGATGCCAAGAGGGAAGACCGTAGTTATCAGGTTGGAGATAGGGTCTTTTTGAGAGTGCGACCTCATAAGAGTCCAATTTGATTTGGAAAGGGCTCTAAGCAAGCACCTAGATTTGTTGCCCCTTTTGAGATACTTGAGCGGATAGGTCCTGTCGCCTATCGTCTTGCTTTGCCACCGAGCCTGTCACGCATCCATGATGTTTTTCATGTGTCAGTGTTGAGGAAATATATCTATGATGAGACTCATATTATAGATTGGGATGCCTTGCAGGTGGAGTCAGATGGTCAGTTGGCTTTGGAGCCAATCTACATTTTGGCTCACCGGATGCTAGCACTTCGAGGCCGAAAGCTGGACCAGGTTAGGGTCTAGTGGGATTGCTATGATGAGGTTACGACATCATGCGAGGACGTGGCACAGATGAGAGCATAGCATCCCCATCTTTTTGATGAACTCCAAGAGGAAGTCCATATCTAGGGGGGGAGGATGTGAGGCCTCACCCCTAGCCTATCATAGCCATTCAGTTCTACATTTGACATAGCTATATTTCATGATTATATTTTGATGTCTTATGGATTTTACTGGTACCTTATGATGTGATTTTATCACTTAGTTATTTGATGGACATTATATTATGATTATATGATGATCACTGAGGCATTGGTTTGAGACTAACATGTATGTTTTAATTTTTAATTTATGAACATTTATGATGATGAAGTTTAATTGCAAATTGAATTATGTATGAATGCGATGTTTATGTTTGAATTTAATTGAATTAAGTATTTAAGATGAGTTGTATGTTGTGGATAATCAATTGTCATGTAATTTATGAATTGTCAGATGAATTACTTGATTACTAATGCTATGTATTTACATGTTCATTTTTAATTTCCTTGGACTACTGATATTGGAATTGAGTGTGCAGGGAGATAGGCCATGGAAATTTGGGGAATCATCATAGAGACTATTGTGAATATTTGTTGAGCCAAGGTTGCTTCTAGTGAGAAGCCAATCACCTCGTTGTGATGTATTTATTTTGTAAAGTGCGATGCATGAATGTTTTTGATTTATATGTATTTGTGAATGTTATTTTTGATGAGAGAGCCCAAGTGGATATATATATGGCATGTGAAGTGTCTTTTTGTATTGTGTCACTTGACACATGTGTGTACATGAGGCCATGACATGTCCACTTGGGGATTGGTTGAACACTAACCTAGGAAGGTACCTTTAGGATACCCATGAAGACCACTTGATTAGAGAGCTTAGAGTGTTGTCTAATCCTTGAATTTCGAATTTGAACTTTGCTTGCACTTTTGGAAGGTTAAAAAGGCACCTAGGGGAGAGTTTTGACCATTTTTAGTTACCCCACTTGTTATACCATAGGGTAAGGGTCATTTTTCACCAAAGGATAACCCTTGGTTGACCAAATGACCCATCCAAAAGTTGGTTTCCCAAGATGGACGAGAACCAACTTTTGGGACCAAGCTTTGGATAGATCACCACCCACTTAGAAGGAAGTCCTCTTTCCACCTTTTTAGCTTACCATTGTAAGAGACCAAAATTGGAAACCTTGTAAGGGCCTTTGGGAAGACCACCCAATAGGAATGCAAGCCTTATCCATAGGAGAGTGTGTGGAGGCCTTTTTAGAGGGCCCTCTTCCTTTGGAAAAGGTTGACACCCACTCTCTAGATTTAGAGATTTTTGCCAAATTGGAGGACCTTGGATATTGGAAAAAGCTCATCTTCAACTATCTTCCTTTAGCATTGGATCAAGGTTGGTGGTTCACTTCTCTTAGTTGTTGAAGTTTTTCTTTCCTTTTCATGTTGAGAGAAAATGCTCTCTTGAATAATAGTTGTTGTATGCATAATGAAAATATGGATTCTTGTCGTGTTGTGTTGTGAATTTGTATGTTGTAGTAATGGAGTTATTTCTTTGTGATTCATGTTTTTATGTAGTGTTCTTCTTTGTAAGCTATGAGAAATCTTGAACTTGATATGTTCATGATTTTCATAGCATTGTGAATGTGAAGTATTCTTGTTGCTCTTGAACTTTTCCTTTGTTTTCATGTGAATTGTAGTGTGTTGTGAGGGAGTTCTCAAGGCCACACTCACCCTTGGGAGGGAAGAGTAGCCTTGAGGGTGAAGGGCTTTGTTGGGACATCCAAGAGTGTAGAGTCTCTCCTTGGAATGGAGAGGGATGAACATGGAAGTATGGGCTCCATGTAGCCATCTTTATTTACATTTTGTTGAATGGGGGTCATAATGATTTCTTTTGTGGAGTTGTGTTGTAGAGAAGAAAATTTGATGAGGAAGCCAAGTGATGGCTTAGTTCCCATCAATAGATGTGCTTCTCCTCTTGGTTTAGTTCCACCTTCACCCAATGTGAGTTCATATGAGACTCTTTGTAACAAACTTGGGAGGGAGTTTTCATGTAGTTATGTCTTCATGTCCTTGTGTTGTGAGCTTGCTTGAGTGTTTTCCCTTGTCTCTTGATGATTCCCCAAGCTCAAGGGTGGCTTCATAGAAGCCTAGGTTGGGAGGTGAGCTCTCCTTGGCCTATGCATTTGTGTTTTATTGTAGGATTTTGGAGCCATGAAGTCTTCTTAGATGGAGGTGTAATCTTGTGAAGATTTGAAGATGTTATCATTTTAATGTTGGAGTACTTTGTATTGTGAATGAATCCTTGAAAAGATATCTTGGGATGTCCATGAGCTTTGTAATTTAGTAATGGAGTTGTCTCTCCAAAGCTTGTGTTGCAATAGTGTTGTTGTAATAGTGTTGTTGTATTAAGTTGTGAGAATATTTTGTAAATCATGTGGTAGTTTCATTTATGATAATGTAGAAATCATGTTCTTGTGAACACAATGGTTGTTGTATAAAGTTGAATACAATATGTATAATGAAAATTTCTCAAGGTATTGAATAGTAATATTAATTGTGTTCCTTGAGTTTTCTCTTTTGAAATAGATATGTGAATTTGATGTTGTTATTTAAAAGGAATAGTGTAATGGAATTTATTATGATGAGATGAATAATGTAAAGTTGAATTTTCATAACCTTGCTGAGGAAAATATTCATAGTATCATATGTATTGCATAAAGGAAAGAAAATTGTAATTTCATGTTGAAAAGGAGAAAGAAGTTTAAGTTCAGCATAATAGTTGTTCTTTAGTTTACATTGCCTTGATGGACTCTTGTAAATAAATATGTTAAAAAAATCCTTCTATATTATGTCCTCTAAGATTAAATCTATTCCTCTTAGATATCAAGTTGATTATAGTGAAAGGAAAAGAAAAATTTATAAAAGAAGCAATATAAAAAAAAAAACAATGAGAAAGAAAGCAAAATGGAGACCTACAGGTCTCTGGAATTTGTATGGGAAAATTTCCCATACAAATTCCTTTGCCACAGTCAGTATAATATTATAAATCTGCCAACTCATTTTCAAGACAAATAAAATAATAATTATATATGATAAACTCATACTTTATCTTAGTTATCCCCTATAGGTACATAGGAAAGTCAGTATTTTAATACATTTAAGTTCTGCTTTTCTCATCATATGTACTGGGTTGCATATATATTATATTTATTAGGGGACATCCCTATGATAGTATAATCTTCCTATTTTCCTAGCCCCCCTGCGTAAGTATTCCCATGATTATTGTAATTGGTTGGAGAGGGACACAAATTCCCATACTCTCTTGTTCCCCTCAACCTTTCCCCACCTAGGACCATGCGCTAGCCTTGGGTTTAAATTAAAATTCTTTTTGCTAGGCAATGTTCTTAGGAGTTTTGGTGGGCCCCTCCTAAGTTCCCTTCCTTATGTAAAACTCCCCACCCATGACATCTTGCGTTGGCTTTTGGGTTATCTAATTCTTTGTTTTTGTTTATTTGAAACCCTGATGTCATGTTTTAGTGGGCCCAAAACTTTGTCTTTCTTAAAAGCTAAGCCTCCATTCCCTTAGAAATCGCAGCCTCCCTTTGATGTGATGTTTGCCCACCCACTTGGCACATGGGTCAAGGGGGATGGGATGTTTAGCTTAGGGAAGAGGTAAAGTGAGTTAGGGGTTTAGTTTAGGTAATTTCTTTGAGATATTTTTTGATAATTTTTATTTCATTTATTGGTAATGTTTATTATAATTTGTTTATAACAATAAGTATATATTATGTAAATAATATTAACCAATATATTATAATTTAATTATTTATATTAATTAATTGATAAATTATGGTTTATTAATTAATTAATAATTATCTTAACTAATTAATCTATTATAATTATTAATTAATTAATAATTATAATAATTAATATATTATAGTTATTAATTAATCAATAATTATATTAATTAATATATTTTAATTATTAATTAATTAATATATGTCCGGTAATATTCTTTTACTCATATGAAATCTATATGAATATTAAATTAATGCTTTTCAAATTTGTTCGTTCATCTAATTAACCAAAACTTCTTAATATTGAATTCTAATTAGTATCATAATTAAGATAAATTATGATAATTTGACTTTCCTAGATCGTATTCTTGATGTAACTAGTAGGGTGAACTAATCGTGATTAGTTTAGTTTTAATTAATTCATATTAGTAAAGGACCATTCTAATAAAACAAGATAGTAATTTCTTAATCTGTTAGAGAATTTTACATAACCCTCGTTGACATCACCGTATGTAAATCAAGATTCGTCCATCCTAACTTCACTACCTTGGTAGGATTCCATGTTGAATCTATTCAGCTCTTATCTTGTTGAAAACCAATGGTTGTTAAGAATTTATTTTTTAGAGTCTTTTCAGAGACACCTATTTTCCCACAACATAAAATTGGACCTAATTAATCCTTTAAAAAAAAAATTGGTGTGTTTTTAGACTGATTTTTATGGGCATGACAGATGTCAAATCAGCATTTTTAAATGGAGACTTGAAAGAAGTATACATTGAGCAGCCAAAAGGATTCACTTTATCAAACAAACTTGATATGGTATGCAAATTAAATAAAGCCCTCTATGGACTTAAGAAAGCCCCTAGAGAATGGTATGAGAGACTAGATGGATACTTAACAAAGATTGGATTCAAGAAAGGAGCAATAGATTGTAATCTATTCAATAGAGAGACATCTGAAGGTTTGCTTCTTGTAGCTATATTTTTTGATGACATTATCTTTGGAGGTAATGACAAACTCAGTGCTAAATTTGCAAAAAAAATGCAGAATGAGTTTGAGATGAGTATGATTGGTTCTATCAAGTACTTATTGGGACTAAATGTGCAGTAGATAGAAAAAGGAATTTTTATTAATCAGTCAAAATATGTGAAAGAGATATTGAATAAATTCAAGATGGATGATTGCAAGCTAGTAGGAACCCCTATGATCACTGAATGCAAGCTTACAAAATAAGATGACTCACTAGTAGTAGATATAACTTTGTATAATTCTATGATTGGTAAACTCATATATCTTACTCAGACTAGACTTGATATTTCCAATGCAGTTGGCATAGTTGGAAGATTTGCAACAGAGCCTAAACAAAGTCACCTCATGGTAGTAAAGAGAATATTCAGATACTTGTAGGGCACTATAGATTATTGTCTATGGTATCCTAATTCAGAAAATGTTGAGCTTCATGTGTACATTGATGTAGATTGGGTAGGATGTGTTGATGATAGAAAGAGTACTTCAGGTGGAGAAGTGGTTCTTGGTGATAGACTTGTCACTTGGACAAGCAAGAAACAAAATTGTATTTCTCAGTCAACAGTAGAAGCAGAGTATGTTGCAGCAGCCTTGAATTGTTCTACAATTGTTTGGATCAAATAGATGATAAAGGATTTTGGAATTCAGATTGATTATCCTATTGTTATTCACTATGATAACACTATCACTATCAATATGTCAAAGAACCCTGTGATGCATGAAAAGACAAAGCACATTGAGATCAAGTATCACTTCCTAAGAGAGAAAGTAGCAAAGAAAGAAGTCAAGTTAGACTATGTGAGTACTAAAGAATAGTTGGGAAATATATTCACAAAGCCCTTGCCTAAGGATACTTTTGAGTATCTCAAGGAGAATTTGGGAGTCATTCCCTTCCCTATTTCTACTTAGAAGAAAGAAGGAAAGGCATCAGTCCTCTGGGACTGGTGGAAGGTTGACTACTCTACCTCCAGAGTAGTACTAGTGCTTAAAATGAATGGCACCCTTTTCCATTGATGTCAAAGGGGGAGTATATATAGAGTCATGAAAAATAGAATCAAAAGAGGAGTAATACACTAAGGGGGAGCAACATTCAATTATGACAGCAGTACAATTGAGGAAATGCAGAATATTAAAAAATATTGTAGTAGATGGAGGATTCATCTTTGGGGGTGTTTTTGAAGAGGAAATGAAGAATGTTATAAAAGAAATGTTCATTTGGGTTGGTGGTGGTTTTTCATTCCACATGTTTCCATCAATGCCAAAGGGGCAGATTTGCTAGCAGGCCAGTACTAACTGTATGTTTTTCATTGATGAATATATATGGAAAGTAGCATGTGTGGAAGTCTTATAAAAAAAGATTTCAGTATATGTAGTATGGACATGGTATTAGCATGATGTCATGGGTGCTGAGGTTAACTATTAGTACAGATAGTTATATAGCAGTTGGTGTCAGCAATATTCTTGACAGAGTAATAATCAGTGTTCTGTGTATGGTTATCCATACAGTTATCATGGAGCCTTGTGCACTTGGATATATGTTGAAGACATGTTAGTGATGTTAATTTCATGGATGCATAGTCTGATGATGAACACAAGTGAAGGTATGCAATCGCTATTGACCAGTAGCAGTTTCATGTGTTTGTTTAGAAGAGCCAACATAGATTTTAATGGTTCTTGAGTTGTGCCTATCTTGAGGGTATGTGCCCTTGGATATAAGCTTGGAGAAGTGTTATTGATGTTTTTCTAAGAGCACATAAGTTAATTCATCTTACAGAGAATGTTCCAGTTATTTTGGTAGAGCCGACAATGTGTAGCATGTGTCTACATTTAGTTTATTAGACAAGGTCCTAGAATGAGTTGCGTGCATAATGGAGCCAATAGAATGTTTGTTGGAGTTTATTATGGTTTGTCTAATATTATTTCAAGGTGTTTCTAATAGGATGACTTGATTATATCATTTGGAGGAAAGATATTTAGAGGTATTCATTTGTGATTGCTGGAGTGTGGTTCATGGTTGATTAAACTGAGCATAGCAGAGTGTGTGAAGTGTTGAGCCATTAGAAAAAGGTCTTTGTGACCAAGTAAAGTACTTTTAATATTCATTGGAATTGATCTAGATAATAGGTCAAAGCACAGTTCATGAAAATCCAGATATAGTGTGTATCTATTATTCAAAAGGTTGTAGCCTTTGCCCATTTGAGCAGTGAGCTCTCGGATAGTGCATCCTCTCCCCTAATAGGGAAAATTGTAAAAGAGTCCTAATAGTGTCCAGCCCTTGGCCAAGTCTAATGTACTTAATATATTTTAAAGCTACTCCTAACATGGTAAAGGATCTTCTAGAAAGGATCATTATACACTAGTATAGAATATTAGTGGGTATCAAGTCCCACTAGGGTTTTTACCTATTTGGGTTTCCCCATAACCAAAATATTGGTGTTGTGTTCATGTGTTCTTTCATTATGTTTATGCTTTATGTTTAAGTATACTTAATTGGATAAAGAATTGAATCTTTAAGATAACTGATTCACCCTCCCCCCCCCTCTTAGTTATCTTTTGGGACTATTCCTAATAGAAAGAGAAAAGGACATAGCATGATGATCAAAGAGACACCAAGATGCATCAGATGAGGCAAGAAATAGACAGGCTTAGGGAAGAGCTTTAGAAGATAAGTAGTGGAAACTCTATTGATCTCAAAGTAGGGAGTGATGAGGAACCCCTTGAGCAGGAGGAAGAGGAATGTCCTATAGACTAGAGGCTACTTATGAAGAATCTAAAATCTATGAAGAGGAGAACCATGGATGCTAAGCTTAAGTTGCTTATATAGAATGGGAAGATGGACCCGAATGTTGAAATGGATTTGGTGGATTTCCTAAATAGTTTCTTTGATTGTGAAGACATCCCTAAGAATCAGAGGGTGAAGATTTCTAAGTCAAAGGTCAAAGGATCTGCACTCACATGGTAGAACTTCACTCAAGATGATAGGGTGAAGAATGGAAAGAATCCAGTCACCACTTGGAAGAAGATGGTGGCCCTACTTAGGGAAACTTATGTCCCTATAGATTATTAAGTCCAACTTCATAAAAGAATAATGAGTCTAAGATGGAAAGAGATGGACATCTCTAGATATACCAAAGAATTCTAGAGATTGGTGATGAAATCCAAGCTTGTTGAACTAGAATGTGTAAAGCTTGCTCAGTTTATGAAAAACCTAAGGGTCTCAATTCAAGATGAATTGAATTTGGCAAGCCCTACCACTATGAACCAATGCTATCAACTGGCATTGAAAGTTGAAGAAAAGTTCAGAAGGAGGAATGAACAAAGTGGTAGAGGAAAAGCTAAGAATGAAAGAGGCAAAGGAAACTTTGGAGGAAGAGGATAGAACAATAGACCACAACGAGAATCTAATATGGATAACACCCAAGGAGAAAGTAGTTCAAGAGGTGGATACCAAGGTAGAAGAGGAAATGGTAGAGGTAGAAATAGAGGAAGAAAAAATGGGCAAAGTAGATGTTATAACTACAATCAAACATGGCACTACACCAATAGGTGTCTAGACAGAGACAAGAAGAATAACCAAGGTGAAAGAAGAGCCAACCTAGTAAAAGAAGATGATGTTGAAAGTGTGAGAGACTATAATGGAGAAGATGGAGTAAGCCTGATGATGAAGAGGACTTTGATCCATGCACCCATTCTGGTGGAACCTCCTCAAAGAAAAAGTCTTTTCAGAACCAACTGCAAGAGCCATGGAAAGTTATGCAAGTTAGTAATTAATTATGGTTATACTAAAAATATTGTATCTAGAGAAATGGTAGATAAATTAAAATTGGAAAAGATACCCCACCCAAACCCATCCCATGTATCTTGGTTGACAAAAGTCCAGCAGACCCTCATAAATGAACAAGCTTTGGTAGATTTCTCTATTAAAGACTATAAGGATAGAGTCATTTGTGAAGTTGTAGATATGGATGTATGTCACCTTTTTTTAGGATGTCCATGCAAGTATGATCTGTAGGATAAACATGGTGGAGTTACAAAAAAATACAAAATTATTCAAAATGGTCACAAATACAATCTGCTCCCTCTCCCTGATCCTCCATAAGAAAAACCAAAAGAACAATTAGTCATGCTTGCAGGAGAACAAGAGATGATAAGTACTATTCAAGATTATGAGGTAGGATATTCCCTATTCCTTAAACCAAAGGAGAAGATAGTGCACAATGAAGTACCAAAGGAAGTAGATAGTCTACTATAGAAGTACAAAGGAATAGTTGCACGAGACACACTAGATGAACTCCCACCATTGAGGGACATTTTTCACCAAATAGATTTTATCCCAGGTGCTTCCCTACCCAAAAAAGCTACTTATAAACTCACTCTTGATCAAAATGTCAAAGTCACCAGACAAGTGTTTTGGGCCCTAAAAAGGATGGCAAATGGAGACTATGCACCGACTCT
This sequence comes from Chamaecyparis obtusa, assembly GCA_027943335.1. NCBI lineage: Eukaryota > Viridiplantae > Streptophyta > Pinopsida > Cupressales > Cupressaceae > Chamaecyparis > Chamaecyparis obtusa. The sequence goes on from BSBK01004780.1 coordinate 79,587, forward strand.
AGGGAAATAATTACAAGTAGATATAGATTCCCTATACCCAGGATTGAAGATCTTTTAGACCAACTTGGAGGAGCATGTTACTTCTCAAAAATTGACCTTGAATATGGTTACCATCAGGTAATGATAAGGCCCAGTGATGAGTGGAAAACTACATTCAAAACCACTGAAGGATTGTATGAATGGCTTGTGATTCCATTTGGCCTTAGCAATGCTCCTATCACCTTCATGAGATTAATGAATGAAGTACTTCAAGATTTCATAGGAAAGTTTGTGGTGGTCTATTTATATGATATCCTAATCTTTAGTGGAACTATATAAGAGAACATGAGACATTTGGAGCAAGTTCTCCAAAGACTACATGAGAAGAAACTATCTATCAACTTAGAAAAGTGTAGATTCATGCAACAAGAGTTAATATTTTTGGGTTTTGTTATCTCAAAGGGCACATTGAAAATGGATCCTTAAAATTAGAGGCTATCATTAATTGGCCCATACCAAAGACTCAAGGAGAAGTTAGGAGATTTCATGGATTGGCTACCTTTTATAGGAAATTTATCAAAAATTTTAGTCACATTTATGCACCTTTACTTGATACCATCAAGGGTGGTAGGAAAACAAAGTTCCAGTGGACAACACAAGCAGATGAAGATTTCAAGTATTTGAAGGAGAGAGTAGCACAATATCCCATTTTGGCACTACCTACCTTCAACAAATTGTTCATAGTAGAGACTGATGCTAGCAATCTAGCCATAGGCGCAGTCCTCAGTCAAGATGGAAGACCAATGACTTTCTTCTCTAAAAAATTGAATGAAGAAAAGAAGAAATACAACACATATGATTTGGAATTATATGTGATGGTTCAAGCCCTCAAGAAATGGAGGCACTACTTACTTCCTAAGGAATTTATTATCTTTATAGATAATCACGCTTTAGTTTTCTGAATAGTCAGGATAAACTAAGCTACAAACACATGAAATGGGTTGAACAACTTCAAGCATTCACATTTTCCATAAAGCATAAGAAAGAAACTTCAAATAAAGTTGCAGATACTCTTAGTAGAAGAGTAATTTTTGTTGAAGAAGTGTAGGTACAAAACATAGGGATTGATGCCCTCAAACACCTATATAAGGATGATTCAGATTTTGGTGATATCTATCAAGTTTTCTCTACTCTATCAGATGCATATAATACTACTTATTCTGAATATTTATTATAGAATGGCCTTTTGTTTAAAGGAGGTCAACTATGTATTCCTAAATGCTGCATGAGAGAAAATCTGATTAAAGAGAAAAATTTTGGCACACCAGGAGGTCATTTTGGCATAGATAAGACACTTGAACTTGTAAGAAGAAACTATCATTGCCCTCGATTACCGACTGATGTTAGGAAGTTTGTTGAATCATGCACTATTTGTCAAAGGGCTAAAGGAGTTAGGACCAATCAGGGTCTCTATCAACCACTTCCTATTCCAACAAAGCCATGGGATAGTGTGAGTATGGATTTTGTCTTAGGACTTCTGAGAACTAAACAAGGATTTGATAGTATCTTTGTTATAGTCGACAGATTTAGAAAAAAGGTACACTTTGTTCCTTGTAAATTTTCTAATGATGCTTCACATATTTCTAACTTATTTTTGAAATAAGTGGTCAAAATTCATGGATTACCAACATCCATTATCTCCAACAGAGATGTGAAATTCCAAGGGCACTTCTGGAGAACCCTTTGGAAAAAGTTGGGGAAAAATCTATCATTCAATTTTGCATACCATCCACAAACTGATGGGAAGACTGAATTTGTAAATAGATCATTAGGAAACCTTTTAAGGTGTCTAAGAAAACAATATGGACAGACTCAGGATGCTATCCTTCCTCAAGAAAAATTTTCTTTCAATGACTCAATAAACTAGTCAACAGGGAAGACACCATTCCAAGTGAATTATGGATTCCATCCAAGAGGAGTTATGTACTAAGAGAGTTACATGTTTATAGCTGAACGTGGACCTCTAATCTAGCCATATACACAACATAGTCATTGCTCGATCATTAAATCATGAAGATGAGTATGAATTACTCAATTCACAAGATTTTATCAATTTGACCTATTGCCTCCTAATTAGTTAGGGTGTTTGAATTACTCTTAGAATGAGAGCCAACAACCAATAGACAAAACTAAGATGGAGGATTTTTGAAAGCTTGAAAGATGAACAATTTGCAATTAATCTAAGATGAAGATGCAATTAATTTAAGAATGAAGTGTAGATTTTAATCTAAGAACTTGAAAGAGATATGAGAATTGATCTAAAAACATATAAGAAAACTAGTTTAATATGAGAATGCAATTATACTAAATTAGATTTAAAACTAATATGCAATAAAAGCTTGAAAATATGAAAATAATTGACACAAAATTTAACTATAGTTTTGATACTCTCACAATTGCCTCGTTTAGAATGAGGAAGAAGGTTCATAATATAGAAAATCAGGGAGAGAGGATGAAGAGTTTCTTGAAATGAAATGGCTCACTCTTCATTCCCAACTGAGAGAAATATTGAGGAATTACTTAATTAAAAGAATGAATTATTGCCACACATGGGTGACCCTTCGAATAATTTGACTTATTAAATCCAAATAAGAAAATCCATTCAAATAACCAAATAATATTATTTCCTTTTTATGTGTATTAGCTAAAGGGGGTGTGTTTAATTTAATGTAAAGCACTTAGGACTTTAGAATTAAATTAATTTATCATAAGGATTATTTAGCTAATAAAGTTGAATACTTAGGAATTAATTATAGTGTAAGATTAATGCAATTTAAGGTTTTTGCAATTGACATCAAGTCAAATAAAGTCAGGTAGGAGAGAGAAAATTACCTAGCAAAATAGGACTTTAATGATGTAAAATTGAAGAAAATGCACCAAAATTTATTGAAATTATAAGGTGCTAATTTTAGGGTATTACATTTGCCCCTCTTTGAATTAATGTGCGAGTAGTGCATTTATTCAAAGAATAATCTGATGTGAAAAATGAGGTTTCAGGATTATCTCCAGAGTAGAGCTGAACCCTCAGAAGTCAAGGTTAGCTTGCCAAGACACCGATCAGTTTGAATTGAAAACCACCTCTAGAATGAGGCATGACTCTCTGAAGTCTAAGTTAGATTGCAAAGACAACAGTCTAATGACAACTTGAAATGAGAATGGAATTAGGGTTAGATTGCCCGAATGCCCGTTGATCAAATGATGATAGCTGCAAATTTAGGACTAATCTTTAGAATAAGGGTTAGATTGCCCTAATACAAAGCTTAGCCCTCCAAGACCTCAGTTACATTGCCTAGATAATAGTCCAAAAGAGATTTCAAGAGCCATCTCTAGAATGAAGCTTGACTTTCAAAAATTAGGGTTAGATTGCCCTAATACCTAATGAGATTTTGAGAAGCATCTCTGAAATGAAGCTTGATTCCCAAGGATCTGAGTTAGATTTCTCAAATACCTAAAAGATAGATGACAAGATGACAAGATGCAAGGCATGAAGATGCCCCTGTGAAGAGATGCCCTGAGTGGTGAGGACTTTGATTTAGATTAGATTGATATGAGACTGGTTCGATAAGATTTGAATGATACAATCATCCTGCCCCCTCAGGAGTGAAATCAAAAGATGACATATTAGAAGGATGATTGACAATAAGATGTTGTAGAGTAGAAGCAATCAGACTAGATTCAAGAAGCTGTAGAAGCAATTTGGAGCAATTGGGAGGTCCTATTGACCAAGTTTGAGCATGGTTGACTAGATTTGACTAGAGTTGACTTTGATGAAAAAGATGAAGAAGTTGATAAAATGATGAGGAGACACGATTTCAACAAGAAAACACCACTAGAGGGTCGACTACACAAGCATCCAGTCCTGATGGTCCTAGAATTTTAAAATGCAATTTTGAGCTATTTAGATATGTCAGATTTTGATTTTGATCCTGAAAATGGATTTAGAGTAGTCAATTTAGCCAAGGGTGCAATTTTTGTGCAAAAAAAAACACTTTGAAAATTAAGTCAAATAGCTATATAAGGCCTGGAGGGGTCATTTTCAAATCATTATTGACTTTGTCTTCTAGCAATTTGAGAGCTATGGGAGAGAATGGAGGGTGTTTGAGTGCATACACATCGATTCAAGTGTTCTCAATGCCACAATCGATTGCCAGAGTATGGCCTACCTGTGAGTAGTTGATAAACGATCTTTCATTTCAAATTTTAACACTTTATTAGGTGATTTAGGCTAGATTTAGCATGTTTAGGGCTTGTTCTTCAACCCTCACGTGAGGAAATAGTTTCCTCATGCTAGCCTCACTCACCCCTCATGCGAAGAAATAGTTTCCTTGCATGGGTTAGGGCTTCCTCACTCGAGGCTTCTACGCGAGCTCATGCGAAGCACTAGTTTATACTACATGAGATTTCATCTTCTCGTGTAGGAAGAGATCTTGTCTCGTGTGAGGGAGTAGTTTCCTCATGTGGGAAGCTACTACAATGTTTAGATTCTTCTTCTAATCTTGCATAAAATTAGCCAATTAAAACATTCGAGAGTCATGTTTAGGATAGATGTGTAGCCTCATTTGCTTGTTGTTGCTTTGAAACAATCATGTTGAGATACTGATCCAATGTCATCTCTTTCTTTGTAGGTCAACTTCCCAGATGTCGCATTCCAGTCGCACCATCCAGTCATCACCACATTAGTACAAAGGTTGATTGATGTTGAGAGTGCTCACCTTGAGGGGTTAGGATTGTCTTACTTGCATGATATACTTGACATTTGGGTAAATCATGATCTTCTAGGTGCACTAGTCAAGTGTTTCCATTTAGTGATGAACACATTTCATTTTATGATGGGGGAGATGACTGTCACTCCCAAGCATGTCTATAGGATATTGAGGATACCCTTCCATGGTGCATGAGTTGAGTATGATATACAACCAAGGGAAGGTACAATGACACTGACAGCCATATTCATAGATGAGTTAGTGATGGGTTAGACCATCTCATGGTATGAGTTGGTCAGCAGGTATGGTGGTGCTCATTGATTAACAATCATCTTAGCCATATTCTCGAGTTGCTACTTGGTTCCAAATAGGGGCCAGCACAGATTGGAGTGCGGCTAGGGATGGATACTATAGAGAATGCTGGATAGGCCATCCATCAAATTTGGATGGGGTGAGTGCATTCTTGCATAGATGTACCACAAGATGCACAAGGTCATGTATGGGAGTGCCAAGACCATGGTCGTTGGAGTTCTTGTATTGTAGATCTGGGCTTAGGAGCATCTCCCTATTTGTAGGCTAATATTTCATGATACACAATAGGCCCTTGAGCCTTATATTTACAAATATGTAGGCCCTATGACTCATCCAATGTTGGGTAAGACCGAGCAGTGGAGAGGGCAGTTAGATGATATGGTAGTAGTTGTGTGAAGATGTTGGGTAGCCACAGAGCCATGGGATGATACTCGGTGGGAGTTATCACACATGTTTGTCTTGCATCCACTGACTGGATGTACTATTAGTGTCATTGAGAAATTCTTGGTCACACATGTCATGAGGTAGTTTGGGAGATAGTAGGACATCTCCCAGGAGTACGCTTCATATGCTTAGTTCCTTGATTAGATGAAGAAGGGCTAGCAACTCAGGTTAGATCAGGACAGATGCATGATTGAGGCACGAGTGCCTCCAGCTCTGTGGGACTACATGGTGGATGTTACCAATGTAGGGATGATACTTGTATATTGAGATCACCTCTTGGCACACCCCTTCCTAAGGTTCACAGATCCTACCGGGATGGGACAGAGAGCACAACAATAGCCTACATAGCAGCAGCCCACATAGTAGCAACTTGGACAATAGCAGCCTGCATAATAGCCATAGGGACAACAACAACAATAATAATAGGTACCTTCCCAACAACAGATACAATTACAGTGGCCTAGGTAGAGAGTATTGAGGCCTAGGACCAGGCAGATAGACATCCCCCTAAGGACTATGGGGTTAGATGCAGGTGCTAGTAGTAGTGTGACCTAGCAGAGGTCCACTGGGCAAAGGACAGGAGTTACCTCATGTCAGTCACCTCCTAACAATGAGGCATACAATGATGATATTGACATGTTAGATCAGGCCACATAGGGGCTAGTACAACTAGCATAGGTATAGGAGGATCTCAAGAAGAGCTAAGAGAGAGTGAGATAGGTATAGTGGGAGAGGGATGACTACCACACCCAGGTCATCATCTAGGAGACACGGGTTGTGGAAAAGGAGTGAGAGATCAGAGAGCTCCGAGAGGAGCTAGAAAGGTCATGGCTAGAGACTAGATATGAGTTAGCTCAGGAAGCCTACTACTATGCGGTATATGTTGGTGTTGTTCCAGATCTATCAGAGCAGGTGCCTCCATTTTCTGAGTATGTCAAAGCACCACAGGGACCTCCACCATAGACACCACTGCCATAGGTAACTCCATAGGAACCTCCACAGATATTGATGCCTCCACCTCAAGGACCACCGCCACCACCTCCTCCAAGTGGTAATGGGTAGATTCATCTCATTTAGACATTGATATTGTAACCAATATTTTGATACTATGCTCAAGTAGCACCATTCTTTTTATACATGACATTGATCAACTATGAGATATATATGAGATTGCCTCTTTGACATCATTGTACTTGTTTATATATTTCTTTAATGTTGATGTTCATGTTTTATAAGATGTTTCCTAGATGATGGATTAGATATGTATGAGATGCACATGTTTTCTTTTATGATAGGAATATGCACATGTTTTATTTTATGATGGTATATGAATATGCAATGTGAAATGTGATGATAGATGGTAGATAAATGAAAGCAATGTATGATTTTATTTATGCTTATAATGGATGCACATGCAAATGAATATGTAAATGTATATGGATTTTATGGATGCAAATGGAAATGCAATATACATGCAATGTGCGTGATACTAATCATCTCATGTAGGATGTAGCAATATATGATAGGTACTAATCTAAAGGATATTTGAAGATCGAGAATGAGGATCAAACACTTGTGCATCCAAGATGAACCTAGGATAAAAGATGGGAACCTTTGATGAATAGATCTAGAGGAAGACAATCAGGAGAATACCAAAAACACTGTCTCAATGCAAGCCTAGAATGAAAAATGCAAGCCTAAGCTAGATACAAGCCTAGAATGAACATGCAATCCCTAGGACTTGGTTGTTGGACTCATCGTATTATCATCATAGAGTCTTTAGGTACAGGATGATTTCCAGATGCCATACAATCCTTACTAACATTGTAATCATGAGAATATGAATATGACATTAGTCTTAGATTTGGCAGAATGAGGTGTAAGCATTAAGGCACAAGAAGCAAGAATGATCTGAACACCTATTCCTTTTGATTTAGCAAGTTAACATAAGCATCAAATCATTGTTGTTAGAATGACCTAAATGTTGCTTGCATAAAAACAAACCAGACACATGAGAATTCCTTCTTTTTCCAAAGAATGCTCGTAGTGACCCTTATGTTCACTTAGCAGGATGAGCGTTTGCAATTTTATATGTAGTAGAAAGAAGTCACTCAAAACAGACAAGGAGAAGAACCAACCTCACCAAAGTTTCCATATAAAAGGAGTCAAGGTACACTTGGCCATTCAATACATGATGAAGGCTCTTACAGATAGACAACCCTCTTATGTGATTTCCTTGGATCATTAGAACTAAACCAGAAAATAGAAAGAAAAGGAAATATCTGTTAGGAATGGGAACACTAAGAGGGGGGGGGGGGGGTGAATCAGTGTTCATTGTATTTTAACTTTTCACTTTAATCTTTATACTGAATTTAAATGATTAAGTACTGAAATAAACATGAAACATGAAATCAACACATTACACCAATATGGTTATGGGGAAACCCAAATAGGTAAAAACCCCAGTGGGAATTGACACCCACTAATATTCTGCACTAGTGTTTTGTGATCCTTGTTAGAAGATCCTTAACCTTGTTAGGAGTTTCTTTAAAATGCTTTAAGTACAGTAGACCTTCTTAAGGGTCAAAACCTATTAGGAGTATTTTTAAATAGTCCCTATTAGGGGAGAGGATGCACTATCCTAGAGCTCACTGCTCGGGTGGTGAAGGCTACAACCTTTTGATCTCAAATACACACTATATCTGCAGGATGAACTATCACTATGACACTGCTTCTCAGATCAGTTCCTTTGATGTGCTGATGATTTGACCTCTAGAAAAGTTCTAATACATCTTATAGTGTCTTCACACACTTCTTTTCTTCTTATTACAACTCACTATTAACATTCATACCGAATACAATGGGCACACCTTATATTTATATGCTCATACAAAATAAACAACTAGGTCGGCCCTTAGACCTATTACATACAATGCTTCCAAATGAATTGGCTTAAGCGTGCTTACAAAAAAATAAGTATATATGTTAGGAACCTAAATACAATAGACACATAGCCTTTACAACATTACATTATATCCACAAACCAAAATACTAACTATCAGCTTCATGCATTGTTCTTCTCTGGCACACACTGGCTATGCAACTTCAATTGATTGTAACTTTCTCACCCTTATATATCTGATCATATGATCATAGACTAAGCATGAATATTGTGTGTGAATTTTGTACCTAGTTGTAGACACAACACTTCAGTAAAACATTAGAGGTTAGCAAAACCCAAAATCTGCAAGTAATTGAAACTATGCTAACTAGGCAATTTACTGTCTTCTAGTAGGTGCGAGTATGATTTTATTAGATTGGAATCGAGATTAGTGACAATGCAACACCTAAACAAAGGATTTGAATGCAAATAATGAAAAATTATATGAATGCTGATTTAATCTATATTTTTTTATTTTCTATGCAATAAGAATGAGAAATTGTATGAATCTAAGCTATAATGTATGAAATTGAGTTTGAATGCAGATTTAATCTAAGAAATGCTATGAATGCATATAAAAATCTATGATATGAAACTATGAATGCTCAAAACAATTAATGAAAATCTCACAATAGCCTTGATTCACAAAAGATTGATTCTTTAGTCACGAATTTGCCAATGTGAGGATGCAATTTCAAGATGTTCATTATGAAGAGTTGAGCCTTGATTTTATAGAAATCTAGGGCTTGAGGATGCATTGAGAAAAGCCATAAATCACTCTTGATAAAATCAGGTTGATTTTTGAGTTAACAAGAAATTAAGAATATTTAATTCATAAAATCATGCAAAAATAATTTTTATCTCAAAATAGAGCTTTAGTTCACTTTTTCAACTCATTATCAGATGTTCAGTTTTAGAAAATTTACAAATTGAAATTAGTAATTGTTTTAAAGTTGATTGCTTTTGTGATTGTGCATGATTTAATATAAATTAATTTAATAAATAAAGTGATTTATTTTCCACTTAACTAATTTTGAATTAAAACAGTTGATTTATGGGTCAATCAATTATTAAATCAAACTTTATTCCAAAACTATATTATTAAAATTTGACAATTGACATGAATTAATTAAATAACAATTTAATCAATTAGACTTGAGATTTTAGATTTATCATCAAAATTAAATAATACAATTTAGGAATAATTTAATTAAATCTAATAAAATAATTAAGTGGCAGTATTAAATCTAATTAATTAAATATTCATAATATTCAATCAATCAAACTTTAGGATAAATAAGATTTATCGCCAAATAATTATTAAATTAAAGATAATTAGGATAAATAGGAATATTCAAGGAATATTCTCCGATCCAGAGTTTAGGATAAAATAAATTAGTACTCGATAATGTGCAGATGTGCCTTAGGCTAGGACTTTGATGTTGATTTTATTCAAATTGAAGATGTAGGAGGTTAATGAACCTATAGCCCATTTTTGGGGTATTACAATTTGCCCCTTTTTGAATCACTGTGAGAAGCGTAGTGGTTCAGAAAATAGTCTATGTATGATAAAGATGTATGAAATTGATTTAAAATATTTGAAAGATTAATCGATTCTGAAAGAGAAACTGATTGAAAGATTTAAAGAAAAGAGATACCGACCCGGGCCCAGAATGACCAGGAATCACGATGATGCTAGCTATATCAAAAATGAACCAGTGATTAGGAAAAAAGTGCCAAAATGCCTGATTCTGAGCCTTATGATTGCAAAGAAGTGAGTGACTGATTCCAAACCTCAATGTCCTTGTATAAATCATATTGGTATCACATCCTAAACTCATCAGTTACGAAGAACCAAGGAAATGATGCAAATGAAGTGTTGGTTACGAAAAGTTGATATAGTTTACAAGATAGATTTAGGATACCAGATTGCAATAGATTGGCCCCAAGTGATCAGGACTTTAGATGAATCAGCACCTAGATGTGGTTGTTGTCTTGATTACTGAGAGAAAGATTTGATTGATAGAATTGAGTTGCAGACTTTGAATGATGTGCAATACCATGCCCCCTTTGGGATGAAAATCAAAATCTCACATGAAAAGTCAGCGTTGAATGGTTCAGAAGTATGTTAATCTATTTGAGAAGTGGTTGTGCATGTTTGAGAACATGTTCTGCATCATTTAGAGGTCCTGGAGACCATGTTTGACTAGATAAACCATGAGTTGACCATAGTTGACCAAGTTGAAATTTTGATAGTTTGATGTAAGATAATCAGTTGAATTCTAGATTTCTATCATGATTGAAGGTTGATTATGCAAGTGGTGAATAATATAAACGATCTCATATTTTGATTTTGATCCCGAAAAAGGATTCTACTTGATGTTTCGTTGGAAGAACCTTCATGTGAGATTTAGCTCTTGTGTCATTTTTTTTTTGAAGAATCATTTAAGTTTTGAAGCAATTTGTGAGATCATGCAATGTGCAAAATGAAATGCAGAATGAAATGCGAACCTAGGACCTAGGACCTAGTCACTGATCATGTGTCGATTTGTTGTCATCATTGAACATTTTAGGTAACTGGATAAATCAATACAATTTCCACTAGCTAGGAAACTATAGACATATGAATATCGATTTGTATGTGTAAGAGTCAATACAATGCTCATTGGTCATATAACCATGAACATATGAATATTGATTTTTTTAAAGAATGTTGGAGTAGATATAAGCAGCAAGGCACAAATGCTAGGATGACCTGAATATCATGTCCATATTAATATTGCAATTTTTATAAGCATCAAAACATAAATGTCATGATGAATTGAATACACCTTGCATGACAAACACATCAAATAGTCAAGAGATCATTCTAAATCCAATGTGAATTACCCGTAGTGACCCTTTATCATTCACATCCTTAGGCAAGATCATGTTTCATAGTAGGAGAAAGAACTCACTCAAAAAGACAATAGTTAGATCAAACTTCTTTGAATTTTCTAGGTATCAATGGTCGAGGTACACATGGCCATCCAATTCGAGATAGAGGCTCTTATAGACACACAGCATTTCAAATTAGAATTTCCAAAGTTGTTAGATTTTCACATACAAGAAGAAAATAAAGAAAATATTATGCCCCCAGTAATCACTCTCTAAATCTTGTAAAGGACATAATCGAAAACCTCACAGGGACACAATATGCAAAAATCTCAATGGAAATTAGTAATCATACAAGGAGATAAAAGTATGTAAAAGCATATATTGTTTTCAATTTGATGTTTGATTGCATTGTTGTAGATGCAAAATCCTTTCTGGAGACGAGACAGATAGACAGACTCAAAATGAAGCTTCAAAGGAATCTAACTAGATATGACTCATCTAAAGATACAGTGGGGGTGATAGGATATGGCATTGATTTCCCCCAAGTGTTAGGAACATTGATAGGATACAGTCGCTTGAGCTGAATGGTGTATAGACCGACTTATTGAAAACAAGAATGCAGAAACAAACTGGGAGATATGTACAAAGTAAAGCAAGACTGAAAGTTGGAAAATACCAATATTGTGCTAATAGATAGAGCATTTTGAACAAGTGGCACCCGTTTGCTGGGTTTTCACCATCTTGGTAGAGATTTTATTTTTGCTACCAAGGCGCCTATTTCTAGGTTTTCACCAAGGCACTTTTTCTTTTTCTTCTTTTTTTGTATTTTTCATTTTTCCAATTTTTTTAAATATTTTTGGTATTTTTTTATTTTTATGCAAATCATCAAGGCGCTCATTGCTAGGTTTTCACCAAGATGTTCATTTTTTTAGGACTTTTTCAGATTTTTAAGATTTTTTTAGGACATTTTACCATAGACTGAATGCCTTAGGCGTAGAATTTCTTCAGATGGAGAATGTTGATTGGTTCTTAGAGCTGTTCTCCTTTAGTCATTGAGAGTTGATAGGGACTAGAGCCAAAAGTAGTAGTGATAACAAAGGGACCAAGCCAGTTGGGTTCAAACTTCTCCTTGCATTCTCTATGTTATTGATTTTTAGGATTCTCTCTCAAGACTAGATCACCAACCTGAAATTCTCTATGTCTGACTTTCTTATTGTAGCCTCAGGACATTCTCTTCTGATATACTCTCAGATGATCGTATTTTGTTTGTTTGTGCTCATTTAGTAGTTCAAGATCTTGCAATCTAGACACTCTATAGTAATCATCAATTACTAGACCATGCATTTTGATTCTTAGTGATGGGATTTCAACCTTAATAGATAGTACTAATTAGTATGTACAAAGGATTCCCCCAAACAGAATGGGCATCAAACTCCCAAGAAAGATTACATCGTGTAGTCCCAATATCTAGCAAGGTGGAGAACAAGAGGGATTAGCAAGCTAGTGGAAGAGATGGAAGACAATAGAATGAAGGAGAACGAAGAGAAGAAATCCTCAAGGGAAAACTCCTCAAGGGTACCCAAGCTGGGGAAAAATTGTCATGTAAAGCACATTTGGACAAGCAATGAAAGACCAGCATAGGATAAGTCACAAAAGCATAATGCAAAAGAAGGAAAGGATGTAGGCCAAAGGAGTAGACATGTCAAGAGGTTTCAAAGCATCATGTTCTACTCTTTTTTTTATTAGATCAAAACCAAAGGGGAAAAGGATAGAAAAAGGATAGAATGAATGGAAGAAAATAAATATGAAGGCTCAATAGGAAGGGAATGAAAGAAAGATCATTGTAAGATAGCTCACAAGATATCCAAATGTTTGTGTATAGATCAACATTGTCAAGATCAAAGAGAGAAGATGGAATGGATGAAATATGTAGAAGAACTATGCATGATCCTTGATTGCCAAGTTTTCATCATGGTACTTATCCAAGGTGCTACAAGGGAGTTTTTTCACCATACGATGAATTCATTTCTCTTTACTTTTGCTACCAAAGTGCCTGTTTCTAGGTTTTCACCAAGGCACATTTTCAATTTTTTTTATTTTTTATTTTTTATTTTTTTAAAAAAAACTTAAGAAGGAAATCTTTTTAGATAATGCTCCTTGAAAGGATAAACTAAGATATGCCAAGGATTCAAAATGATATGCTCAAAGATTCTAATAGGGAAAGGAAGATGGAAGAGAAAAATGGAGGATAAAGTTTTAGGTAAAGTGAGTGAGGTTGGAAGATAGGAGGAATAGGCAAGTGAGGAAAAAGGATAGAAGGTAGAAGGATAATGAATGGAAGGATTGTGAAAGGGTAGATGGAAAGGAAGGTGAGAACAACATCAACACACACCTTGAAGGATGGTGAGAGGATGGAGGAAATGTGAATGAAGGAATACGTGAAGGAATATGGTGAATGAATAGTAGAGGTTGTGGTTTAGGTGCATGGAATGGAATAATGTTTTTGGAAGAAGATAAAGTGGAAGTCTTTGGAAGCTTGAATGTCAACTTCACTTGTTGCTCAACACTAGACTCTTTCAAGAGAGACTTTGGAATCCATATAGTCATAGGCTTATCATTTCTTTTTGATGATCTAGAGAGAATATTTTTAATGATGGATTTTGGAACCCATACTTGTCATGTAATTTTTTTCTTAGATGTCTCTTTTGACTTTATGCCTCCATGTTGATTAGATGAGACATGGTGATCTTTCTTTTTATGGATTCTTGTATTTCTTCTTTTTCTTGTATTGAACATTCAAGTTACTTCCAAAAGACTTGGGACTTGTGGAAAAAGAGGGAGGATATGACAGGTTTAGATGGGTGAGTGGATGAAAAGAATTCAAAGGTATGAATCTATGTTGATCTTGAGAAAAGATAGGAGATGGAGGGATGTAAGGACCTAGGATGGATGAAAAATTGGAGAGTGAAGAGGGGAAAGTAAAGGGACATAAGGACCAAATATTTAAGGTAGGCATGAAGCCCTTAGTAGTGGTGGAAGAGGTCCAAGGATGGAAGTAGAAGATGCAAAAGGATAATCAACAAGTTCATCAACATTTATATGACAACCAAGGACATTAGGACCTTTAGATTGAGCATTAGGATTTTCAATAGAATCATGGACATCTTGAATATGAGTACCTTCTTTGATAGGATTGTTCAAAGCTTGCAAAGACTTAGGAAGAGTAGAAAGTGGAAACAAACATGGAGTGGTAGAATAAGAAGATGGAAGACTTTGATCTTGACAAGGATCTTTGGATAGCATAAGCGCATAATTTTTTTCTTGATTTTCAATAGGCTTAACATTGGAAGTAACAAAACCATTTTTACCAACCTTAATGGAAGTATCATCTTTGGAAATTGGAAGTGTAGTAAGGTTATTTTGATTGTCAATAAGCTCAATAGTGTAAGTAGTAGCATGATCTTTCTTAGGAGAAGACTTAAGACATGGTGGAATGAATGAGAAAGGGTGTGCAAGATCAAAAGAACCTTGAAGTGGATAAGAGACATCATGAAAAGGAATGGATGACATGGATGGTTCTTGATCTTGATCTTTCTTTATGTTCTTTTATTTATCATTTTTGGAGTCCTCTTGACATGGATCCACTTCTAAGGACAAGGAAGCATGTTGGAATTGTATGGAAGACTTTGGAAGAGATGGTGGAGGACTAGATGAAGTAGGAATTATAGCGTATAAAGGCTTAGGCTCTTTAAGTTTAGCATTATTGAAAGTATTTGTAGCCAAGTGAAGGTTAGCTTGAGTTTCTTTAAGAGGTAGCCCTTGAGGATAACTATAGGAAACCGCATGAAAAGTATTAGGACCTTTGGTGGATGAAGGACTTGTGAAAGATTTGATAGGCTTGGAAGCTTTAGGAAATGTATGGGTATTGGAGGAAGTAGGGGATCGAAGGGAACCATCACAAGACAAAGGTTTGATAGTAACATGTTCTTTCTTGAGAGTATAATATTTATTTTCAGCATGAGAGTTCTTAGAGGAGAGATCCTTGTAGTATACACATTTATAATTAGTGCGGTAAGCTTTCTCTTCCTCAAGTGAAGTAGATGTATCATCTAGGTATTATGCACATAAATCATCAAAGTCTCTTTCAAAATTAGAATCATATGGATCACCATCATGATCTATCCAATGTGACGTCCCATTTCCAATAAGCACAAGCACAAGATGAGGAAGACTCTTAGGAATAGAGGTGTCATAGGTATCATTACATTGCCCATTATCATAGTCATCATAGTCTTCAAAGATGGACGTGTCACTCTCTATGGAAGATGTATCAAAAGGGTTCTCATGTTGCTCATTATGGTATGTCTTGAGAAGAGAAGTAAGACTCTTGGGAGAATTAGAAGAGGAATGAGATTGTGGAAAAGAGGAAGGTGAAGACCTAGTAGAGGAAGAAGACGTGGATGATGAGGAATGATGAGAAGAATTAGAATATGAAAGATGTTTGGAAGAAGAAGGTCATGACATGACCATGCATATGATCCTAGAAAAGGCATCTAATTCAATCAATTTTTCCTTTATTTTCATCATAAGTTTATCACTCATGCAGTTTTTGGAATAATACTCTTCAAATTGAGCAATGAGTTCGAGATCATCCATTTTCAAGAGAGGTTCCATAACAAGATAGCTAAAATTCATGGTTCTAGAAGAGGAGGAATCAAGCATGGAAGTGACAGAAGAGATGAATAGAAGAAAGAAGACTAGATAATAAGAGGAAAAAAATCTAGAAGATGTGAAGAGTTTAGGAAGAAGAGAAAGAATGGAAATGGGAGACTAGGAAAACATGGGAGATGTGGAAGAAAGAAGACCAAGAGGCATTTTGTGCAACTTGATACCATTTAAGTTCATTTGGATGTTGAGAAACATAACATAGCACCTAAGATTTGACCCAGACTGACCAAGGATGACTAGAAATGACAAGAATCAGTTTGCTATTTAGATAAAATTTGGGAATAGGCTGTGAAAACTAGATTTCTAACAAATTTGACCAATTTCTGACAACTTTGACTTTGGCTTTGATACGAGTTTTGAATTTTTAGGATGAATTTTGACACTAGAAAGGATTTTTGCTTCAGATTTGCAATTTTTTAGTTTTTTAGTATCAGTTTGTTTGCAAATTTTTCTATCCATTTTTTGAAGATCTATGTAAAAGTTTGTCTCAAGTAACCAAGTAGATATCAAGCACGTAGAATAGCAAGAAAGGGGAGAAAAAAATCATCTGAAAACAATGAACAAGGGCAAAAACAACTTTGGGTATGAACAAGCAGTAGTGACTTATTGTGCTAATCCCTAGAAATACTACTTGTGTATGTTCCAAAAAGTTTTTCAATAATACACATTTTCCTAGAAAATGAAAAATTTGGCCTCACTAGGGTTTGTAGTAATGGTCTGACTCTGTAACTTTTGTGATCTCAAGAGGGTGAACTCCAATCTAGGCACACCAGGGTTTTGACACAGTCCAAGAATTAATCAATTAGGACCTTCTAGGGAGATCTGATAGCCCATTAAGAGACCAGTCCTGTGAAGATTTCCTCCACAAGGACATTTATATAGCGGTTGTTGCTACCATAGTGAAAATGAATATTATTGCTTGAGGTTCCATCCACATGGTTGACCCAATTAAGTTAATTTCCACTACAGTTAACCCTCTCTAAAGGTGACTCACAAAAGATACCATAGGGGGACTAGATCAGATTCAAGGATCTGGGTTTTTGGTACTATCCAAAAAGGAAGTAGAGCATAATCCCCTAACCTCTTCACTTCACCAAGATAAAAAAGATAGATTAATCCAACACACTAAGACCAAAATTATCTCACAAATATCTATGATGTCAACTACTTATGATCTATCAACCTCTCCGGAGAGAGAATGTATCAATCAAAAGTTGAAGATGCACAAATCTAGTAGAACACAAGACAATCTTAGTAACCTCCCTACCTAAAATGGGATCTAACATCAAGAAGATCTTTGAATGCATGAACAAGTGAAAGAATCCCACTCTCTCAAGATCATCCACAAATAGTGTTCATAGGGCCTAATTACTATGTGTAACAGATATGCAAAAAGCAAATCTATGTTTGTTTTAGAGCCCAAAACTGAAGTGTAAATTATGAAAGCTATAAAGGCACTCAAGCTTGACACAAGAGAGTTTTTTTAATGTCCCAAAATGAAGTGTTATCAAATGTAAAAAATTACCTGAGTTCCTCACAATGCGCTTAGTAGATTTTATCTGTTTTAGCAATTTTTGAGCATTTGTCTTTTATCTTTTGTACCCACAGGATGTACCTACACCTGCAAACCACTGTTATGAAAAAATTACCTATTCTTGTACATGAATCCAATGTTATAAAAATCCATAAAAAAGAAACACAACTTGTCAACCCCACGTGGTAGAAAATCAGGTTAGTCAAAGATAATATGTCATTTGATAATCGAAAAACTTGTTGTCATAAAAAAATAGATTTTGACCAGTCTGTACTAAATCAATAATAACTTTTGCAAATAAAATCAAAATTAATCCAAACCAAAGGAAAATGAAAGCTAACATAAATACCTTTCCAAAAATATAAATTTTGGATCTGTATCATGTCATATGTGTATGTACCAATAAAAACATCAGTCAGATTTCATAAAATCAGGTTTTGACCAGTCTTCACTAAAATGATCATAACTTTTGCAAATCAAAATGAAATTAATCCAAACTAACTGAAAATGAAGGCTAACTCAAGTAGCTTTCCAGAAATATAAATTCTGGATCTGTATCATAAACATCAGTTGGATTTCATAAAATCAGGTTCAAATAAATCTTCACTAAAATGATCATAACTTTTGCAAATCAAAACAAAATTAATCCAAACTAACGGAAAATGAAAGATAACTCAAATACATTTCTAGAAATATAAATTTCTGATCTTTATCATATCATTTGTACATGTACCAATAAAAACATCAGTCAGATTTCTGGAAAAATAGCCTAGAAATTTATCACAAAACTCACAAAAATTAACCTTGTGGTTGTGGGTTCGAGAAAAATGATAGAATAGAATGGAAACCCATTTTAGGGCCCCACGGTGGGTGCCATAAATGTGTGTTTGAATTTTGTACCTAGCTATAGACATAACACTTTAGTAAAATATTAAAGGTTAGCAAAAACTAAAATCTGCAAGTAATTGAAACTATGCTAACCAAGTGATTTACTACCTTCTAGTAGGCGTGAGTATGATGTTCTCAGATTAGAATCAAGATCGGTGACAATGCAACACCTAAATGAAGGATTTGAATGCAAAGAATGAAAGATTATATGAATGCTGATCTAATCTATATTTTTGTATTTTCTATGCAATAAGAATGAGAAACTATATGAATCTAAGCTATAATGTATAAAATTGAGTTTGAATGTAGATTTAATCTAAGAAATGCTATGAATGCATATATAAATATATGATATGAAACTATGAATGCTCAAAATAATAAATGGAAATCTCACAATAGCATTGATTCATAAAAGATTGATTCTTCAGTCACAAATTCGCCAGAGTGAGGATGCAATTTCGAGGTGTTCATTGTGAAGAGTTGAGCCTTGATTTTATAGAAAGCCAGGGCTTGAGGATGCATTGAGAAAAGCCATAAATCACTCTTGATGAACTTAGGTTGATTTTTGAGTTAACAAGAAATTAAGAATATTTAATTCATAAAATCATGCAAAAGTAGTTTTTATCTCAAAATAGAGCTTCAGTTCACTTTTTCAACTCATCATCAGATGTTGACTTTTAGAAAGTTTACAAATTGAAATTAGCAATTGTTTTAAAGTTGACTGATTTTGTGATTGTGCATGATTTAATATGAATTAATTTAATAAATAAAGTGATTTATTGTCCACTTAACTGATTTTGAATTAAAACAATTGATTTATGGGTTAATCAGTTATTAAATCAAACTTTATTCCAAAACTATATTATTAAAATTTGACAAATGACATGAATTAATTAAATAAGAATTTAATCAATTAGTCATGAGATTTTAGATTTATTGTCAAAATTAAATAATACAATTTAGGAATACTTTAGCTAAATCTAATAAAACAATTAAGTGGCAGTATTAAATCTAATTAATTAAATATTTAGAATATTCAATTAATCAATGTTTAGAATAAATAAGATTTATCATCAAATAATTATTAAATTAAAGATAATTAGGATAAATAGGAATATTCCCCGATGTAGAATTTAGGATAAAATCAATTAGGATTCGATAATGTGCAAATGTGCCTTAGGTTAGGACTTTGATGTCAATTTTATTCGAATTGAAGATGTAGGATGTTAATGAACCTATAGCCCATTTTTGGGGTATTACAAATATAGTCTAGCCAATTTAAATTCCAAGGCGCATACCTTAATTCTTCCATATGCACGTGCGCTAATGATCTGAGCTGTAGGAACTCTGTACATTGTCCAATCTTCAACACTTAATTTATTTCTAAACTTCTCTTCAAGTGCGTTGACTCCAAACTTCTATATGAATTTGTTGCCATAATGACAATACTATATCAAGTCGTATACATTAGTATAGACAATTTGCCAACAATCTGCCTCTTTGTCATTGATGGCAACAAAGGAATATGGCCAAGTTGCTAACTATCCTTAATACCAAAACTTGTGTCCTTCTATACAAATACTTATATCTCCCTATACATATTATGATCCATGTTCTATGCACAACTCATCCTTTGACATTAATGACAAAGGTGTTACAAAAAATTGTATCTACACATACTCACCAAGGGAAAACATCTGGATATGCAATCTTAAGGTTCTAGATCTCCTTTTTCCAAAAATTTATCAAAGAGTTAGCTATCTGGAGATGGGCGCATAATGAATATTGAAGCTTCTCCATCTTCTTCAAGTTTGTGGTAGGACCTTGATCTTATGTTACCATTGTGGCATCAATCTCCTTGATGTTCTGATTGAGGATGTCTAATGAGGGTGCAAGAGCATTCCTCAACTGAGTTTGTCTAGATCTTATCTTTTCCAGCTCTTTCTCTGCCTTCTCAATTTTGTCCAACTAACCTTGGTAGAAATTGTTGCACATGTTCACATCAGTGGATGTGTCTTTCACTGAACTCTTCACCTACTCAATCATAGCTTCTGACTCTTGTATTTTCTTAAGATTGGCATCAGTAAGCTTATTCTAATCCATGCAGTCTACAATGAATTTCCTTTCTTGATTAGCAAATTCTATTAAAGATGTTTGACCAGTCTTGAGTGAATTCAAATCTAGAGCAAAGTTGCTCATCAATTCATTCAATCTCTTCTTCAGATACTTTTCTTCTCCAACTTGGGATGCAGATTCTTCAAGGTTTGAGATATTACTTTTGAACCAAGAAATGATTGTACTTACATCATCAACAAAGTGCACCTTAGAGACTTTCTTCTCTACAGGAAAAAAACTATTCAATATGTTCACCGATTCCACAAGGAGAGGATTTCTCATTACTTGTTTCTCCTTTTCCTTCTCCATAGCTAGGATGCTAAACTTAATCAGGTCTTCTTCTCTCCATGATTCCAAACTAGACATGTCATGTGTCAAACTTGACAACAATGCTGAGGAGGGAGTCCTATCCATCACTTATAGTTTTAGTTTGGCTAGTTCAAGAGAATTTTCATCGTTCTCTTGTTCTTTTTTTTTTCTTCTTCTTCTTTATGTTCTTCCTCTTCCATTTTCTCTTCTTCTTTCTCATCTGATATATTTTCAGTCAATACCTCATCTTGATGAGTGGGAGGTGTGCTGCTACATAAAATCTTAGCTTCTTGTGTGCTCACAAAAGCTTCCTCAAACTTGTACAATTCTATCTCAGTGGCCGCTATGGCTATCTCCACATTATCAATGATAATGGTGCTATCCTTGAGTGATTCTAACATGGGCGTAGACTTGTCTACTTATGATTGTACTTCCACTATAGGCCCTGAATCTTGAGGACCCGTAGAATGTACTTTGATGGTCTCTGACCTTTTGGTAACCTTTATGGGTACATTAGCTATGGGCGTAGTAGGTGGATACATGTTTCTATTCATAAATACCTTCTCAAAGGATTTCTCTATCTCTCTTGCAATTAGCTCATAATTTTTATCCATTATGTTCAGAGTTCTTGTTTTAGTCCTAAGGTGAGGCTTCACCAGATATAACAACAATTTCTTTTCTTCTAGTTCACACACAGGAAGGGTATCATCAAGAATCTTTTCCTTTATTCGTAGATCTTCCTCAATACCTTGTCTCTTTTGGAATTCAAGGATATTCCATACCTTGTCAAGAATCATTGTTTTTAGATCCAAAATTTTCCTTTTGAACTTGATCATGTGCTTTATGATCATGCTATGGATCTTTGACTTGTCAATTTCATTATACTTATCATAAAACTTCCCTACTTGATCAATCCTTCCTTCATCGACTATCTTGGCACTTAGCACGCTGAGAATTGGTTTGAAGCTTACTTCAGGAGGTGCTTGAGTGTTCCTTCTTTTTCTTGTGACTCACGAGGATGGATGACTGGTGCCAACCTCTTTCATTCTCTTAGGCATTGCCTTATACTCAGGAGGATCAGTAAGGTCAATGGTTACCATGGGCATAGAAGGAGTATCATCTTCTTTACCCTTCTCACTATCATCTTTTTTAATTTTCACTTTCTTCATCTTGGGATCATCAGTCTTAGCTTCCACTATGGATGTGCTCTTGATTTCCAAAGCAATCTTTTCATCCCTTGCTTTACCAAGGTCTGATTGAGACACACCATGAATCCTTAAGATCTCTGATGTGACTTTAGCAACTTTTCTTTTTGTTACTACACTATTAAGTTTAGCATCTACTTCTCTAGTTTTCTCCACATATGTTCCCCACCTAGATTCATTATGATCTTTAGGGGTTGATAGAAGTACCCGCGCATATGCTTCAAGGACTTTTTCCTCTACCTCTTAACCAAGTGGATGAATCCACTTAGTTCTTGGCTCAAAAACTTCCATACAAGTCGTCTCTATCTCCACCATAAAAAAAATTGTATCCTTGTACTTTTCCACAATTCTCTCTGAAATCATGTACCTCATTTGCATCTTGACCCTGAAGGTCTTCAATTCCAATGTTACATAATCTCTCAATGTAATCTCGGTGGATGCTTTGTTAGATATCTGTGGCATGGTTGGAATGGACTTGTCCAAATACATATTTGATACTCTCCCAACTATATGAAGGTACATGTATATGATTAAAGACCCAAACCTAAATATTTTGGTCTTATCATGCTTGATGGCCTTAATGTTATCAATCAACTGTGAGCAGAAGATCTCACACAAGTTGAAATCCCCATCTTCCTTCACAAGTCTAATGGCTGCTAGAATTGTGCCCATAGACACACTATTCACCCTGCTCAATTTTCATCCCATGCCTATCGCTCCCTGAATTACAAGTTTTCTCAACCATTTTCCTAACATCCTTGCCCACAAGAAGGATGGTGCCTATCCTAGAAAGGCCTCTCATCTCATGTATCAAGTCACTGGTGATTCTTACTGGTGATTCTCCATAAAATCTTTATCCATTCCATCTCATAGAATTCATATGCCATAGCATACTCAATAGTAGGGTGACCATTCCATTTAACATATTCATCCATGAATGTTTTGTTTGGTTTCAACATGGTATCTGTGTGTGCCCTTAACCTATCCAACCCTAATGGTTCTTTCTTTTCATAGATATATGCCCTAATATCCTCAACATGCATGATGCCCATAGGTGTGTGGGAGAAATCTCCCTCTAAATCATCTAGGGTTGACTTAAAAGGATGTTTCTTGAATACATATCTCTTTTTCTTAGTGACATCATAAACTATTGGAGTGGCCATGACTTACTTGTTTAGTCAGTTTCCAATTGTATTCTGAGATGATCTAAAGACTTCTAAATCAGCACGTCGATCTAGGGTTTCTACAACTGACCAAATGCAATGATAATTACTGCAAATCACTGATATATCAATCTCCAAGTCTTCACAACAACTTCTAAGGATATTTTTTCTCTCCTATCACTCTAAATTTGAATGCAATGAGAAATCAAATAACTTTCTATGTACTTTAAAGTGAAAATTATGTCATTAATGCAAGTTGCGTAAACTATGCTGCCACTTCAAAATTTCCAACTTGAGTTATGTTTGCAATCAACATGTGCACTCTTGCACAAAGGTACCTTTATACTCCAAAAGCTTAAGTCCAAAGGTGCATACTCTGAGGATGAGTATACCAACCACATAGGGGTCTAGAGATAAATTAGCTCCCCCTATGACCCTGAGGGCCATTCATCTAGATGTAGAGGGTGCATCCACTGTGGATGCATCCAATACATTCACTTCAGTTTTGTCCTTTTTTTTCTCTAACCAAATAATGCTCACATCATATGAGGCTTTGACAAAATTAACTTCTCCTTCAGTATCCAAAACTAGTTCATCAGCCTTTATAGGGCTTCCCTGACCTTGCGTCCTTGATCTATAGAACCTTGAGATATGTCCAGCCTTGTTACAAGAGTGACAAATGATTGGAGGTCTTATATTCCTTGGCGCATTGACATGAGTCACCATTCTACATTGTTTTTTTCTATGACCATTATAGTTACATATCTGGCATGTAAAATTATGAGAGCTTCTTACATTTGTGTGATTCTAATTTCTCTGATCTTTCTAAATCCTGTTCTTCTTACTAGTTTTGCAATCCATAGCTCTATGACCAAATTTATTGCATAAATAACAATAAATATTAAAAGCTCCTACCTCAGTACAGTTCCTCACAATGTGTCCATGCTTGTTACAAGAAAAACAAGTTCGGTCTATAGACTTGCACTCAATCTTAGGTGGTTCAACATTATCTTTGGTTTGATCTTTAGTCTCCTTAGCATAAGTAGAGTCCTTTTGTGAATCCTTTCTTGCTCGCATATTGTCAATCTGATTTGTGCTTCATTGTATCCAATACAACTGGTGTCTCCTTTGGCTCTTCTTGCATACAACTGAGATTCTATCAAATCAAAACTGGTGTGTAATTTGTCAATATGATTCTTTGCTTCTTTCAATTTAGACTCCAAGCTTTCTTTTCTATTCCTTAGCTCCAAGATTTCCATGTTTGCTTGCCTTAGTTCTTCATTCAGCTAAGGGGTCTCTTTGATCTGTTCATCATAGAATTCCTAATTATTAGTCAACTTCTCATCAAACTCTTCAAGTTGTTCTTTTAAGGATTTGTTTTCTTCATTCAACTTCTTGACCAGTCTCCCTAGACAACTTATTTCTCCATATTTAGCCAGTAATAACTAGCTCTAATAAGTTTATGAGATAATGTCAAACCACTCGAATGAGACCCATAGATACCTTCATGTACCTCAGCTAACACATGTTTGGACTCATTGGGTTCTAGACACCTAAGGAGGGTACCGTCTAGACCTTGTCTATACAATTCATTTTAT
The DNA here is from genome assembly GCA_027943335.1 of Chamaecyparis obtusa. Lineage (NCBI taxonomy): Eukaryota > Viridiplantae > Streptophyta > Pinopsida > Cupressales > Cupressaceae > Chamaecyparis > Chamaecyparis obtusa. The sequence continues at coordinate 104,443 of BSBK01004780.1, forward strand.
ATGATGACATACCATGAAGCATTATGAATTAGGTGATGCTTTTCATTCTGGGTATAGGTGTCTTGACTGATTTGGTCATAGAGGTAGGAATAGATATGGTGGTAGCGGGATGAATCATGTCCAATGATTGAATAGATCATCCTAGATTCAGGGATGTCAGAGGTTGGGTAGCGTAATGTCTCCACCAGGAATTCATGTCTGAAGTTGTTTTCTGGCATTTGTAACATTGAGGCAAGATTTTCCATAGCATTGGCTACTTTATTATCTTCCCTTGGAATTTTCTGGAAAGAAATGTGTGCAAAATACTATTTGAGATCATCCACCATTCATTTTTAAGGCACTAGCTTGTCATCTTTTGTTTAATAGATACCATTAACTTGGTTGATGACTAACTAAGAGTCTCCAAAGACCTTGATCTCATCCACACGCTATTCAATGGCTATCTTCATACCGTTGATGAGAGCTTCATATTCAATGATATTTTTTGTGCAAGGAAACAACATTTTATAAGCTTTGGGTAATGAGTATCTTTGAGGTGTTATAAGTAGAATGCTTGCACTTGATCCTTGCTGAGTGAATGATCCATCAAAGAACATTTTCCAAGCTAGATGTGTGAGAAGTATGATGGATTCATCTAGGAATTCAATGTTCAAAGGCTGGTGATCTTTCAGAGGAGCTTCCACCAATTGATCAACAATTGCGTGTCCTTTAATAGCTTTTCTTTCCACATACTCAATGTCAAATTCACTGAGTATCATAACCCATTTTGCTAGTCTACCTATGAGGGTAGCCTTTCTCAGTAAGTACTTTAGTGGATAAATTTTTTCTTATAGCCTTGTAGTGTGAGCGAGCATATAATGCCACAATTTCTATGAAGTAAACACTACTGCTAGACAAGCTTTCTTAATGACAGAATAGTTCATTTCATAAGAAACTAATATTTTGCTGATATAATAAATGGCTCTCTCTTTGTTGTTCTGATCCTCTTGAGCTAGGAGAGCACCCAAAGATGTGTTCATGGATGAGATGTATAGTATGAGTGGCTTCTCATGAATAGGGGGCATCAATATAGGTGGATTAGCAAGATACTATTTAATTTGAGTGAGTCCTCTGTCACATTCTTCATTCCATTCATAAGTCACACCCTTATGAAAAGTTTTAGTGAATGGTTGTGACTTGTTAGCCAACTATGAAATGAAGCACCAAATAGATTGTAGCCTTCCCTGAAGTCCTCACATCTGACTAATTTTATTAGGTGGAGGCATGTCCATAATAGCTTGAACTTTTTCAAGATCAAATTCTATGCCTTTAGCTAAAATGATGTAACCCAAGAGTTTCCCAAAAGTGACACCAAATGCATATTTTTTGGGATTAAGTCCAAGACTAAATTGTTCCATGCAGGCAAGTATGGGACCCAAATCTATAAGATAAGTTTTTCATTGCATGCTTTTGGATAAAGTATCATCCACATAATCTTCCATTTTTTTATGCATCATATCATGGAAAATGGTAGTAACATCTCTCTGATATGTTGCTCCAACATTCTTAAGCCCAAAAGGCATGACATTCTAGAAGAAGGTGCCCCAAGTACACATGAAAGAGGTATTTTCTTGATCTTCTAGCATAATTTTTATTTAATTATAGCTAGAGAAGCTATCCATCAAGAAATACATCTCATATCCTATTGTCATATCCACTATCATGTCAATATTGGGTAGTGGGAAGTCAACTTTTGGACATGCCTTATTTAGATCCCAAAAGTTTGTGCACACACGAATGGATTTATCATGTTTGGTGACTGGAACAATATTTGAAATCCACTCTACATAGTCAATAGTCCTTACAAAACCAGCCTTAAGAAGATTTTCTAGCTCTACTTTGACTAAAACTGCCACATGTGGATGCATCTTTCCAAGCTTCTGTTTGATAGGTTTAATACCTAGTGCAATGGACAGATGGTGCATGATTAGATTGGGGTCCAATCCAAGGGTCCAATCCAGGCATGTCAGAGAAAGTTCACGCCAAGTTTATTTTCTTGCTTTGAATGAAGCTAGTGAACTCGTATTTTTCTTTTGCAAATAATGATTGTGCTAGATGGATAATTTGTGGAGTAGCCTCTATACCCAAATTCACTGGTTGTGTCAGCTCAATCAATACTGATGATCTCTCCTGAAAGTGGCTCAGAAGTGTATCAAGTATCTCATCCTTGGGTGCCTCAAAGATATTTTCACCCTCAGATACATCTTTTATTTTTACTATTTTTGGCTCCGACACTACCATAATGTGGTTTTCACTATCAGAGCATCTATTTTTTCTTCTTTTAATTTTTTGACTAAGATACTTGATATTTGCCTCTATCATGCTAACACTACATTTGCTGGTGGAGGACATTATAGGTTCAATAGCATGAAGGTAATAGGCTAGAGAGTAATCATTTTGGAAAGTTAGGATTTCATTGGATGAGGAGGGGGAGTTCTAGTTTATTAGCTCATGATTTTTGAGTGAGAGAGAGGTAGTGTCTGGTTCAATTACGTTCACAATATAATCATCAAAAGCGTAGATGAGAAAGTCAGGACCTAGAGAGATCTCATCCAAAGGAGCATTCAAATCTCTATGAGACCTCACACTAGAATTAGAGGACAAGTTAACATTGATGGCATCTAATTCGTGCATCCTAACACTAGACCCTTCACCTACTTTGAGAGGGTTTCAAAGGTATGCAACATGTCTATATCTTTATCACAAGTAGCATCAGACAAAGAGTCAAACTCATACTCATGTGAGTTAGTACTTGATGTGGGAATTCCATTAGCACTTGTTGTATCATCTAACTCATCTTCATCTCTTGCAGCATTAATGGCTTGCTGAAGTCAATCTTTTTCAAACTGCTCTTGGAAATGTCGGGGTATCTACCATTCACCCTGAGAATCAAAATCAGCCATTTGTATCTCTCTCCATTGGTCATACGTGACTTGATGCATCTAAGAGGTCTCATCAAAATTACTATTAGTCTCTACTAGGTGGATAGATATGACAGGATCATCAGGTTCTACAAATAGTGTAGCAAATTCTAGAGAAACTGGATATGGAAAAGTATCTTCATTAGAGTTGGCCTCTGGATTTACCTCTGAGGTAGTATCTTCAAATTCTAGTTCAAGTTCAGGTTTTGGCACAAATTTTTTTATCCCTAAATGAAAGGGGATCCTTTTGAAACCTAATCCAGTAGTATCCTTTGTGCGGTGATCTATAGCTTCAATGGGTTTTAGCAAACCATTGTCATTCCTTCCTATAGGACCACTCCCTTTATAGTCGAAGAACTTCATGATCTTAAAGGATTCACTATATGGCTCTTGTTCTAAGTCTGGAGGTGGAGTAGTTATTTTAGATGTTTCTTTCCCTTTATAGATCCAAGCTGTGATAGCTCTTTCTTCATCCTCATCTTCTAAAGGTGTAGAGGCTCATACAAAGGCACCATCGTAGATTATTTGAGGAGAGTCATCAGAAGGTTTTTTACTCTAAGAAGGTCTCCCATAGGAGCCTGGAGATGGAGGGAGAGCAGCTAGTGATAGCATAGGTTCAATTCAATATTTTCCCAAGCCTATATCCTTAAGTTTCATAGTCTGTTCCATTTCCTTGAGCTTAGCATCATAGAACTCAGTGGATTCTCTATTAGTCAAAAAAGGACTATTTGCAGATTCTGCAAGGGTATTACAAGAATAGTTGGTATTAGTAGGCACAGTGACTTCCACTCCATGGAATGGAAACTTGATGCATTGATGGTGTGTAGATGGAACCGTTTGCATCTCATGAATCCATGATCTTCCCAACAATATGTTGTAGGCAAGAGGAATATCAAGAACTTGAAAAGTAACATCTCTCTCAATAGGGCCAACTTGAATTAGCAGCACAACTAAACCTTTGGATTTTCATTCCTCTTCATCATAAGCTTTGATAGTAATATTTTTGTAGGAATCTATACAATCCTCATCATAACCTAGCTCGGTAAGAAAATTAGCAAAATAGATATTGAGATGAACAACATTGTCTATGAGTACTCGGTGGACATGCTTAGGGCCTATCATGACTTCTATATGCAAGGTAGCTTTATGCAAATGGCTCAGAGAGTGATCATCTTCTTTAGAGAAGGAAAAATAATGAGGTGAGGTCAAATGACCCACCATCGATTGGAACTGGTAGAGATTAAGATCTTTGGGGACATTTTCCTCAGTGAGGGCTTTATCTAGAATCTACCTGTGAGCAAGCGAGATCTTCAACAACTCAAAAATGGTGATCTGAGTGTTGGTCCATTGAAGTTGATCTAAGATGCTATTACTAGTCATACTAGATGTAGGGACTGATTTCATGTTCTTATTGGTAGGGCCAAAAATAGTCTTATCCATAGTTTTTTTGGGAGTAGATATAGGAGGATCAAAACCTTTCAAAACAATCCTTCCATGTGATTGAGTAACAACATTGGCACAATCCTAAGGTTGTTCAGATTTAGAAAAATGAGATGTAGAACTATGCAAGATGAAATGAGTCTTAGGTTTGGGAGCATCGCCACTCCCCTTAATAGTAATCACATCATAATACTCAACCTCAATAGGTTCGATCATACCAATGACATTGTCATCAGTAGTGTACATGTAATTGACCTTAGCATTGGCATTCTTAGTCTTTGAAGATTCACCTTTATCATGGGGAGGAAAAGGATCTTTAAATGCTTGATGATCTAAATTTTTGTTATGATTGTCCACAACAATGTCACCACTATCAATAAAATATTGGAACTTATGTTTCAGCTGAAGACAAGTAGAAGTCTTGTGACCCTTATTTTGGTGATATTCACAGTATGCATTGTCATTCCACCAATGAGGTCATGGTTGTGGGTCATAGGGATGTTTTTCCAAAGGAGTGAGTATCTAATTCTACACAAGAGTCTTATAAACCACATCAAGCAGTTCTCCCAAGGAAGTAAATTCACACTTGGATCGAGAGGCCCAAGGTTTGTTCCTAGAAAACCTTGAAGGTTGTTGATTTTCCATCACAAGATTTTCAGTCACTTTGATCACCTGTATGCTAGAAGAGAGATTGAAAATAGACTTAGCAAGCTTCGGTGTCACATTGTCGACCACTCCACCATTCACAATGTCTCTATTCTTGTTGAAAAACTTCCCTTTATCTTTATTTGAGGAAGAAGATCCTTGTTTGTTGTGCTTTTTCAAAGCAATTTCCACTTTCTTGATCATAAAGGCCTCTATTCACACTGCTTGTTTAATCATGCTATCAAAGGTTAGGGGACCTTGTAATTGCACTAGGTATCTAAAGTCTAGGACAAGATTGTCCAAAAAGATGTTGAGTCTCTCAAACTCTGGTAATTTGTGAGGACACTTTGTACATAACTATCTCCACCTTTGGAGAAATGTTAGAAAAGGTTCCCCTTGTTGCTATTTCAAATTGCAAAGATCCTAGATGTTGACCGAATGCTGAATATCATGCGAGTAATGTTGGAGAGATAGATTAGCTATTTCATCAAAAATCTTAATGCCAGTGGGAAATTGAGAAAACCACTCCACAATAGGTCCACCCAAGCTATGAGGAAATAGGTGCATAAGATATGTCTGGTCATGCATGAATTCCATGGATAAAGTGCCAAACTCCCTTAAGTGGTCTTGGGGATCAGTAGTACCCAAGTACTTGTCATATTTAGGCATCTCTACAACTTTGGGAAAAGGCGGCATGTGAAGAGTCCTATCAAAGGGGAAAGGACAAATGCTTTCCATTGTGAATTATTGTATGGGTTTGTCCTTGTTCTTCGCAAGTTGGCTAATCTGATCTTACATGTCTCAAACCATCTTTTGGAACTTAGCGGTCTCAATTTCTTCTTCTTTGGCCACAAGTGTTTCAACTTGATAGTCTGGGGGTAATTTGGCCCCTTGTTTGGCCAGCTCAAGGAAGTATTTTTCCTTCTCCTCTAGGAGGATATCCATCATCTTGATAAGACCCTTATTTTCTTTCACAATGTCTATGTCATTTTGAGTTATTGTGTCATCACCATCATTGCCAAGAATCTCATAAATGATTGGGACTTGATCTTGACTCTAATCATAAGGAGGAGGACAATAGTGATACACTGGTTGACCACCTTGAGCTTTGTTTTGAGCTTGGTGCTAATTCTGGTCATTTTGGGATTGATCATAACATTGATCATTTTGAGGTTGAGCATGACATTGGTCATGGGAAGATTGACCATGATGCTGATTGTTTTGAGATTGTTCAGGAATTTGGGAGTATTTGCCTAGTTGGAAATCGAATGGATCTCCCATCTTGTAAGATTGGGTAGAAAATGAAGACTCAATAAAATGATATGAATGATGCCAAAAGAGTGTAGCTAAGGTAACCTTTGGTGCTTTAACATGATCAAGAGGGTCGATAGGTTCAAATGAATTGATATCGTCCATAGGGTCGATAGGTTCAATGATAGACTAGTCTGAGGAAGTGGTCTTCTAAAGTTATGAAACAATGAGTTATTTTGGAAGAATGAGTTGTCTTACTCTTGAAATGAGAAAGCAGGTTGCACTTGAAACAATGCATTAAAAAACTCTTGGAACACTAGAGGTGATGATTGAGACAGGTTATCTTTCAAAGTAATCAATGAAGAACTCGAGGAGCCCTCACAATAATAAGATTGCACGAAAAGTTCGGGACAACTTGTTTCCTGATTATGAGAACTACCTCTATCTTGTTTGGTACCACAAATGGGGTAAGTGTTGCCACTTCTAGTCGTAACAGTCATAGATGAAGATTTAAGTATCGAGAGAGAACATGGGATAATGCTAAAACTCTATCTCTAGGAATAACGAAAAGGAGATAAAGGCTAGAATAGCCAAGATGTGAGATACACCTGGCATGAATTGTTGAGAGTATGGCTAGAACAGGTGAGATACGACTATCACAATGTGAGGTACAAAAGCACATAAGATGAGACAAATAACAAGGAGACAATCATGAGTTCAAGAAAAATCATTTGGTTCACAACTTGAGACACTCAATTTTAGATAGTGAATGATAGGAATACAAATAAATAGACCTCGAACAAAAATCAAATTAGGTAAAAAGTTGACCAGTCAAGCGGAATAAGCTCACTATTTTTGAAATCTGGGTATAGGTTCATGCGAGAAAGTACTAGGCTGCACGAGAGAATGCCAAACTTCACACGAGAGAATGAAATCTAGCACAAGGGAATGCTTTGAAAAAGTGAAATTTCACATGGGAAAGAACCAAAGTTTGATAATTTGACATAATTTTTGAGATAAAAAGTCAAGTTCTGAGACACAGCTTGAACTATTCTTTGTCAAAATTTCTAGTTTTCGGACAGTTTGAAATTTTCAAGCATGAAGTTTTGATCAAGCAATGGTGACACAAGAATTAGTTGCAAACAGACCTACCAAGGATAAAGCAACTTGGCAGTATCATGGGATTCTTTGTTTAATCATGATGGACAAGTTTAAGAATCGATAACAAAAACATAGTTATCCCTACAAAAAAATGGTGAGAAGACAAAATCCATGCCTCATAGCTTATGCGCATGTGTTCACCTCACACAACCATGTCACCCCCTGGAGGGCACCCCTATTTTTGGTGTTTCCAAGGACTCAATAGTATATGTTCAAGAGTTACCCTTGAAGTAGGGGCCAGTGTCATATACCACTTTCAAAGGTCCAGGTGCATACCTATGGTGAGAATCTATAGGAGAGATTCTTCCCCCTCCCTATGCAAAGTTTATGTCTCCTTTTAGAGGTGATTCAGGTAGGAAACTAACTAGGAAAGTTTTTAGTGGGCTTTCGTTCAAACTAACCTTCAGTGCCCTTGATACAGGGTTGAGGCCTTGCAGCCAACCAACACCCAAAAGTCATACACCCCCACAAGCAGGGCTAGGAGCAGCGCCACTCAGTACAACAGACATAGCCTTCTCAAGATGATAGTCCAAATCAAGAGAAGCAAGTTAACATGGTTTTGGAGTCTTTAGACTCAATAAAACATTCTTTATTATAGTGAGGTGGAATCATCGGCAATAGGTGTGTACTCACTTGGGTCGTTCTCAGAGGTTCAACTTTCACCAGGCCCTCTAAAGGTGACACAACTTGGCTTGGATTCAAGGGTCAGATTTTATGATTCTCTCAAAGAGAGAAGAGCATACTTCTCTACCTCTTCACCTTACCCAAGAACATCAAGCATATTCATCACAAAGCTAGTTTCACTCTACCAAATCCACAAGCTTTTGGGTTTCTGGTTCTCTCAAAGAGAGAAGAGCATAATCCCCTAACAAGTAGATGTGCTAAAGATTCACTACCTTACTTTTCTTTCCTAGGTATTCATCATTCTAGCAACATCTAGGTCTTAGTTTCATCCATGGGCATCACTTCCATGTAATGAAGAGCCTATTCCCGTACTTTTCTATCAGGACCCTTAAGAAATTTTAACAAAGCCCTACTTATACTATGAATAAAAAATAGTAAACAAGCACAATGTTTTAAATCATCTTTGATAACCATCCTCCAATAAAACTATTAGCAAGTTTTTATGATCTTTGACAAGCAACCTGTAGACCACTATTATGCTGTAATAGAAATCAGAAATCAGAAATCAACAACAAAAAATAAATGTCAGGAAAAAAAATAGTAAATTGCAGAATCTGGAAAATTTAAATGACTGATAGCAAAACTTCACGTGAGAAAGTATAGCGTTCTGCGCGAGAAATTACAAGCACCTGCATGATAGAATGTTTCTTTGCATGATAGAATGCTACTAGGAGTAAAAATTTGTGTGACATGCTCTAAAACTTCACGCAAAATTTCATACATAGTTAAGTACAGATGCACAACAGAGTTCAAATTCCTTATCAGAAAAATTTTGAGAGTGAGACCAGAAATAAATTTTCGGCCCCACGGTGGGTGCCATAATGTTTATAGCTGAACATGGACCTCTAATCCAGCCATATACAAAACATAGTCATTGCTCGATCATCGAATCACGAAGATGAGTATGAATTACTCAATTCGCAAGATTCTATCGATTCGACCTATTGCCTCCTAATTAGCTAGGGTGTTCAAATTAATCTCAGAATGAGAGTCAACAAGCAAAAGACCAAACTAAGATGGAGGATTTTTGAAAGCTTCAAAGATGAACAATTTGCAATTAATCTAAGATGAATATGCAATTAATTTAAGAATGAAGTGCAGATTTCAATCTAAGAACTTGAAAGAGATATGAGAATTAATCTAAAAACATGTAAGAAAACTAGTTTAATATGAGAATGCAATTCTACTAAATGAGATTTAAAACCAATATGCAATAAAAGCTTGGAAATATGAAAATAATTGACACAAAATTTAACTATAGTTTTGATACTCTCACAATCACCTCCCTTCGAATGAGGAAGAAGGTTCATAATATAGAAAATCTAGGAGAGAGGCCGAAGATTTTCTTGAAATGAAATGGATGACTCTTCATTCCCAATTGAGACAAATATTGAGGAATTACTTAATTAAAAGAATGAATTATTGCTACATATGGGTGACCCTTCGAATAATTTGAATTATTAAATCTGAATAAGATAATGCATTCAAATAACCAAGTAATATTAATTCCTTTTTATGTGTATTAGCTAAAGGGGGTGGGTTTAATTTAATTTAAAGCACTTAGGACTTTAAAATTAAATTAATTCATCATAGGGATTATTTAGCTAATAAAGTCAAATACTTAAGAATTAATTATAGTGTAAGATTAATGCAATTTAGGGTTTTTACAATTGACACCAAGTCAAATAAAGTCAAGTAGGAGAGAGAAAATTTCCTAGCAAAATAAGACTTTAATGATGTAAAATTGAAGAAAATGCACCAAAATTGATTGAAATTATAAGGTGCCAATTTTGGGGTATTACATTACCGACTGACTTTAAAGTCAGTGCATAGGGAGAAGAATTGTCTGAATGGATCAAACAGATTAATGATCAAGTCTTAGATACATTGAGTTAGAATACTACAAAGTACAAAGAACAGGCAGATAAGAAGAAGAGACATGTTACTTTCAAAGTAGGAGATCAAGTATGGGCATACCTGAATAAGGCAAGGCTACCTAGGGGACACCAAATTGAAGATGAGGAAGATCGGTCCCTGTCAAATACTTCATAAATTTGGGGATAATGCTTATGAAATTTCTTTACCCCGTACTATTTCTATTTCTCCTATCTTTAACATTTGTGATCTCACTCCTTTGAAGGCTGATGAAGGATCTAATGACACTTTGCAGGATACTGAAGACAAATAGGCCGAATAGATAAAGGACTTGCCACCGAGCCAACCATTATAGTTGGAAAAGATTCTAGACTCTAAAGTCATCAAACAAACCAGGAAGAAGACCTACAAAGACTACTTGGTTAAATGGAAGGGGTTACCAGACATTGATGCTACATGGACTAGTGAAGAGTGTATCAACAAGCATGGAACTTTGGTTCAGAAACTTCTTTCAAGTTGACTTGAGTTTTTAAAACATGGGAGTATGGTGTAGGAGCACCCAAGGAGCACTCCCTACTCTTCACAACTTTTAGACTGATAGGTTAAGTTTTAATAAGCCAACTTGTAAGACCTAGTCACCCTCGGTGTGGTTATAAACCATGGGTTTTTTACTATGGTCCAAAGGCACATTTAGGATGTTAGGTTTCCTAGTTGTCTTTTAAATTTGTTTCAATAATTTTTAGGATCACTAGGATCCAAGGCTTAAGCCTATAGGCTCATTAGGAGAAAACATGCAACATTTTGTAAAAGTTGCAAAATACAAGAAATGTTGTCGGCAACTTATTTGAAAAGTTGCTACCAACCTGTGAAACAACCACCCAATGGTCGCAACCTTTGAAAAATGGTTGGATCCATTGAGGAAAGTCTTCATATAGCCCTTTAAGGTGGGTGGAAGATGAGGGCTGTTGAATAGTAAGGAAACTCTATGTAATTTTTGCATTCAATCAATAAAAGATCCCTATTTTTTTCTAAATTATGGATTGAAACTTTGCATGTAAAAATTTGTATGAAAGTGTGAAGAATAACATTGATTGATGTGACACATATCATGAATTAGGACTCCATTTCTTTTAGTTTGAATCAGTTTGAATATCAGAGTCAAAAGTTAGAGGAATTAAGTTTTCCAGGTTTTCAGGAAACCCTCCTGAACTAGGGTTTTGGTCAAAGATGCCCTAACTTGTATTTCCTTCATGGGATTCCCTTATGAGGTTGGGAAATGCAAGTAGGGGAAATTTACTTTAGTTCCTAAAAAGTGCAAAAAAAGGGAGATTGTTTGGAGAAGTCTATTTGCAGATTCTAGACCAAGCATCTCTATGTGCTTGGTTCAGGAAATGAAGAAGTGATGTGACAAAAGCACTTCGTGGGTGGATAAAAGAAATTTGAAGGTAGATTATGGTCTCTTTGGGATTCCCAACAGCATTGCAATTGGTAGTTAACCTTGAACAACCAACTAGTAAAGTTTTCCTTCATCAACTGAGTCAATTAGCCCTATTGGGACTAGTAGAACAGGAGTTGTTAAGTGTTGTTCTTTGTGTTTAATATCTTAGGATTTGGAGGTTTATTACAAGTCCAAGAAGGGTGTCTAAATGTACTTTGTTTCCATAGATTTCTTGTAAGAATCTGGAACTTGAACCCTAGAACCTCGCTCGGGAAGCTACAAGTCTGGCAAGGTCTAAACTCTCTCTCTCTCTCTCTCTCTCTCTCTGGTGTAGGGCACCCTGACAAAGGCATGAAAAGAGATTCACTTGGATGACTCGTGAAGATTGAATGATCTAAAAGATCAAAACATCAATGTATAAATGTAATTGGACTTGTGGTCCATTTTGTAATTTGATGAAATGCAATGTAATAAGCCTAAATCTATAGAGGCATGAGTTGATGCAATAGGAGTTGAGTGGTATTTATATGGTCTATAATGAATGTAACATGGCCAATAGAAGCCATTAAAATAAGGTAAATGCACTTGAAGTGCTCAAATGTGTATGTTGCCTATGTTGGCAAAAATGGCCTATAAGGATCATTGGGGGTTAAAGGGATAGTAGGATTAATAAGGTTGTTTAAAAAATATTTTAGAAGTCATGAGAAGGGATATTAGATCCTAAGTTGTCGAGTTGACAATATTAGTTGTCAATTTGACAACATTTTTAAATCACCTTTAGTTGAGACAGTCGATTTTAGACTGTTTGGGGATAGTTTTGGGGTACTTAGAGATGGTTGCAATCGGTTTTAGGAGTTTAGAAGGTTATATTAGTGTCTATCCATGTGAGTGGAGGTATGGATGGAGATTTGGATGTGTAAGAAACAAAGGAAATCATTTTCATTCAATAAAAAAAAGACATTTCACTGTGTACAGTGATTCTGCCGCACGGTACAGTCAACAAGGACTGAATTCAAATGTGTTTTGCAATGTGTGATTGATTGTATCATGATATAATACTATTTGTACTTGGTTATTTACTACATCTCTATGCATTTTTAATAGTGGTTTTTATTATTATTAAACCAACGGATTGACTAGCATTTAGACTGTGACTCGGTTTTGGGTTACAGTCAATGTGTCGGGATTGTAGTCTCCTTAAAGGATTGACTCTCCCACACACTGTGTTAGATGTAACTAGTGGGATGAGTCAATGATGTACTATATCTTTCTGTATTAATGTTTTTATGTACAGATATGTGAAGTGGTGTTTAAGGGAACAATGTTTGATGTAATTCGTTGATTCACGTGAGCCCTGATTTAACACCAGTCATTATGGTGGATGAGTGTCCTTGAGAATGGAGGATATTGTAATGGATTATATTTGTGAAGATCCATAATGATGCATTGGATCAGTTGGTGAGGTCTGGAGAAGGATTGAGTGTGAAAAAGGGGTCTGTGATAGTCACAAAGAGAGTTTTTGTCACAGAAAAATATGGTGTTATTACGGGGGTCATATAGTACAAACCCACCGTTGGATTTCTCTCAGATTTTTATATGTTGTTGGGGGCCAAATCATGCCAAATATCAATGGTTGGATTGAGAAAATAAGATCTGGTTAAAAAGTTACGCATATCTATTTGTGGGTCTATCCAGGAGGCAACAAGAAGGTATGTTTTTGAATATTTGTTTCCAAGGTTGTGTTTAATGGATGAAAGGAGTATGGTATGTTTGGATAGGGTCTAGAGAGTTTTAATAGAGTATTAAGAAGAAGGTAAGGGTGTTTCAAAATATTAAGGGTGAAGGGACACTAAGTTGAAAGGGTGATAGGGGAATCTATGTGCAGAGGTGATCCAAGGGTGGTGTCCAATGTCAAGTATGTTGACGATGTGTTGTAGGGATGTTGCAATGATAGTCACAAAACCTTTGGAAACTAATTAAAGTATGATCAAGGGAGTGATGGTTAGCATGGTTATTTAGAGGTGTGGAGCCTAGTGGTAAGAGTTTTATGAATGAACACTATTTGGTCTAATGTGTTGGTTGGGTCCGGGAGTGATCGTAGAAGGAAGATAAAGGAAGTTGCTATCAAGAAAAGAAGGAAAGAAGTCATGAAAACTAAAAATAAAATATTAATCACCACTAGCCTTTGCATAAGTGGTATCAAAGCCAAGAATATCCCTTGTTGAACCCTTAAAGTTGAATTATCCTTTGAGTGTGTTCCAAGGTGGTGATTCAAAAGTTGAATGAATCCTAGGTTGTAGATGAAGAGTGGAGAAAATTTATGTTGACATTAGAGGGATATAGTTGAGATGGTGATCATCAATGCAGATTTGGATTCAAGGTACATTGAGGAGCCATGTATATTCAAGATACATTGTAAGTGGAGGAAAAAAGTTTGTAAAGTTATACTTTCAAGTGGTGTGTTTTCAAATTTTGTTTCCATTGAGATGGTTAAGAAGTTGAACCTACCAAGGATGATACATGAGAGACCATATAGGGCACATGGGATAAATATGGAAGACCAAGTTGAGGTGACAAAACAAGAACAAGTGCATTTTAGCATTGGGCCATATGAGGATAGCCTATGGTGTTAAATCATTCTAATAGTGGATTGCCATTTGATCCTTGGGAGAGCATAGTAGCTCAGGAAATGTACCCTCCAAGATGGAGCCAAGAAAACTTATACATTCTTGGATAGAGGAAGGAGAGTGGAGTTGCAACCCTTGAAAGATGAAAAATGTCATGGATAATGACAAGAAGTGTTGGTGTTTTGGAGTGGAATGGATTCTTGGAGAGTAAAGGGTAGTCAAATGATAGAAGTAATGTGGACAACATGGTAGCAAGTGATTCAAGGCATCAGGCCTATGATGAGGCACAAAGAGATGTGGATCAAACTAAGATCCTAGAGAGGGCAGTGGTTGACGTGACTGGTCTAGTTGAAAGAAAAATAGAGATGCAAGTGCAGATGCACATGAAGAAGTCAACACCTGAAGTTGATAGGACAAAAAAGAAGACGATGATGTGTGGGCCACAAATAGAAGAGGCTCAAGAAGTTGAGATGACAGAGAAAGAGATGGGATTTGTAGAGGTTGATGAGGCAATGGACGAGTGCATGGATGAATTAATCCAAGTGGGGACAACCAAGTGTCCATTCCAAATTGTTGTTGCAAATAGAGAAGATAGGGCTATGAAAGAAGCCATTGATGAAGTGTTTGAATGCCCAAGAGGATTGCATTGTAAGGATAAGTTGAAAGAGGTCTCAAAGATGACAGAGACCTTGGGAAATGAAGAGTTCAAACTCTTGAATACAACATTGAAGAAATGATCCAATAGTTGGCATAAGAGGATGAAGAAGAGGGTTGTGTGGCCTGTTCAAAGGCTTATTGAAAAGAAGAGTCTACTACAAAGAGAACTCACTAAGAGAGTTCAAGAAGATTCCGATAAGGAGAATGTATAGGTGGCTGAGAGTTGCATAGAAACTAGTGGTCAAAGTTTTGAAGACAAGACAAATTTGTGGGATTAGTTGGATGCCATAGTTGAAGAATGGAAAAGCAAAGGTGGTGTAGTGAAAGAATATGTAGGACATGGACATGAAGATGCAAGAGAAGATAGTCATGAAGAGACCTTATTGATTGAAGTATCTACAAATGAAGAGATCTCATAAGGAGTGTGTGAGCAGATCGAGGAAGTGCTGAAACCAATAGAGAGAGGAGTGGAGTGCCAAACATATATTTTGGTCCATGAGGAAGATTTGATAAATTTTATTGCTAACAATTTTATGACTGGATTGCAAGGACATGATCTTGTTGATCATGAAAATGATGATGTTGTAGACATCTATGGAAACATAGACATGAGGGATGCAAGAATTAGTGCTTGGCATGGGCACATGATGTTTGATTCCAAGTGCATGAAGCCAAAGGACAACGGATACATTTTTGTTGCACGTCCTCAACAAGAAGTGGCCATAGATTGGAGGAAGAGAAAGAAACTCCCAATCCAAGGGACTTGGATTGATTTGATCTCTCTCTCTCTCTCTCTCTCTCTCCTTTTTTGTTTCTTACAAAGGGCACACTCGCTATAGTGTGCTAGCACTATGCAAGACTATGCATGTTATGCTTTTCTATTTTTTGCATAGGGTGCACACATGTTAGCTTTTTGCATAGCATGTGTGCCCTATAGGGTGCACATGCTATGTTTTGAATTTCCCAATGCTAAGGCTTGGGCACCCCAAGCCATAGTGTGTGCACCCTATAGGGAACATGCTCTTTAGTGCATACACACTATGGCCATTTGGGGGACAAAAAGGAAAGTGGCACCATTTTGGTCCCCCATCTTTATGCATATACCTAGCAATATTCATATAATATCTCTCATAATATTACCATCCTCAATTTATGCAATACCCAAAAATGTGTGGGAGCACCCTTTGTCACATTCCTCTAGACATGGTGGAGAATGTTCTCTCAATATCCTCGAAAGATTTTTGAGATTGAGAAAATTGATATATTCATCAGTACTTTGGTTCTTGAAATGAACTATGCATAATAAATGAAAACACATGATTCATTTCAAAATTTTGTTGATTAATCATCTATACACATAGAGGATGTCCTTGTTCATAAGGGTGATATTACTCTTCATTATAAAGAGCACAAATCCTCTTCTAATAACCAACATAACAAGGACAAGCATAATTTCTAGAATAAAAACAAAGACATTGTCAATGATGAAATATTAGGTATGACCTCAACATTTGCCTCTACCAAGCCCAAAGATCCAACCTTCAACTTATCCATTGGTATCTAAGCTGTGAAAAGTAATAAGAAAAACCCAACAGGCTCTAAAACTGAGACAATAGATGTAGGCCATGGAATCCTAAGATAAAGCCTAAGTGGTGGAATGAAAAACAATATTATGGTTACCACCACAAAATACATCACAAGAATAGTGACTGCATGAAGCTTAAACATCTCATCCAGGATCTGATCGATAATGAGATAATTGTGCTTGATCCCCCACAAATGAACACCAATCATAAGGATTTCAAGGATCCTTTTCCTAAATATGATAAAGGGAAGTCATCTAAGGAAAAAAATAAAAAATTTGGTTACACATAGCCTGATACTAACAATTTGATTCATATTCTCAAGTCCTCTAACCATACTATCAATTTTATCAAGAACAAAGGTAAGGCTTGGGTGGAATCATCTAACATAGTAACTTGTTCTTAAGGAAAATTCTCTCTACAAGGATTTGGTCAGGCCTCCCCCTCATCTTAAAAACAAACAAAAACTCAAGTATCAAAACCTACTACCTCATCTACAACACATGATTACAATCTAGTTATAAAATTCAACATATATCAACTCATATTTCAATCGTTGAACTGTTGAAAATATCTCTTTCTCATAGGAAGATTCTTGATCAAGTCCTCCTTGTGACCAATGTACCTAAGGACCTAGACATAGATAAGTTCCAGTCCATGTTTGGTCATCTCACTTCTCCTCATCACCTGACCTTTTCAGAAGTAGATGAAAAATATGTCAGTCACCCGCATAACTAAACCCTCCACATCAAAGTCCTTATACACAAGAATAGGGTAAAGCACATTTTTATAGATGGAGGTGCTAGTTTGAATATATGCACTTTTAAACTGGTTAAAGCTCTTGGTTTCTCAAAACATGCTATTGATCCTCGACTGAAAATAAAAATTAAGGCATATTATGAGGAGGAACGCTGCTCAAAAGGCATGGTAGTTTTTCCCATTCGGGTAGGCCTTATTCAAAGAGATGTCATCTGTATAGTCCTAGATCTTCCTTTAGCACACAAAATAGTTCTGGGTCACCCATGGATCCATGAAATGTAGATTTTACCTTCCACATATCACCAATGCATTAAAATCCCTCACAATGGAATTGAGGTTACTATTCTTGCAGACTCACCATACACTTGTAACAATCTCCAACAAGATGAAAGCATGGTTCCCCACAACAAGGAAGCTTTAAGGAACCCATAAATAAATAATTCTAGACAAGCAATGCTGGATGCCTTTCAAAATAAGCTAAGTATGAAAGAAAGTGGAATGGGAGAGTATTGATTAGATGCCTCATGCTCAATGACCAATTTACTTATCTCAGCTAAATTTTATGGTAGGTCATCTCTATCTTTTCAACCTACTAGCACTTCTTCCCTAAAAATTCATGAAGGCAATGACATGGTTAAAGTGAAGGTCCCCTTAGAATAAGAGAATTAGGAAAGAGCTATTTTTCAATGACTATAAAAAGGAGAAGAAGATGAAAAAGAGGTGAAATATGCTGATATTTCTCTTGACAAATATGGTGTAGGATACCCGCTCATGTAAAAATGGGATATGATGGAAAAATTTCTCTTGGAAAGGGTAAAGGCCTCCTTGAACCCATGCATGATGAATTATGCAATCCAAGAGATAAAAATGAAGTGGGATATTATGATCAAAGGTTTTCACCATCTTCTGCAAATGGTCCTATGTTTGATAGAGATGAGGATTCTGATGATGAAGATGAGGACGTTCTCCCTAGAATCTATGAGAGATTGCTACACATTCCTACTAATCAAGAGGAGGTACCTGAGGAAAAATTTGGTAGAAATGAGAAACATACCTCATTAGGAGATGAACTAAATCAATAAGGTTCTATTGAGGAATGACACCATAATTAGGGGTAGCTTGGAAACATTACACATATCCTTGATTTTCCTAGATTTGTTGACTCATCTAGAGTCTAGAGAGATTAGATTTCCCTATTTACCTCTGTTAGATTATGGAGACTTCTCCTAGACTACAAATAACTATGCACCTATTCAAGTGAAAAACATTCAGGATATTCAATCTTACAAAACTGACCTTAACTTGGATGAAGTTGAGAAGAAATCTTTAAACCAAGAATAATAACAAGAAGAAATACCTAGGACCCTAGCTTAGTACTTGGGGAGATCTTCCAGTAGTAGAACCAACTCACATGAATATGAATGGGATAATTTGTCTGATTCTACAAATGACATAGAGGTTGATGTGATTCATAAGTATACCCCTATTTCCACTTTTGAGGTGGGAAGAAGCTCTAACATGCAATCTGACCTAGAGGTTATCCCAGATCACATGATCATCAAACCAATTAGGATGTCTCATAATCAAGTTACTAGTTCTTCTACTTTATTTAATAAAGAAACCCATGGGTACATCAGACCCCACCCTTCAATAGCTACATATAAATTTGGGAGGTCTAGGATCATGATGGTTCTATTACAAAGAGCCTTTAATCAACTCGATAAAATGGAATGTGATCTTGATCATCATTTTAGAGCATAAAGAAGGTCTAGGATTATGGTGGTTCGCAAAACACCTCTCATAGCTCCTCTAGTGATCCTTCAATGAGTCACATTAAATAAAATTATATGGAAGACAACTTTCTTTACCTATCCTCAGCAACTCTAAACAATGACAATGATACCGAGGTCTTTTCTCTTGAGCCTATTGGTTCCTTACCCCTTGTTCACCTTGAGCTAATTGACTGGAATACTTCTAAGATAGTGAACCTTGTGTCCTTTTCTAATGACCATACCTTATCTTGTTACTTTAATGTTTTTGAATCCTTTCACTCTTCCACCAGTGCAATGAGTGGTAGAATGGTAGTGGAAGATATCAATTATCTCAGTCAAAGAAATAAAAATAAAAAGAATAGGTGGTTTGAAGGTCAAAACTACTTTGTGGCAGTGTCAGACCCTAAAATAGTAAAAATAAATGATGCATACAATGGTGAAAACCTCTCCAAGTCTCCTATAGATGGGATACTTGATATTCTCCTCAAGCATTTCCAAGAAAGATCATCAGTGCTTATACAGCCTACACAATAGGTAAACTTGGGCACAACAAAAAATCCCCAAATCATACATCTGGCACAAACTTTATCTGAAGAAGAGAAGAATATTTTAATATTTTTATTTACTTAAAAGAAGATTAATTTTACATGGTCTTATTTTGATATGTTAGGCCCAAATACAAACCTTATCATGCATTAATTACTCATTTCTCCTAATATTAAACCAATAAAATAAAAGATGAGAAAGATGCATCCACTTATCGCATTACTGGTTACATTGTCTCAACATGAGGAATTGAAGTAGATCCAGCAAAGGTCAAGAAAATAATGGAAACACAACCCGTGTGAACCATCATTCAAATAAGGATATTGCAAGGGAAACTACAATCCATTAGGAGATTTATCTCACAACTAGAGGGTAATGGACAACCCTTCACTAAGACTTTTTATAAAGGTATCACATTCAACTAGAACGAGGATTGTGCAAAGAACTTTCAACAAATCAAAGAATACCTCAATAATCCACCTATATTAATGGATCCTAATCTTGGAGAGCCCTTACTTCTTTACCTATCAACTAATGATTCTTCTCTAGGAGCATTGCTTACACATCATGATGATCAGGGGCATGAGCAATCCATTTGTTATATAAAAAAAAAACTAGTCTCTTATGAGCTCAAATACATAGTGATTGAAACAGCTTGTCTAGACGTAGTCTTTTCTTCTCAGAAGTTCTAACACTATATGTTAGCATACTCTACATAGCTGATAGCTAAAATTGATCCTCTCAAGTACTTACTGAACAAGGAAACACTAATTAGGTGATAGCTAAATTGGTCATTATCCTCAGTGAATTTGATATCATGTATGTTCACCGGAAGGCAATAAAAGGGAAAGCACTGGCCAATCAACTAGAAGAAGCACCATTACAAGACACACAACCTATTGTGGTGGATTTTCCTAATGAATATATTCTACACTTGAATCAACATTCTTGGAAAATATATTTTGATGGTTCATTCACACAATAGGGCTCAAGTGTTAGAGTTTTTTTCATCTCCCCATAGGGTTACAAAATTCATAAGGCATAAAAGATGATCTTCCCATGCACTAATAATGTGGCATAATATGAAGGGTTTGATAATGGATTTAAGCTGGTTATAGAATGGAAGATTGAAGAACTTCATGTATGACGATTCTCAGCTGGTAATCAACCAAGTCATCAATGAATATCAAACTCAAGATGAAATTTTTTTTCCCTACAAATACATGGTTGATGATTTAAAGAACTACTTTGTGTTCATCACCTTCTAGTAGTTACCATGTATAGAGAACAAAGTAATAGATGCCATGTATACCTTAGCCTCAATGCTACAACTCGAAGAGCACTAGTTCTGCTATGACTTATTGGTGTAGGAAATTCCATTTCCTTCTTATGACATGCCTAATTCCCAAATTGTCTGCTCAATCATTACTTCTGATACCTCTAGATATAGTCAAATCTATGCTTACCTAAAATAACAAACCATACCTAACTCTCTATCCTAGAATAAAAAATAGAACCTCATTCAAAATGCCTCCCAGTATCTCATCATCACAAATGACTTGTTTAAGATAAGTATCGACGAAAAAATTCTTAGGTGTTTAGAGTGTGAGGATTCTGAGCAAGCGCTTAGGGTAGTTCATAAGGGTTTATGGGGATCACACTCAAATGGATTGTCTTTGCAAAAAATATCCTTAGAAGAGGTTATTACTAGCCTACCATAGAGAAGGATGTTGTTCAATTTGCTAAAACCTATCATAAATGTCATTTTTTATGAAAACTTGATTCATGTTCCTGCTCAAGATCTTCTACCTTTCATCACTCACTCGCCATTTTAACAATGAGATTTTGATCTTGTAGGATATATTTACCCTTATTCCTCTAATGAATATAAGTTCATCATAATAGCTATTGAATATTATACTAACTGGGTGGAAGTGGTACCTCTTATCAAAGAAATAGGAAAGAAGGTACCCATATTTATCCTCAATTATATCATCTGCAGATACAAAATCCCCTCCTTGATTGTTACAGATAACAAAGGTTAGTTCAAGAACAATGACTTTGATGAGGTTTGCACTAAGTTTCACATAATACATCATTCTTCCTCTATCTACTATCCTTAGGGGAACATGCAAGAAGAAGCCTCAAACAAAACAATTCTGAAAATCTTATACCGAATGGTTAACAAGTTAGGAAGAGATTGACATCTATAGATCAATCCAAATCTATGGGCTTATAGAACAAGCATTAGAACACCTACAAGGGCTATGCCATTTTCATTGGTTTATAGTTCTAAATCTATCCTACCAATCAAAGTTGATATATGTTCACATAGGATATCATTACATGGGCTTAGCATAGACGATGATTATATAATTTCCCAACTTCAAGAGCTAGAACTATTGGATGAATGGAGAAAATAAGCATTTGACCATTTGAGGGTCTATGAAAAATGAATGTCTAGATACTAAAAAAGGAAAGTTCATCATCAAATATTTAAGGTCGGTGATCTCATTCTAAGAGAGAAGCCAAAGAATCAACAACATTGAGAAGAAATGGGAAAATTTGAACCCAACTCCCTGGGTCCTTTCATCATCACTGCAACATTTGGTTCTGGATCTTATCAATTGGACACTCCAGAAGGATATCTTCTCAGAGAGCCTCTCAACACTATGCACTTGAATTGATTCTACAACTAAGACATTCTACATTTCCTGTACAACAATCTATGATCCTTAAAAAATTCTAAAAATTCTAAAATGTCTTGAAAAATCATAAAAATTATAAAAATTATTGAAAAAATGATAATTCTGGTGAAAACTTGGAAACAAGCACCTTAATGTATCCTAAAAAAAATCAAATATCATAAAAATATAAAAGAAAAGTAAAAAAATTGAAAAGAACAAAAACATCAGAAAAAGAGAAAAAAGTGCCCTAGTGAAAACTTGGAAATAGGTGCCTTGGGAAAAACATTAGGGTAAAAGTACAAACCTGTGTCACACTTTTATAAAGGAAATGGACAACAACATACAAATTTTTAAACTTTGATGATATAAAAGTGGCATTTGTGTTTAGAATTTGAAGATGATGTAAACTAATGAAATGTGTAAAATTTGATGAAGTTAATACTTATAATTTTTTTTAAAAAATTTGAACAAAATTTGACATAGTTTTTTAATTTTTGAAGTCCATTTTTTTATTGCTGAAATATGCTGAAAATCTAGGGTCTAGTCCACATTATCAAATTTTATGCAAATAATATTTTTTTACTCTGATTTCATAATATGTTTTAGATGACATGTATAGCTAGTGCATAAAAAAAGAAAGATTGCATTTCAGTATATATTTTGTCTGTTATAACTATCCAAAGTCGGTGTTACCCAAAATCAATAGTTTTTAGTTCGCGTTAACTTTTTCCTATCAAATCTACACCATTTTTTAAAAAAATTACATATTATTGAAGAGGACTCTCTCCTCTAGTGTTAAATATAAAGTTTTAATTTTTCTGACATGATTTGATATTTTTAATATTTTTGGAATGAGTGTGTTCTTAAATGTTAAAATACCTACTTGAAGTAATTTCAATTTATAATATATTATATGGAATCAAAACATGATAAAAATTATATGATTATAATCCTGACTCTGAGCTCTAGAAAACCCTATTTTTAGGTTTTACAGAAAGGTAAATTTTGATAGAGAATCGAAGCCCAGAAGTGAGAACTTCTGAGTCATCCCAATTTTTGCTTACTTGGCTGCCATGTGGGATGCCACATAGACAGGTTCGGCTAAACTTAAGAGGTTCGGCCGAACCAGGTTCGGCCAAACCCATGGCTGGTTTCGCGACTAAACCCGGTCACATGTGAGCTAAGCCCCTAAATTTTAATTTTACCCACTTTTTTTAATAAAATCAATTTTTTTTAGTTTTTTTTTATGTAAAATCAATTTTTTTTTAAAAAGTTTTTTGAGATTTATAAATTATTTTAATTTTATTTGTAAGATTTAAATAGTTTTTATTTTAAATTAAGTGTTTTTAAATAGTTTTTTAAAATTTATTAATGATTTTTGTTTGATATTTAGGTATTGCATGTGAAATTTATTGTAGATTTATATTTATTAATGATTTTTATGACTTTAATTTTATTGAGTTTTTTTTGTTAACAGGATTTTGGTCAGTATTTGATATACAGGTTTACAAATTTTAGCTTTGATATTGAATTGAAGAATTGTGAAAGCTTTGGAAAACTTGAATCTGAACAGTTTTTGCAAATGGGGAATAAAAGAAATAGAATCAGAAAAAAAGATCGAACAAAGGATGACAAAAAAATTAGAAAATAGATAATCAAGATCAACCTATTGAAGTTCAAGAAGATAAAAAAGAACCTATTGATATTGAAGAAGATCAACAAGAACCTATTGATATTCAAGAAGATGCAACTGAAACAGGGGAACAAATTGGTAGTTCTAGAGGTGGAAATATATCTTTTGGCATGGGCAATTTGAATGAGATGAATGAGGATTCACTTTTCAGTCAACTTTCATGAGAAGAAATGTTATCTGAAAGTACAATTAAAAATCATTGCAAAAAACTTTGGGATGAATACTTTGAAAATAAAAGTATGGTTGGAAGAGCTCAATTATTTGTTAAGTTATTCAGGAAAAAAGAAATGACTCCTGTTTTGGAGTTGTTGGGTGTTGACAACAAGAAAAACTTAGGAGACAATGTAAATCGAACAATAGTTCAAAATTTGCAAGATGCATTGAATAGCATTAATAACTCAAGTCGAGGAGTTGATTTAAGTGCTGCACGTAGAGCAATTATGACTACTTTATCTAGTACGAGGTTGACACAGAGAAAGCAAGTGAATGCAATTTTTGATTTATTGAATGTATCTAGAAGAACTATTCAAAGATATATTAGGAAGAGAAATATGTTAGATGAAAACATTGAACACAATTGGGTAAGTATTTGTAGGCTTCCTCGAAAAGATAGAATTTCTAAAGATGTAAAAAAACTAGTCATTGAATATTGGACCGCTCACTCTTGTGTTTCTTCTAATAGAATAGATGCAATACTGATGAAAGATGAAGAGACTGGTATGAAAATTGCACATCCAAAACATTTTATAGATACAAAACAAAGTGAATTATTTGAAGAATTCAAGAAAGAATTTTCAGATGTGAAAATATCTCAGAGAATGTTTGAGAGGTTATGCCCTTGGTTTGTATGCATAAATAAGGTTCATGAAACTTGTTGTTGTCGAAATCATGTTGAGTTTCATCTATACCTGCAATCATATAAAAAAGTTATGGCAGTTCTTGATTCAAATATGGTCATCCCTGGAAGTACGACACAATTTGTGAAATCTATTTTATGTGATAAATTAAAAGATTCAGATGAGTTCAAAGTACAATGTATAAAGAATGTATGCAGTGATTGTGGAGATTTGCATAAATTTCCATTGCAAATTGACAATATTAATGTTTCAACACCAATTTTGTGGAAAAGATTTGAATATGAGACATATCAAACAAGGAGTGGAGATGAATCCAAAAAAATTTTTTTGAAGGAGAGTGAATTGCCCTACCTTGAGTTTATGACTAGATTTCATACTCTCATTTATCCACATATCCAGCATTGTCATGGTGCACGATGGCAAGCTAAACAGTTTCGTGATTCAAAAGATTGTTTTCCACTTGGCTGTATTCTTTCAATTGTAGATTTTGCTGAGAACTATACATTTTCCACTCAAAAAGAGCTTCAAGCTCAATATTATCATTCTGATTAGGTTGCAATATTTGTGCAAGTGCCCTATAGACATGCACAATATGATTTGAATGAGGTAGAAAGTCCTGATCCAAATGAATGCATTATCATCAAGGAGGTTCATTTCTATATCAGTGATGATAAGGTTCATGATAGGAGCTATGTGGCTCATTGTTTTATAATGATTTTTGAAGACATTGCAAATTGCGGGATAAAGGCTTTGCAACATTGGATTTGGTCTGATGGTTGTGCAGGTATGTGTATTGATACTTCAATTTATTTTTATTTTCATTTCATTTTTTGTTAAATCATTAAAGGATGACATGTATGTATGCACATGTGCAACTTAATTTTGTAGGACAATTTAAATCTACAAAAGCCTTCAATTGGCTAGCCATGCAACATGCTAGACGTAGTGTTAAATTTTTGTGGAACTTCTTTGAAAGTGGACATGGAAAAGGAGAGCACGATGGAGCAGGAGCATGTGTGAAGCGTTATGTTCACTAATTAGATTAGTAATTGTTAGTTAAGTTAGATCTAATTATCTAATTATATTATCTAATTATGTTCACTAATTATGTTTGAACTAATTAGATTAGTAATTGTTAGATTAACTTAATTATATTAGTAATTAGTTATCTAATTATGTTCACTAATTAGATTAGTTAAAGATGAAATAAAAAATTAGTTAACTAATTATATATTAGTTAGATTAGTTAATTTTATGTTAGTTAAAGATGAAATAACATTAGTTATCTAATTATGAACTCACTAATTAGATTAGTAATTGTTAGTTAAGTTATCTAATTATCTAATTATGTTCACTAATTAGATTAGTAATTGTTAGATTAGTAATTAGTTATCTATTATGAACTATCTAATTATGTTCACTAATTAGAACAATAATTTTGTTAGATTAAAGTAATTAGATTAGTAATTAGTTATCTAATTATGTGCACTAATTAGAATAATGTGTACACAAAAAATAAGTCTAAAAGATGAAATAACATTGACTATACATGGCATAATATATAATGTACATACATTAACAAACATCATATGATCATAGAAAAATTAATTTTTTGAACAAACATCTCAATATACCTGTGTATCATGCTGGATAGGATCACGTGGAGTCTGTAAATCTCCATATCTAGGTGCATCAGGTGGAACAACACCAATCAGACCCCCTAATGCTCTACCAATAGCACTCAACTCTCTCGAATCACATGGTATATCTGAAGGATCAATATCCGTGTCTGTAAGCAATGTAGTAAAGAGCTGACGACCTTGATGCGTTGATGAAGTGCTCTGAGTGGTTTGATGAAGAGCTGTAGGTGGTGGTGCAGTAGGTGAAGGACCTGTGGGTGGTGCAGTAGGTGGATGGCCTGTGGGTGTTGTACACTGCTGAGAACCTGTGGGTGGTGTAGTCTGCTGAGCACTATATGTCCTAACAAATGCAGGAACCTCCCTGAGTGACATCCCACTAAGCATCTGTATGGTCTGATATGCTGAAAGTAAATCACTAGATAAACATGTGCTCATGTGTCGCAAATGGTCCATATCTGATATATAGCTACAACCTCTAGAGGAGATGGTATGTCAACTATATCATATAAGTCACCACCACTACATGATGCACTGGGCTGTGTAGGTGTAGGAATGGCTGAACGTGAACGTAACACATATCTGCCCACATGATCAGATGACATCTCCTGAACCTATGTGGTGATAGTAGCTATGCTAGAATACACATCAATCCTCAGCCTCTCATCTGCCGCAACCCCTCCTGCTACTTCCAAACCTTTTGGTACGACCAAAAGGTTTGGACCCACCCTTTCCCGCTTATCAGTGGGCACAGGGGCATCAGGTGCTCTAAACCTATCATATAATCTACCCTTCCCCTACCAAACATAACTGGGAATATCTATATAATCAACATCCAGATGCAAATGAAATTCTGCATACAATTGTTTGTAGAAATATAGTGGCAGCTCATCCTTCTGGGGCCACCTGTGCTGCGAGGCCAACCATCGAGGATATATGAAGGGTCCCACAAGATCATCCTCACATCTCATCACCATATATCCTCTCACCTTCCTCTTCTCTAAATAATGAGGAAACATACCCTTCACCATAAGGGTGGTAACAAGTGTATCAATGGTGTTATACTTCACAGTGCCAGTGACACTGCGAGACAAAGAAGTATAGAATCCATGAGCACTAATCCCATCATATGGGTTGTATGATTGAACAGTGTCAATCATACGTAACATCTCATCTCTAATAACATTCACCTATCCCTATTAGGGATAGTGGTGGATGAAACTAACGTCTCCTCCAAAATCTGTAGTGCTCATCACAATATGTCAATAGTATCTGTAAATAACTTTTGTCTAGCCTCAGCTGTATCAGCTGATGCGTGAGAGCTGTGACTACGAGCACTACCACCCCCCCCCATGAACACTAGCCTCACCAGAATCTATAGAAGCTCTACCGGATGCCATGTGTAACAGATAAACAATCTGAATATATATATAGAGATCACTGCATCCATGTACATGTACAAATTTAAGAAACATACATGTTACAAATTTAAACGTGCATACATGAACTACAAATTTAAATGTGCATACATGAACTAAAAATTTAAACATGCATATAAATTAGTTATCTAATTACATGTTATCTAATTATGTTCACTAATATTGTTAGATTAGTAATTATGTTGACTAATTAAACGTTAGGGTTATAACTATGATTAATTTGCATGTGAGTACATTTATATTGGGTTTTAGTTTACAAATTTATGGTTTTTTAAGGTTGAGGTTAGGTTCTTGATGTTGAATATAATTATGTATAGCGGGGTTAAGTTATCTAATTATCTAGTTATGTTCACTAATTATTCTAGTTATCTAATTATGTTCACTAATTATATTCTAGTTAAGTTATCTAGAATTATCTAATTATGTTCACTAATTAGATTAGTAATTGTTAGATTAGTAATTAGTTATCTAATTATGCTATCTAATTACATGTTCACTAATTACGTTCACTTAGAATTAGATTAGTAAAATTTTTAGATTAGTAATTATGAACTAACTAATTATGTTGACTAATTAAGGTTAGGGTTATAACTATGATTAATTTGCATGTGAGTACATTTATATTGGGTTTTAGTTTACAAATTTATGGTTTTTTAAGGTTGAGGTTAGGTTCTTGATGTTGAATATAATTATGTATAGTTGGGTTAAGTTATCTAATTATCTAGTTATGTTCACTAATTATTCTAGTTATCTAATTATGTTCACTAATTATATTCTAGTTAAGTTATCTAGAATTATCTAATTATGTTCACTAATTAGATTAGTAATTAGTTATCTAATTATGCTATCTAATTACATGTTCACTAATTATGTTCACTTAGAATTAGATTAGTAAAATTGTTAGATTAGTTATTATTAACTCACTAATTATGTTGACTAATTAAGGTTAGGGTTATAACTATGATTAATTTGCATGAGTATTTACATTGGGTTTTAGTTTACAAATTTATGATTTTTTAAGGTTGAGGTTAGGTTCTTGATGTTGAATATAATTATACATAATTATAGTTGGGTTAAGTTAAATCTAATTATCTAATTATGTTCACTAATAATGTTCACTAATTACATTAGTAAAATTTTGTTAGATTAGTAATTAGTTCTCTAATTATGTTCACTAATTACATGTTCATTGATTGGGGCGTAGGATTAGGATATCATCAAGCTTAGGGTAAATACATCATGTGGTTAGTAGTATGGTCGGGGTTAGGATTTTGATTGTGGTTAGTGTTAGGATCAAGCTTAGGATCAATGTTAAGATTAAAATTTAATAGTTAGGATTTGGTTTAGGTTTATAATTATGGTTTACCATTTCTAATTATATTTTAGCATTTATGGTTAGGGTTTAGCATTTAATGAGTATATGACTATGGTTAGGGTTGGGGTTTAGGATTTTGGTTATAGTTATAGTTACATTTAGGATTAAGTGTTAAGGTTTAATGTTAGGGTTAGGTTTATGGTTAGGGTTAGAAATTTGTTTAGGGTTAGGGTTAGAATTATGGTTACACTTAGAATTGTGGTTAGACTTTGGATTATAGTTAGGGTTAGGGTTTTGGTTATTATTACAATTAATATTTAGGGTTATAGTTAGGATTAAATTGTTAGGGTTAGAGTTAAAGGTTAATGGTTAAAATTACGAGTATGATCAAGGTTTAGGGTTACAATTTGTGTTAGGATTATCTACAATATGTTAGGGTTCTAGGATTAAAGTTAGGATTATAGTTAACTATGTTCTTAAGTTTAACTATGATTAACTATGTTCATTATGTTAACTATGTTCTTAAGATTAACTATGGTTAAATATGTTATTAAGTTTAACTATGGTTAACTATGTTCTTTAGATTAACTATGGTTAACTATGTTCACTATGTTCACTATGTTAACTATGTTCTTAAGATTAACTATGTTATTAAGTTTAACTATGGTTAACTATGTTAACTACATGTTTAACTATGTTAACTATGTTTCACTATGCTTAACTATATTAAATTTAAAATTTAAAATTTAAACTAAATTAACTATTTCATTTAAATTATAAAAACAAATGAACTATTTTATTTAAATTAAAAAAAGCTAACTATTTTATTTAAATTAAAAAAAGAAAATTAATATTTTACCTAAATTAGAAAAACAAATTAACTATTTTATTTAAATTAGAAAAAAAAATTAACTATTTTAACACATTTTAAAAAATTAACTATTTTATTTAAATTAAAAAAATAAATTAAAAAATAATAAAACATAGTAAAACTATTAAAAAACATTTAAAAACATAAAACTTAAAAAAAAAATTAAAAAAAATACCTGGTTCGGCCGAAACCCTCTTAAGCACTCCTCAAAATCCGGAAGTCGCTAGTGAACAAATGAGCTTCGGAGGGCAATTTTTGCCTATTTATAATTTTCCAGGGGTTCAGCTGAACAAGTTTCGGCCGAACCATACTTGCCACATAGGCACCACTTGGCGCCACTTGGTGCCTCATGGCTGCCACATAGGTTCGGCCGAACCCTGTTCGGCTGAAACCATTCCAGCCGAAACCCCCTAATTTGTCCTCTACTACGACACAGGTTTGTGCTTTCACCCATTAAAATAATCCCAAGTGGTGAAAACCTAGCAAATACACATCACTTTTAATTTGCACTCTGTCTATTAATGCATGGATAAACTTTGGTGCTTCCATCAGCCTCCCTACATCCATCTCACTATCTGTATCCTTTTAACATGATGGGTTGGAACTAGTCTTAGTCATTTCCTCGATTCTTATAAGTCAATTGGGGGCAATCGTACACCCATCTGAGCTATCAGGCCTTTATCACTTGATTTGTCTTTTGAGCTTAATCCAAGTCAATTTATCAACTCTTTATGATAGGAAATTTACCACTAACACTACTCGTTGTTTCTTAACATCTCAATCTTACAATATTTCTTAACACTACCAATTTGGAGATCACTCTATTTCTCAACACATATCGGATCCTAAATTTTCACACACTTACACTTTGACACTAGCACAAAGGTGTTCCTTAACACCCAACACAACCTACAATCTAGAAAAATAAAAATGTCTGAGAAATGTTGAACTATTTTCTTGTGTGCCATTTGTTATCATTGATTTTTGCTTACTATGTCTTTTAAGGTTTCTCAACAATATCTACTTGAGTAGAGATTCACAATTGGGGGCGTAAAATGATTTTTTTGATTTATGCTTTTGGTGTGATTTGAATGATCCTACATTATTTAATAAACTGTGTTTGTGGTAAGAGCCTCCATCACTATTGGAACGTCGTACATACCTCGACCCTCTTTATTGGACACTTAGATGAGATTGGAATTATCTCCTTGTCTATTGCTTGTGCATAGCATGTAAGAGAAAACTCTTGATTATCTTGCCTACTTGTGCCTCAATATAGGTATTATCTTACAAAAGCAAATTGGAAACCATGTTCAGGTCATCTTGGCTCTTGTACCTCGATGCTTACATGAGTTTCCCACATCTTATTTGATAGGGTCATATTCATATCTCCATGGTCACTCTCGCACTAGTGAAGAATGTATTGACCTCCGATATCCCAAATGCTCAAATCATAATAAATGAATAGTTATAGGATCAGTGACTTGACTCATGTCTTAGGATACATTTTATTCTAGGACTACATTTTAGGTGTGCCTTTTCTAGTTCCCTTGATCTATCCTTCCTTTCTCTCCATCGAATCGATCAACTACAACATCTTCCATTGACTTTGACTACTTTCTGCATAAACTAAGGCTACAATAATCATAAAAGGGGTCTGGAGTGCTAAGTTTGTATCATGACATGCATGATCACATATAAGAGAAGAGCTAACAGTGATACATTAGACTAAGCATAATATCAAAGAAAAAGAGGCATTACGATCTACATCTACACTATGCAGTTCAGTGGAAACATATAAAGTAAAAGATAAAATGGTCAGTGCTCCCCTCAGGATTCGTGACATGGTTTAATAGCCTCCTGGGTCTTCTATAAGTCTAGTGGTTGTATCAAGCATTAACAGGTCAATCTTTTAGGTGAAACAACAACTACTACTTGTTACACACACACACACACACACACACACACACACACACACACACACACACACACACACATCTCTCTATGTGTGTTACAAGTAGTCCTTGTGTATCCTTGAGCTATCCTTCCTTTCTCTCCATCGAAGCAATCAACTACAACATCTTCCATTGACTTTTACTAGTCTCTACATAAACTGAGGCTAGAATAATCATAAAAGGGGTCTAGAGAGCTAAGTTTGTATCATTTCATGTATGATCACATATAAGAGAAGAGCTAACAGTGATACATTAGACTAAGCATAATATCAAAGCAAAAGAGGCATTACTATCTACATCTACACTATGAAGTTTAGTGGAAACATATAGAGTAAAAGACAAAATGTTCAGCACTCCCATTAGGATTCATGACATGGTTTAATGGCCTCCTGTGTCTTCTACAAGTCTAGTGGTTATATCGGGCATTAACATGTTGATCTTTTTGGTGTAATGACAACCACTACTTGTAACACACACACACACACACACACACACACACACACAAATATATATATATATATATATATATATATATATATATATATATATATATATATATATATATATATATATATATATATATATATATATATATATATATATATATATATATATATATATATATATATATATATATATATATATATATATATATATATATATATATATATATATATATGGTGCATCCTCAATGTAGATATGTCAAAATGGGGTACACTCAAAATGTCACAAGAAGAGGAGAAGATGAGAAGGGGTATCAAGACTGACTATCTCTCTTCACCTGATGTCGAGGTGGAGGAGGAGGGGCATATTCTCTAGCTGGTGGTAGCATTGGTATAGCTCCCTCAGATAGGAAAGTGAACTATGAATGTGATGACACTCTTGATCTAGTTGGAACTACCAAAATGTGCAATGCATAGTAGTAGGCTATCTATGAATCCTAGTAGGTAGTTGTAGGCTAAAAACTCTAACACTCTTCAAGAAGGTGATCCTTGTGACATTGTACCAATTGTAGCTCATACTTTTCTCCTACCCATTGTGTCATGGTCTTTGCCAAGTATTCTATAAGATGAGCCTCCCTGCCCTCTACTACTTCAGCCCTAGGTGTCTCCACACATGGAGCCTACACTATTTTCTCCTCCTCCTAGTTTCCTATCTCCCCTCCCACTAACCTACCTTTCATGTCTCTCCATAGGAGGTGTTCTCTATCAACCTTCCTCCTAACTAGTCACTCCCCTTCATTCTCCTCCATCTCCTCCTCTATTTCCTCTATCAAACCCACTGCCCCAAAGAACCCTTCTCTCCCCTAGGCCTGTGTTTCCCTAAACGGCTCATGATAGCTCCAGAAAGTTGCCATGGCCATCTACCATGCCATCTACGTGTCCCTCCCCTTGGCAGCTCATCAGCAAGATCATCTAAGCATCGGTTAAGGGCACTCACTCTATCATATTTGTGAAGCGAGGGAAGGGATGATCGATACAGTGCTAGTAGAATGCTGGTATAACCCATACACCAGTATTAGCTAGGAGGTAGTTCTAGTCCACTCCAACAAGATCACGTAGCTCCTAGACTATGACTACATGTAAAAGATGAGGCCCTTCAATCTACCTCCATATCAACATAAAGGGCATATGGCACAAAATTACTAGGTGTGTCCTTAGACTGCCCAAACTAGTGCGAGGCACAACTAATCCAAAATCACTCCACAATGGGAGCACTCCCATAATAAAAATGGTACATGTCAAAATTTAAAAAGGATAGAGATATATCAAGAAATAAAGTACAATATTGACAAAGCATAAAAAATTATAGGATCTTACCTACTAATGAATGACCTACTGCTAAACATGTAAGAATACTCACGAGAAGAGCCCATCCACCGCTTGCAGCCTATGTATGACTACCATACCACTGCAGTCACGTCGTCAAGCTGCCACCACTAAAATAAGGTCTTTCTTGAATTAGGTTGATGAATATAGCCTGCATACCTAAAAATATAAGGTATACCCACTCCTTGGGTAGCTTCCCCATTACGACGTGCGACGAGAATGTGCTCCCATACTAAGATCTGAAGTACAATAACTCTTACTGCCATACTCCTCCTGCATCGATACACTATGTCATGCAGCTCACAATATATATGATAGACTAAATAGGCTCTCCAACTAAACTTGCATGAATGAGTCAATATATTATATAGGATGCAACCTCATCCACACTAGAAGCCCTGCTGAGTCTGATCAAGGACCATGAAACAACCTATCAAGCTGGCCAAAATGTATGCTAATAGGTACTCCTGCCCATATTGACAGATCATGTAATCCCATGTGATGTGGTGCTCTATGATCATATCATCAACAAATATGCTCCGTGTTGGTGTTTGAAAACTCTTATGATCTAATAGGCTGCCAATATACCCTCAAATAGATTTTAGGAATGGTTAACTCCAAAATTTTATGAGGTCTTAGGGTAACTGGACCAACTATAGGGACTTAATATGCCCTCTTCTGCTTCTGGCTCTACAAAACCAAGGCGGGTGCACCTAACCCAGTATAAATTATACTTCACACACCAAAGACTGGGTTTGAAAAGCAAATGAAAGGATAGTAAGAAAGTACTAAATGACAACCACACATTCATTAACTCTCCATTACTATGGGGTGGAACCTTACACAACCAAATACTACAAACTTAAAAGGATGGTTCTTAACTTATGCTTTTGGGATCATAACAACAATCAGTATTTGTTGATAAAGAGATAATCATTTAGGCCAATGCCTCATCCATTTGGCAAGATCTCCTAGAACATGAATGCTACACACACCAAACAATAGCTGAGATTCCAAGCCATAAACACACCTACAATCCCCTTTACTACTTATGAGATATCCTTACATAGACAACAATATAGACCTATGTCCCATCTAAAGCATCATTTCATCTAATCCTAGATTAGAACTCAAGAATGGATACATATACATAAAGCATTATGTAGAGGACTAGAAAGTTCAAAACCTATCTAAGTTGACACAAAGGAGAGATAAGAGTCATGTATTTGTATTAAGTATGAAGAATCCTTAAGTGTAAATAGTCAATCCAGAGAAGTCAAGCTTGCAAATTACAGCTTAGACCTACAACTTTTTCTCTATCATCAACAGAATACTGAATGCAAAAGTATTACAATCTTGGATCCAGGACTAGGAACACTTCAGAACTTCGAAGCTGGAACCCTTACAAAGTCAAAATTTCAACTATTTATACCACTAGCTACCCTAGAATCCCAAAGATAGGATGTGACAAGCTTCAGATAGCTAGGGTATAGGTTACAACATCTAAACCAATTGGAAATGGTCAAAAATTTATTGCAGGGGCATGAAAGTTAGGCAACCCAAAGAGAAAAGATCTTAGACTGATATTAAGATCAGGCCATAAGACCAGGAGATTGCCATAAAAACTAGTCTAATCAACCACCTGCAAACACTTCTCAAGCCAAGATTGAAATCATTCCTTTATGGTACAAATCCCTGTAGTTAACTGTCAAACATTTTGGACCACATCACAGCAACAAGTGCCACCAAACCTGTCAAATCTAGCCAAGACAGCATTTAAAACCAATCCTTCCTGTTGCAAAAAATTTTTGCAAGTTCAAATGGTCACCATGCATTTTGTGGGCTTGAGTTTTTAAAACATCCAAACACCTCAGGTTAACTCCACAATGGTGATGCCAAACAGTTGTCGCATGATCGCATAGCTTGGAAATGGGCTATGCGAACATGTGACATGCCACTTCCCATTGCCTTCTTCACAATTGTCGACGCTGCCGCTGCCACAAAAGGGTTTGTCCCATGTTCGCAAGCTGAAAAACTAGCTCATGCAAACATGTGACAAGCCACTAACATGCACCCTACCGGCTGTCATGTCACCGACGAGATACCTTAACCTGGGCCCATGATCAAAATCTATCATCCCGCCAGCATAACCGCCACCACATGAAGTTAACACCAGGGGTTTTGTCACATGATAGCAAGCCGTGGAAATGGCCCTTGCAATCATGCGACAAGGCCATAAGATTGCCACATCACCACCTGCTGGCCAATGAAAAGAGAACACCAGCCTAGCGTAACATCTTGGACCCACTGACAGACCCCACATCATGAAATGCCACCAAGCCATAGGGACACATGGCAAGCGGTCGCATGATCACATGTCAAAAAATTTTGACATGCGGCCATGAGACAATGAATAAGAACATGCCCCCCTCTAACACCAGGCCCACTTCACTAAAGAAATGCTGGAAACAAACAAGATCAACGGCAGGCGCATGATCGCATGGGGTGAGAATATTCCATGCGATCACATGCCGACCGTTGATCTCCTCCCTCTGCCACTTGAAGAATCTAGCCCCACATCATCGCACTTGCATAGTTAAGACAAATGAACAAGGAGTGCTGGTAGAAAAGAAGAAATGCAAGGTCAAAAACACATAGGGTTTTCGGTGAAAGATCAAAAACATTGAAGGTTTTCACAATGGTGAATGATCGAAAACACACAGGATTATAGACAGACCAAAAGATAAGCGCACAAAAGCTGGAAGGCATAGGTCGAAAACAACCAGGGTTTTCACACAGACCGAAAACATCATGGATTTTCAGAAACACTGTGGGTTTTCAACACTGTGGCAGATTTTGAAAATATTTCCAGCAGACTTTAAAACTTGAGTAACTTTCTGGATTTTTGCAATTCAGCACATGTAATTTGAATTGGAGCTTGGTGACAACATAAAGAACATAGGGCAGGGGTGCACACCATGAAATCAAGTGGATTTTCATCACACATTAAAACTATGACTTGCAGGCATGGCAGGGCAACATGACAAAAATTTGCAGGGAACAGTCCATTTTCAAAGAATTTTGCATGAACCAGAAAATGGACTAACAGTGGCTCTTTCTGGAGATGCATGGCTCTTGCAAGCATGGCAAGAATTCAGATCTTTAGGAAAAGTAGACCATACCCAGACAAAACAATTAGGCCCTCTCCCCACCTTAAATCCAAAAATTTCACAGATTGGCTCCCTACCCAAAAACCTGGCACCATTTGCACAAAAAATATAGGAATTACACAAGCAACATCTGGATGCCAAAGGAGTGCCATCCTTTCCTCTATTAAAAACCTAGTTTCTGCTCACAAAATCAAACAAAGGTCTGAAACCTTTTCCACATGCACAATGACAAAAAACATTGTCAGGTACTGACTGCAGAACAACTTTGGATTTATCATCACCAATGCCTTCCTTCACATGTCCCCCCACAAACTCACTGCTTGAAAAAAAAGCATCATCAAAATCATCATGGATTGAAACATATGAAAGGGGACAAGAAATCGATACCTTTTCTTCCTGGCTGCAATCATCCAGCTCATCTTCAATGCACTCTTGCATATCAAAAGAAAAGCAACTATACTCACTTTCACTTACCTCAGCCAAGGCAACTAAAACATACTCGTATATCAAGTTACTTGGGTTTATCAAGTCTGATTTCTCTTGATAAATCATAGCTTTATCCTCATAAGGATGATTCACATGATCAACATCATGAACAAGATTATCACCATTATTCTCACTACTTGGTCGTAGAAGAAAAACATTGTCCCAATGTAATGCATCTTCATCAACAGAGAAATATTCATCCTGCATTACCTTTCTTTCAACTGGCCTCATTTGTGAGGGAGACTCCAGATCAACTGTATGTGAAGCTTTAAGTGCAGAAGGTGAGTAATCCTCAACAAATTCCATCCTCTGAGCACACTCCTCAAATAGTGGGTTAGAAACAACATGGAATTGTTTCTCATAATAATTTGGACAAATTGCCAACTAGTTCTCACTAGTGTCCTCATCAAATAACTCATTGGCAACCACACTATATATGTCTTTATTTCCATCATCATACACATATTCAAAAGAAGAAGAGAATTTAGAATCTGAGCTAGAGCATGACTCACCATCACTGCTATCAACATATGAATAATTAGTGTTGTACTCATCAGAAGAACCATCCCATGGATTTCCCCACAAGTCTTCAACCTCTAAGACTTTACAATCAGCATCATTACCACCCACTGGCATAGAAGACTGCGAAGAAAAATCCTCTGCAATATGAGAGAAACCCTGTGGCATATCATCATAAAGTAATTCATTGTCAACCTCATCCATTCTCCCATAGTCAACACCTTTCTCAGCATCAGTATCAACATCACCATCATTACTTTCTTCTTCCCATGTTGCATTCGACTCATATGAAGATACCTCTCCATCATTGCCTTCATCACCCTCACTTGAGTAACCACTTTCAGCACTATGTTCTTTTGACTGTGATTGATATACAAATGAATCATATTCCTTACCTTGTGCAGCAACTTCAAACTCACCATTAGAGACATAACTTTCAGCCTCTTCATTTTCATAGGACTTAGACATAGAAGCAGCAATTTCATGTCTAGGAACATTAGTAACATTATATTTATAATCAATATTACAAGGATTGACTGCGGTAGCTAATTCACAACTCAAAGCACCAGTACACTACTCAATCCTATCAGGGTCTGGAATATATCTTACTGTTGTAGCATACTGAATACATGTTTCATTAGTAGCAAAAGAGTCAACAACATTTATACACATATTCTGATTTGACATCTCAACTTGATTACAAACCACAGTAGAAGTGTTGATACAGTGATTTGGGACTGCATTATTAGCACTACATTCTTCTTTTCTTTCATATTCATTATACCGATAGGCACTCATGGAGAAATGACCTTTGGTCAATCCATATTTCAAATTGTTTTCAATATCCATTGCAGTTACAAATGCCTGATATAATGTCCTAGGTTCTTTATCCCTCAACAAGTAATTCATTTTCTTATCAAATGCATCAAAATAGACATTTACACACACTTGGTCATTGGGTCTATAACCTTTAGGGATTTCATTCAAAACTTTTGCAAATCTGATATTGAATTGAGGGACAAGTTCATCTTTCTCAATATGAACCTTTAAAAACTTATCATAAGAATCATATATGCTTACCCTTTCTCCAAACTGCTCCATGAAGGCTGAATGCATCTCACTCCAAGATGAAATAGAACATGCCGGAAAGAAAGAAAACTAGTCTCTAGCATCACCCTCTAGAGTTTGAACAAACAATTTCATCCATAGGTCTTCATGGAAAACCTCAAGGCAGGGGCACACACCATGAAATCAAGTGGATTTTCATCACAAATTAAAATTATGACTTGCAAGCATGGCAGGGCAACATGACAAAAATTTGCAGGGAATAGTCCATTTTCAAAGTATTTTGCATGAACCAGAAAATGGACTAACACTCTGCAAGGATGTGATACCCTCAAAATGATCCTGGTCATAGTAGACAAGCTCACCAACCACTGGAAGGCGTAGGATCTGATATGCATCCTTGGGTGTCATAGTAATCTCAACTATCGGTAGATGGAAGGTATTATGTTTAGAATGAAAGCACTTTACTAT
The DNA here is from genome assembly GCA_027943335.1 of Chamaecyparis obtusa. Taxonomy (NCBI): domain Eukaryota; kingdom Viridiplantae; phylum Streptophyta; class Pinopsida; order Cupressales; family Cupressaceae; genus Chamaecyparis; species Chamaecyparis obtusa. Next base: position 143,835 of record BSBK01004780.1, read on the forward strand.
TGCTGTAAGCAATCTGTAGTTCACATAGATAGTGGAAAGTGTAAGGAGATTACCCAACCTGCATTGATCAATTATGGCTAGGTCATTAGGTGACAGTAATCAGGATATTCACAAATCCTATGGGTATGTACATTCGAATATCAAATCAAAAAGATGAATCTTCAAAAAAAAAACAAGGAAAAGCATTAGTAATCTATCTCAATCAAACATCAAGCTATCAAAAATCAACTACTAAGCATCTCTTAAAAGATAGAAATTTACAACAGATGATAGAAGTTAACTAAAAAAGACAAAAAAGTCAATTTTTGGACCATACAATCAAAGATATGACCCACAATTATCATACAATGAAAGTCCATAAGGGAAACGATATGATTTTTCAATGCGATAAAGTTCCCTATATTGTACGATACGAGGGTGTTTCTCATACGACAAAACATAGAAATGAAAATGATACACATTTGATAATCAGTTTATCATATGATAAACCTCAAAGAGGCATATGGTAAAACTCTTATATCATATGATAAACTGGTAGAAAAAATGAAAAAACATGCCTCAAAAGCTAAAATAACAATAAAATTGATAAAAATAAAGGCAATGATCAATCACTTACTGTTGCAGTGTACATCTAACGCTAGTTGTGTCATCTCTAGAGCTCGAATTAGTGATTTTGGACTAGAATAGATATCTTTCTCACCCCGGAAGGCTCTAGGCTCTCAAAAAACAACTATAGCAAACGATTTGAAAATCACCTCTTTGGGCCCCTTTTATAGGTTTTGACCTAATTTCAAATTGCTCAAAATCCTATAAAAGTTACACCCCAAACTAATTTTGATATTTTGAATCCATTTTCATGATTGAAATTGAAATTTGAGATTGTTTACCTAGTCAAATTGCAAAGTCAACCCTTTTTGGTTAAATGTATTTGACCGCTGACACTATCACTTCTCACTCATTTATGCCTTCAGTTCTTGCACCTATGAGGTCAATCTTATGCAAATTTATCAAATCTAAATTCTTTCATACTGGTCAACCTTGGTCAACTTTAGTCAACTCTGGTCAACAAGACCTCAAAATAGCTCCACAACAAGCTCCAATCGATTCTGAATTTGTTGATAATATCAATATGCTTTCACTCCAAATCAGGCTTTAACATATCTACCTCACTTTGATTTTGATCTCAATGGGGCATGACAACATAACAAATCTTCTTCTACAAATCAACCCTAATTGGCAAATCAATCCAAGCTTCATGGATTGGGGCATCTCCACTTCATCAGGAACCATATCAAGTTGAGATTTTACGCTGCTCTCTCTGAAATAGTGATCTCATCACTTCATATTAGGTCACTTTGAGATACATATGTTTGATCTCTTGGGGCATGTTAGGTTCATTAGGACCCATATCAATTTGACATCATTCCCAGGGCATATCAGGTTCATCAAAACTCATATCAATCTGATTGTCACTTAATCAAGTGATTAGATTCCTCAGTATTCTTATTAAGGTAATTATCTCAAAATATTTAGATAGATATTCAGTCTCATCACTTCATATCAGGCTCGATACTCTCGTCTTGCTTGTCAGTTTTCTCTTAATCAAGTTCAGAGCTGATTTCTCTTATTGATCTTCATTAAATTAAAAGTTTGGCATTGGTTCTCCTTATTAGAAATAGTCTCATTTCTTCACATTGGGTTATTTTATGATCTAGTTGATATCTATTCTTTGAGTCCACGTGCTGCTTGCACATCAATTCAAAGAAGGGCAAATATAATCACCTAAAATTTATCTACTAAAAGTTGAGCCCCCAGTCCTGATCAAATTGTCCTAAAACAAATTCTAAATGTCAAAGACATAATTACTAGACATAATTATGTAAGAAACCTCATTAATCCCCCTTGCATAATTAAATTATTTCAAAAAAATCGTGGCTAAATCATTTCTAAACTTGAAAAAATTATTTAATTGTCAAAACTTACCTTTAATATAAAGTCCTAACACTCTTAATGAAAAGAACACTCTTTTCAACTTAATCTTGATTACTTGACAATTAAAAGGGCGTTTTCTATTTTTCCTTATTCTCCCATCAAGCTTGGCCAATCAAAAAATCTTGAATCATCTCATATGGATTGATCTCTTCTCACCACTCATCTCTACATCACAACTTTTTCTTCTTAATCTCCACCCTCCATTCTTGAGGTAATTCCTTTAAAAGGAAGCTCTTCCATGGCTCAAGGGATCCTTCTTTGTGCATTCTAGAGTAATCTTGAATTACTAGCTCTCATTTGCTTTCATTATATGCTCATAGCTCTCTCTCATTCTTATCATAATCTTGTATTGTTAAATCTAGTTTCATTTCTTGCATTGTTTATTATAACATAGTTTTTTGAATCCTCATTCTAGAATACTAGTTGTTTGCATCTATTCTAGTTCAATTATCTCATTCTAGCATTGTTAATCTTGTATTGTGGTTTATTTCTAATTTTGCATCGCATTTGAATTTTCCACTTTGGAGTAGTCAAGTCATTAATTCTTCATGCCAATCTAATGAACATCATAAAAATGATTAAACTCACATCAATTAGGAAACAATATGCCACTTTTGAAAATTTAGTTGGCTCATTTGATATGTCCTCCTATAACTAAATTCTTCTGTTAACGATTTATTGAGTGTTGGTTACTTTCCAATTTGATACCAACACTTAACCACACAATAGTAACTAATAAATGACAAAAGATCAAGACTATTAAAAAACTAGAAAATACTCCATATAATATGTAGTAATAGAAATGAACTCTTACCTTTAAAGAAGTAGTATGACATCAAGAATGCACAAGCAAAGACCTTTCAAAAATGATCAATATGGCAGCAAAATCCAATAACAACAAGAACCCGCTCAGGTTTTGGCATTTTATCATCCTCCTCTCTCCTTCAAACTTAGTTTTAGAGTGGAGAAAAATAGTCAAACATAGGTTTTTTTAAAAAAGTTTATGACATTCAAAACATGTATGCATTTTGTAAAGCATTTTTTCCTTTACAAAATGCGTATCTAGGTTTTGAAGAACTTAAGTTTTTTTTTTTAAAATTCTTTGTTGCTTGGCAAAGGCTCGGGTTTTTCAAGCCTAGTTTTTTCAAATTTTGAATAACCCGAACATGTTATGAAAAGTTTTGGTTTTTTCAAGGAGGTGGACACTTTCTTTCCTACCATCTTGGTGCACTCACCCAACCCTTCTATTTGCACTCTTTCTACATAGAATGAGGAAACAATGATTATAGATTGTCTTAATAAGTATGTTGAGGCCGAGGAGAAAACCAAGAAAATATTTGATAAGAAGATGGTAGAAATGAATCATAGGATCACAAAGATTGACTCCACTCTTAGGAAGATCATGGAACATATCCACAAGATTGTTAAATTCTTTAGCTAAGAATCTGAAATGCTTGGTGCCTAATCTAGAAAATCTACATCAAGAAAGAGCCATTATTGACCACGAGCAAGAGAAAGAGATGACTTCTACTGAGTTTGCGGGTCCAGGTAAAAGAAATAGAGTCATCATGAAGAAGAAGACCATTTCTTGTGACCTAGGACATGATGGAATTGAAGACTATTTCCCAGAGGATGAACTAGCTTGAGGAGGAGGTTGCTGAGACCTTAAAAAAAAATGGGTTGATTCTATTAATTTTCCTTTTGTAGTAAGTTAACTTTTTCCAGTGTTATGTTGGTTTTTTTATTGGGATGGGCTGCTTCTTTCTTGTGTTTTTAACTTTTTTATTTTTAGTTTGATGGGTTGTCTATTTCATGATGGGGATCTTTATTGAATATCTTTTGTATTTGGTTTGTAAAGGCTTTCAAGTCCCTTCAAAACCTATTTTTTCCTTAATAAAAAACTATCAATAGAAATTAAATTTAAAATCCATCTTTAAAGATTATATCTCTCAGTAACATCATTTGAGGTTGTATGCATTAACTTAACTAAACATTAATAATGAATAAAGAACATAATTCTTGATTAATGGGCTCACTAGCTTGATAAGCAAGAGTTGATGCCATCCATGAGAGAAAAAGTTGACAACACCATGATGAATTGGCTCATCATTTTTACACAAGGAATGGTTGGAATTTCATATAACATGCCATGCTATGGAAATAAAATAAAAGCTAAATAAATTCAGTGTCTTTAAACTAAGAACTACTATACCTAAAAGCATTGTTGAGTGTCATAATCAAAATATATTTGGTGGAGGTCTCTCAAACCTTAAACATTCTGGTAGAAGAAAATAATGAATGAATGTGAAATGTTACTCGATTCCATCTCATATAGAGATAAATGGCTATTTAAAGGAACACTTCCTTTGAATTAAATGCTTGCAAATTGAGATGAAGGGTTGGATAGGGTACTATTTCTCTGATACATTTCTCCTTCTTCTATTTTTCTAAATGGGTTACAATAGCATTGTTAATGAATCTTGAAATAATTTTATGTCCTTAGATGTCTCCCCATAAGGGGATTCAACAGATTTCCTTATGTTTGGAGGCTCTAAAACTAGATTTTATTTTTGAATAACGATCTTGAGAGCTTGAGGTTGGTTTCATTGAGGGGCCATTATTACTTGGGTTCTTGACTATGTGACACACCATGTAGACCATATCTCAAAAATTTCCATGTAGGAGGCATGGACACACATGAGGGTTGAATGTTGGACTTGGAATATGGAGATGCCAAATGACATTTCTAGATAATATGCATAATATATTGGCATCTATAGAAGTGTTGAGAAAATTCAAAAAGAGAACACATTGTGTATATCTCAATCTACTAGATTGTATACCATTTATCTCTTTTAAATCCTTGGATAGATCCACTTCTTCATAGACCGTCTTTTGGGGTCGAGCTTAGAGAAACCTATCTAGTTTGATATCTACACATAATAGATCCTAAATGGACTACTATTTTTATCAAAAAAATTATCATTAAAAATATAAACTAGGAAGCTCCACTTATATAAGGACATAGAGATTAATGAAACAAAGAAGAATGTCCACAAACCATAAGCTAGTTGCAGAGATAACTTTAACATGGCTGGACACAAATACTTTTTTGGTAAAGAAAAATGTTAATTTTTTGGTAAGGTTTTACATGAAATCAAAGTACATCTTTCACCCATCCTGGGCATTATTGACCCCAAAATTGAGCATCCTTTCAAGGGGGGCCCTCACTACAAAATCTTATCTTCAAGTAAAATTTTCTAACCAAAGACACACACTATCAAACAAAATAGAAAAGATAACCACATAAGGAATTATTTTAGTAAAGATATCTTAAAATACAAATTGGTGGTTAACTCTCTATACCTTTTAAGTTGGTTGTCATAAGGAACTACTCTGAAACATCCTCCTATAATAACTAATAAATGACAAAAAAAATCAAAAAATCAAGACTATATAAAAGACTAGAAAACACTCCAAACATGACAACATTAAATATAAAGTAATAAAAATGAACTCTCGCCTTTAAACAAGCAACATGACATCGAGAATGCACAAGCAAAGACCTTTCAAGATATAGAACCCCTTTCTAAAACTTTCCATTTGACTGTTTGTTTTTATTATTAGTTTTATCTTAATTTCGTGGCTCTTAATTTTCGTTACTTTATAATATTCTAGTGTAGTACTTAATTTATTCAAAATACTGATAATGATCACAAGATATCTATATTTGATCTTATCCCAATATATTTCGTGGCAGTGGCCGAATTGGTTTCAAATTCTGAGGTGTAGTATGTGTCAAATATACGTTGTACACTTTAAATGTGCTGATTCAATAATTATCAGCGTGCACGCAATAAGCACCATCAAGGTATTCCTTCCAGTAAAACTATTGTTGGAAAATATGTTCTCATCATATCAGCAGACCACAATTATAGCATATTCTTGCCAACAATAATTAATTTGATGCTCCCGACTAAGCCAATACAGTGGAATATGTAGAATCCTTGAGTGTAAACTTTACCCAAGACTGTTTAAGCCTCTCTTTTGTGGAATAACTTCAACCAAGCAATGATAATACTCAATACTTCCATCCTATCACTTCCAAACGTACGGGCTGAAAATCATGAAGGAGGACGAACATTGTTTTATTTTGTTGTTTGAGTAAAGGAGTTATAATTTGGAATGAATGGTAGCGGCAGAAGCTAATTATGAATTTCAGAAATTTGAGACACAATTGAAGGATAATTTATATTTTTTTCCCCATACGAGAAAACAAAGTCCACAAACATGATTGAACAAGAACGAAAATGACAAGAGGAAATGGAGGCAGAGAAATAATTAAAGCTTTATCAGACTGGTCGTTGAGTAGACCCTCGACAATTAGCCGCTAACAGCCATGTACCGTCTATATTTCCGCACCGGGACAGAAGACAATGATGAATGAATCTGCATTACACAAACTACTGTTTGACACATGAAAATACTGCTAGAAAATTCTGCACTCCTTGATCTGGGCAAGATTTTTAGCACCTAGAAGCATAGCATCGTCATTATAAGACATCATTTGTTCTACCGTCAGTAGATCACACCTCGTTCAATAGATCACACCACGTGTAATTTAGTTTTAGTTATGCTGACAAAACAACTATTCTCTTTCATTCCCTCGCCCAGCACTTGTCAGATATTTGGATTTGCTCCCACATCAATGTTGATGGAGTGAATGATGACACAAACTAAGAGAAATCTACTTTGATAATTATTCCTGCCTTGAAAAATCACTACATTATCTGAAGGCATATCCTACTACGGTGAAAAAGGTACCCTTACCGGGGAAAACGTGAGGTTTGAACTCTTGAATAGCTTCAAAGATGAGGTTATAAATTCAAGAAACAAATTATGTGAAAAATAGCATTACATTTGAATATCTTTGCTAAGGATTTGCAAGTATAGCTTGAAATGATTTATAGTTGCTGCGCCATTTAATTTAGTTTGGTAGTTGCTTAGCATCTTGTTCTATTCTGGGCTTCATAACTTCGTATTTTTTCATTTACTTAAACTTCTAAAGAGAGTATGAGGCGAACAAACTCAAGTGCTGGTTTGAATAGAGGCCCCTGGACACCTGCTGAAGATCTTCTTTTGAAAAACGAGATACAAGTTAACGGAGAAAGACACTGGAATTCTATTGCTGATAAAGCAGGTATGACATGCTTTTTAAGGCAGAACTTAAGCAGCTAGTGTTTTGTGTTTTTCATTTTGGTAGGAAGAAAAACTGCCAAAAGCTATTGAATTTCGTAAGTGGGTTAATTAGACACCACAGTGCAAAGAGAAATTGCTCATTATTTATAGAATTCAATTCAAGCACACAGGTCTCAGTAGTTTAATTTTGTTATTTAATTTGTGGATAAGGATAATTGAGAGTTTCAGATAGCTAGCTTTTGAAGAGGTGTTCACTTCGTTCTGTGTGTAGGTTTGCAACGAAGTGGAAAGAGTTGCAGGCTCAGGTGGATGAACTACCTACGCCCCAGTGTCAAAAGAGGTCATATATCCGCTGATGAAGAAGAACTCATTATCAGACTTCATAAATTGTTGGGGAATCGGTATGTTGTTTCGATTCATTTACTTGGTTGCCATTGTCTTCTCTGGTTCTATTGATTTAAATTTTTCAGTCGAGCTTCAAAAGATCATTTGTATGATTTATAGACCTACTCAGTGGTTAATCACCGGTAATTATACGCAGGTGGTCGTTGATTGCGGGCAGAATGTCTGGGCGAACAGATAATGAAATCAAGAACTATTGGAATACACATTTGAGCAAGAAAGTCGGCGGGAAAGATCCCAAATGCACCAAACAAGGCAATAAACATCATGTTGGTGCATCTAAACATCTACAGCTCTCGTCTGATCAGAATGAACAAGCGTGCAGTGAACCAGAAAAGGAAAGGACAGACGTGGATAATATTATATCCACAAATGAGCTCATGGGTTCAGCAGAGTACTATTCGGTATGCAATGTCAAAGATCAGACCAGTTTTTCATATGAAGAAATTGAGAGCTTTCTTGTGGAAACAGATCGTGACATACAATCTAATATTTCTTCCAACTGGGAAAGTGAGAATTACAAACAGCTTAATGGATATGAAGAATTTATAGTACAAGATGTTTCAATCGGCATGGACAAAATAAAAGATATAGCCAACGATGCCGATAATATCTATCGTGTTGATTCTCTTCCAAATTCATCTTCGTTGTTTTCAGGATTATTCTACCCACCTAATTTTTACTGCTTATCTCCCGATATATCATTTAATATGATGTCAAATGAAGCATTGTTCCCATTTACCGCAGAAGGGATTTGAAACAATTTCTCCTCTCAAGCAGAAATATCCGATCTGTTCTTTTGAACAGTAAAATATTCAGCCAGTTTATGGGGTGGGAATCTAGCAATCTACGAGATTGTGCTACTAGAGAATTTTGGAGATTTGGTATTGTTGTGAAGAATTGCTTATTGTTTCAACAGTTTGGATGATATATGGTTCCTTTTAAAAAAACTTATTATTTGAGTTTGTTACGTATTCATTCACTTCTACATAAGTTTATTGCTTTGATTATTTTTACCTCTTTTTAAAGCTGCTCAGCTTATTCGTTCACTGTATATAAAACTATATTATAAATGTGTAAACCGTCTGATTGATAAGTCTCCTAATTAATCGCTGTGACAGTGATTATGAATGGAATATAACGTAGATGATGGCATTTAGAATTTCGAATGTTAAAATATTTAAACGGAATTTAGCTTAAACAAGAATATGCTGAAAAAAGTGAAAAGGTGAATGAAAAGAAAACCATTTTTTATTATTTATGATATTAATTATCTGTTTTGGTGTCTATATATTTCTGTAAGATTACAACATGTGATCTGTTTTTTAAGAGGACAAATTATCTACCACTAGACCAACTCAGATTGTACAAAAGAAAAGTTTGGAAAAGAAAGGTGGTAGAAAAGAATATTCTATTGCCAAAGAGAATGATGGTATTTTGGCCATTGAGAAGGAGTTTTATTTCAAGAAGTAAAATATTCTAGAGGAAAAATGTAAATTATATGGAAATAGGACAATACAAAAATGAATGATTAGAGAAAAAGAAGAGAAGAATCATGTGTAAGAAGAAGAAGATTTTTGATATACATAGAGATAAATGTTATCAATGTGGGAATATGTGTACAAGTGTGAGGATGTACGGAAGAGATGTAGAACGATATAGGGGATTTCAAGTCTTAAAAAGAAAGAAGCTTCTTTGATAAATTGAGAGTTTTGAATTTCTTATATTTGCATTTAATATATAATTTCTTGCATAATTATTAAGGAATAGATGTTTAAATGGTATTGCATAAAATGCTCATGTTGGTATTATTTACATATACATGTGAGACATGGGTTAGGTTCACAATAGTATAAAATTTGATATGAGTGGCTATATAAAAAAAGGGAGAATTTTATTTATTTATTCTATTAGCTATGAATTGAGGAGTTTATAGTTTCTAGGCATTGAAAGTGGTAAGGTAGGTTAGACACCATTAACAATATATGAGGGCAAGCTACGACTCTATGAAGTAGTAGTATGAGTCCAACAAGATAAGGTTGTTATGACAATGTGTATTCCCATGTGAGATTTAAACTAAGAGAGAATTATAGTAATAAATTGATAACAAAGAGTGTTAGGATAAGAAGATGCCTCCACAAAGAAGAGGGGAAAATGTTGGTGCAAAAATAATGTTTTCTAGAAGCATGGATTGTAGCATATATTATTAAATGAATGGATGGAGTATTAGAAACCATAAAATGAGTGCAAGTTGGAGTGTTGGCACATGAGCACAATAGAAGAAGAGTGTGTGTGCACAAAGGATTTGAAAATAAAATTTACAAAGGGGGAGGACTATAAATAGTTGGAAAAGAAGATGATTATGTAAATATGAAGGTAGATCTAGGAAAGAGAAATTTATAGGAGTCATATTGAGTATTAGGAAAACATAAAAAAGAAACTACCTTAATTCTTAGAGAGATTTGAACTTGATGAACCGATTGATTCATTGTTAAATTGAAGGAAAATTATGAATATGATTAAATAGAGTATTCAATTAGGTTGAATATATAAAGGAATAGGTTAAAGGGGTATGTTGAACTTTGGTGGAATGCGGAACAATTTAAAAGAAGAAGTGAGAGAAAGAATAATTTTGAATGTGATAGGGTCATTAGAAGAATGCAAGTAACTTCCCATTGACTTAATATCAACTTGATTTGTTGAATATATTGTAGAACCTACAACAAATGGATTTGAGTGTAAAATGCTACACTAAAGAGAACTATTGGATTTTCTTTTTTGCCAAATCAATATGAGTCAAATCCTCATAAAGTAGATCAATATGTCAATGTTCTAAGATTGACTATTGAGCTAAATGTGATAAATCTATGAATCGTTGATGAGGGCTTCCAATATGCACTAAAGGTTGAGTATACTCTTTTAAGAAAATAAGATCTAGATAAAAATAATAGAGGAAAAAAACCTACCAAAGATAGTGAATGTAAAATATACATAGCTAAAACAAGGTATACCTACAATGAAGAATCCAACTCTAATTGAAATCACATGAGAAATCATGTTATGGGAGTAAAAAGATAATTAGTAAAGGAAAATGGTGTATTTAGACAAAGAAAAAAAAATAATGAATTGGTGAGTTCCTCAAATTGTGAAAGAGGTAGTCAAAAAGTATTTAAAGGACCGTGAATCTATCAAAATAATAATAGGATAATTTAGTCCTAAAGTCATGTCACGCATATAGGTGAAATGAAAAATGCTTTAGTTGAATGTGTGGTAGAACTGAGGTACATTGAATCCCTCATGATGAAGATAAATTGCTAAAACCAAAGAGATAAAAAAAGTGATCCAATCTAGTGAAGGAGTTTATTTAAGACCTTGTGTAAGGTAAAAAGTAAGTGTTATAAAGTTGTATATTTTACTAGAAGCATATATCTAGTAAGAAGGTTTGTTGTTGTAGTTTTACCTTGAAAGATAACCCTAAATTACCTTGTGGAAATAATAAATAAATAAATTATTAAATAGATTTCTATTGGGATATCAATCTTTCCCTAAAGTTTAGAGATATGATTCCCTCATATGATAAAATTTTTATGTTTAACATGAAAATATGTTAACTCAAAAAATTAAATGCTCGAAGATTAAATATAAATGAGAAAGATGATTAAATTGGAAGAAAAAAAATTTAACATATTCATCTCCTAGATTCATAGGGAACATATATGAAATAAAAGATAATAAGTGAAGTTAAAACTTAAAAATCATCAAAGAAACAATTCTAAACTCATAAAAAAGAAATCCACAACATAAAGAGGTGTAACTGATTCATGGAATAATCATGTACAATCATTTTTTTTATAGATTATTTCACTAATTTTTTTCCTTGTATAATATGAGAAACTTACTTTTCTCATTCAAAACACTCTCTTAGCTCTCAACCAAAAGACTTACCAAAATACACCTCCATTTTATCCTTTAATTTTTTATAATAATTTAACAATGGAAAACTTTTTAGTTTGTCTAAGTCACTCTTGGAAATTATTTATAATAAATAAAAATAACCTTTTTAACTTCTCATGTGTGAGAATTTTCCTATAGCAACAACCCAAGATCTAGAGGCCAATAAATAAAACAAAATAAAGAGAAAAAATGTACAAGAACAAATTTTATTCTCATTAATGTTGTAGTAACTAAAATGGACTATAGAAATACAATATATCTAAACTAAACCAAGTACAATAAAGATGTTCCTACTTATATAGGGAAGGAAATTAGAGAACATGATAACTAGGAGATAAGTATCACTCACACAAGGTGAAATCACATGTCCACCAAAGGTAGATCATCCTCCATTGTATAATGAAGTACTTGAAACATGTGGGGGATAATAAAGTCATAAGTGCACTAAAGGTGGAGACAACACATAAAGTAGAATGCAATAACTACTATCACCACCTAAAGTGGAATTTCTCTTACACCATGTGCAACTAAATATGAAGAATCCTAACCATCTCAAATGAAAACTACTATGTAATGCATTATACTAAGTATGATTAAGTAAAGTTTAATTAGGTGAATAATTAATTATACAAACACCTCCTTAAGCACAACTTATGGGAATGGAGAATTAAGCTCACAATCCATGACGGGTCTCAACCACTATGCCATGTTAAGTACCCATGTACAATACCAAATTCAATCTATTACAAAGAGGAGAAAAGGAGAAAACCAAATGGTACAACCCCCGCACCCCTTCCCAAAGATATATGAATACATAAATATATTTCTCAAACAAGTGTGATAAGGTCAAAAATGCATGTGAGGGAAAAAACCCCCACCCCGATAAGAAGGAAGAAGATAGACAAAGTAGCACCCCCCCACTATAGAATGTACATCATGGTCGATAAACACTGAACAATGTTCCTACCTTTAATAAGAAAAAAACCCAAATGTGTATGGGTGATGCCTCCCCAATATGAAAAGATAGATTTAGGAAGAAATCTCAAAAGCTACGGAGTCTGTGAAAGCTTCCCAAGTGTCCTCATGTTGATGCCAAAGGTTGTCCCTTCAAAATTAGGTTTACTAGTCCACATTATTAAAAAATACAACTTAGTATCTAATGAGGATGAATGCAGAACATGATCTAAAGATGCAAATGTCTCCTCTAAAGATAAATAGACCTCCTCCAAATATTGTACATAGGAATCCAAAATCACATCAAACTCAACAGAGTGATCATGTGAAGAATGAACAAGAGGGTCAGAGTGTTACCTCATAACAACTAAAGAAGGATCATATTTATCAAAGAGAATATGAATATCATCAATGATGTCTCCTAATTCTACAACGTACAATCCATAAACAAACCTATGATTTATATCAAGTAGCCATACCATGAAGCTATGTGTGGAAGACAAATTCTATCTAGTTGCACTAAACTACAAGGAGCTAAAATTGTAATAATGAAAGCATGTGGAACATGTTGTGAATGTGTCCTTTGAATTGTTGAAGGATCCCTCAAAAGTAAACCTATTAAATAAAGAGTCTATTAATCATAGTGATATCTTTTCGAAGATGAAGTAGTATAGTCAACTACAAGTGGACCCTACAAAGGTGTAATCCTATGAGTTGAGATATAGCTAGAATCATCATCCAAGTCACTCTCATCACTTTTCACTATGGATGAAGGAAGAGGAGGAGATTAAAGGCCAACATGGAGATATTTCCTCAGAGAGAACACTTTTCTTAAAGAATATCTCATGTGTTTCTAGATCCATAAGTCTATATGCCATAGCACCCTTGGGATATCCAACAAATATGTAAGGCTTAGTCTGAGGTTAAGATGTCTTGTATTTTGATGGAGGTATTCATGCCCAATATGGACAACTAAAAACTCTGAAGTGTATAACAACTATTTTTCTACCACACCAAGCCTCAAAAGGAGTAATACCATTCAAAGCCTTATGGGAAACCCTATTTTTTGTGTGTGTACTAGAACTCATAACTTTTATGTATCATTGAAGAAAATAAAATGTATTGAGATTCTTTTGATGTTGGAATTTTGGTTAATTTTCATTTTCACCTTGGAAATATAGCTTTAAATAGATGATTGGAACACTGCTAGAAAGTGTATGATAATTATTGTATAATTATGTATTAGAAAATAGTATTGGTCCTTTAAGATGTGTAGTGAAAAAGGAAATTTTAATCATACTCTCCTATGGATGTGAATATCCTTTATTGGTCCTTATATTGTATGTTATGTACTTACCACACTTAATTTGTGTTAGTATATTTGTTTTATGTAATTACAATTGGACTTTTAAGCTTACTTATTCATCCATGCATATTTGACACTTGTTGATGAAAGTTGTCATCATTTAGGAGTTGTCTAGAGATATGTCAATTATATTTTGAAATATCATCCTAGTTTAGTGGGAGGAAACTCACCACAACTCATTGAGTGTTGAGTTCGACTCCTGATTCAAACCAATCACTCTTCCTATATGTACTTGGATTTTAAAGCTTATTTTATAGTCCATTTTGATTCTTAGTTTATTATTGTGCTTCATTTTTATCTCTTATTGATCTTGGATCATACATGGTATCAGAGCTAATGTGGGAGGCTATAATATATAACTTTGTGAAAGGTGAAGGTGTTGAAACTATGTGTTTTTTTGTAGTCACCTAGAAAAGAGTGCATAGGCTCTTCACATTCTTGAGAAATTTTCTATCGAGATATGATGGGTGATGGTCCTCTACCCTCATTCTATGGTCAAATAGTTGCAACACGGTGGGAAATAGTCTAGTACCAAAAAGAGGCCCCACTTGCGGCTCCTTTGTCTGGGTCAACAAGAGGCCCCTGTGACCTTTGCAGGTTAGGTCCCATCTTTGTTGACTCTCTCTACCTAGAGCTTCATGTTCCCATGTGGCCATGTGCGGATTCTGTTAGTTCTTAAAGTTGCAAATGATGAATACAAATCAAAAATTCTAATATATAACCCTATGGACCCAAATGATACATTTGACAACATGAAACACTAAGGTGCTAAGGATTTAAATCCTTCTTCACTTTGAGCTTCAAGCTCAGGTGGGTGTACCTATTAGATTCAATTCTCTAAAGAATCATAGTAGTTATCTATGTCCTTGACACATATATAAACATATAATTCTTTCAATATAAACTTTAAAATGAACTGTTATTTGATTGTGTTGATGGTGGGAATGTAAATTAGGCAAAGACCAGTGCCAAATCCTACAGAAAAGAGTCAAAGAACATACATCGACAAAAATCCCCCAAATCTAATATACCCCAAACCTAGATAAGATGCCTTACAAATCACCCTCTCATTTAAACACATTCATCAAATTCTTGTATAAACCATGAATTCTCAGAGATCTCCCTTAAGAATTATTCTTCCCTTGAAAGAAACTTAAGCTTAACCACAAAATTTACCTTGTAAATGATGTGATAAAAATGCCTTATAGATTGAACACATGAAAAAATCAAAACTCATACACGAAGATAAAAAATATGAAAAGGAGTTTCAGTATACTTTCCCTGATATTTCTTTGTATCAGTACATTCAAAAACAAAAAATTCCTTAGACCAAAACACAAATGCCAAAGACTCTCCTTATTGAAATTTTCACCACCCTTGTAACAATGGAGAATAAGACAGATATAGAAAAAGAGAGCCAGTTTGAAAAAATTGGTAGCTGTGAATTTTCCATAAAATATCTCTTCTATCTCCAAATTTGATTTCTCCTGCAACTTCCTTCATGCCTGCAATCATTTTTTTCACCTATTTGGTTGTTTCCCTCTCAAAGAAATGATCTCTTTCTGATTCTTTGAAAATGTTCCACAAATATCTCTCAAAATTTAAAAATAAAATGCTTTACAAACTATAGAGAGACATTTGAAATCTTTTTAATTTGCATTTCACTCTTTAGATCTTCTTTTACCCATTTTTCTTGCACATTTGGCCCAAAACTCACTAGATTTTTCCACGTGTCACAAGATGAATTGATGTTCACATTAACCATGGGTTTGATCAACTTTGATCTAGAGATTTAGAGACTACTTCATTCTCCAGATATCTAAATACTCTTCTTAACCATGGTTTCATCTGGAGATTATGTGAATAGCCTTTATCTCTTATTCTCCAAATGTTATATCCTTAGATACCACCATCCAATGATCACATGACCAAGCATTCACCCAATCTTGGAATGCTAATACCTTAACTACCACCATCTGGCGATTGTGTGACTAACCACTTGCCAAATCTTGAAATGCACTTCATAGAACCACCACCATCTGGCGATTGCATGACCATGTGTTCACTGAATCTCAGAATGTTATCTCTTTAATTGCAGAATCATGCGACTACATGACTAACCATTCGATGAGTCACCATATATTTGGTCCTTAATCGAAACCATCACGCAACTACATGACAAGCCACCACGTGTCCATTTCACTTCCTGGTTAGCTGCAAGCATTCTACAAATTTTAGTGGTCATCTAGTCGTTGGCACACTTGTTGATGCTCCAGCTGAGCATAGACTCAAAGAGCTACCTACTCTTTCTTCACATTACAATGTGAGTGTTGTTTGATTTAAACACATGAAATGTCTACATCTTGGCCAATGTGGGAGAAAACATCAGAGAATATTTAAATGTTTTCATTAAAAATCCTCCAAGTGCACCAAGCTGGAAAATACTTAGTCTGGGCCCCACAAGTCCAAGAGGCCAACATATCTCTTTTATTTCAATTTACCTTCTAATTGGGCATCTTTGGTTTTAAAAATTTCTAAGATCCAAATCGGGGTACATGTGGGATAAACCCACATGCAACCCCCTTTCATTTTTTCTCTTCCTCTTATGGTTGTGTGTCCTCATCCTGCTCTCTTGTTTAATATCTGGTGGCATTAGTGATGGTATGCACACTCTTTCCATACAAATGTGCACCTTCATTATCTTTGTATGCACCTTCACTATTTATCTTGGTTCATTTATGCACTGCCTATCCTTCACTGGTATGCACACTTCATTGCAATATGCGCACCCTTCTTTATTTGGTACGCACCATGTTCTAACTAGTACACACATTATTCCTTGCACTACCATTTTAACTCACTTTCATTTTACAACCAACATGCACTCTACAAACCTCACATAGCCCTCCTTTATAGCATGCACACCCTTTACCTTTTTGTTTATGAATGTCACTCTCGTTTGGTGTGTGTGCTGGCATGCACCCTACAAACCTTTTCACCCCTTCATTTTGGCATGCCATGTAATGGCGTGCACTATCTCTTGTAGTGCACACACCTCCACTTTGGTGCAGATGCCTCCATTTTGTGCGCTTCTTTTCTCTTGTGTGCAACTCATGAAAAATAAAACTGCAGCCTCCCATTCTAACCAATGCTTGCCCCTTCATTTTGGTATGCCATGTAATGGTGTGCACATCAACACAAAACAAGTGTGTAGCCATTGCAAACTAGGTACACACATCTCCAGAGTGTATTCATAGTGCGACTTAAAAGAATGTGTAGCCCCTTCCAAGTGCACACACTAAAAGTCATGCCAACACTTTAAACGATATGCCAATATTAAAGAAGAAATGCATAATCATTTCACATTTTTTTGGCATGTTCAGTATGTAAAACTCATAAAAGAAATGACATATTCTACACATTGAAACAAAAAGAAAACACAGCTGGAGAATGCACAACGCCAATGCATAGTGAAGGTGCATTCAATCATCACATTCAAATCATGTAAGTATCTTCTTTTTATCTTCTTTTTGGTCATCAAATTGAAAAAGCATCAAACCATTTTAAGTCTTTTAACTTTTGAAACCTATCTTGATATTAAAATAATTGAGCTTCAATTTGATCTGGAAAATCCATTCCTGCAATTGGATTGAATAAAAACATCTCACACTCCATTTTACCATTTTCTTACCAAAATGTAGGCATCAAGTGAAACCAAACCATGGTGTATAAATTTGCACTCACAATTCATTTCTTTACACTTCTGTAAAATTTCTCACCACCACAACTGGCCTCTAGCAACGACCTTGAAAAATCACCCAAAGACCTCACATAAGCATGCCATCTGAGACCTAAGAATAAGACTTATTCTTTTCAATGGCATGAAAAGATTCGGGCCATGAGATCTCATTGATCAAACATAGCACTCAAAATACTGATTCTGTCCACACTGGCAATTTGCACAAAACACTTTTAGATCTGACTTTGAAAACTTACCAAATGAAACCCTCATGCTCTGGAACCCTAGGTGTGAATTCATTCTCACACAAGGAAAATGAATCCATAACTAGCTCACCTGGGAGATCAAAAGGCCAATTGCATTTAAACACCAAAGTCAACACTTTAGATATTTCTGAATTTAAAACAATGAAAAATGCAGAAGCTAGATTTAGAATTGGCTTATGAAAGTGACTAAATGGATTAGTCACGACCTAAAAATATTCAAAGGGGTTCACTTCTAGGTCTAAAATGAAGGAAAACATTCAATTCCACTTTACCTTGAGCTGGGTACAAATTACAAGAGCTCAAAGTAGGTCACTTAAATTTTGGATTCTGCACACTTAGAGAAACTTCAGTAATTGCAAATAGAATTGCTCTGGGAAGTTGACCAAATCAACTTATGGTGGGATAAAAATGGACATGGAGACTCAATCTCATGCCTAAAACACAATGAAACAACCCTCATATCATGACTATCAACTGGACATAAAATGCAATCTTCTGAAGTGGATTACTTCATAAAATTCTAGAAACACAAAATGGAGATTTGGGTTAACACCTTCGAAAGACAACTTCCTAAACATACCAAAACTTTAAATTGAGAGCTCAAACCCATTATATATGCCAAATGAAAGTTCATGAAAACATCCTCTAAGTGGTACCTCATGAAGAACAACATGACCTTTTCTCTAATGCACTCAAACTTGGCCTTTTTCAAAGACTTTCAAGGGCACAAACTTATACTTAAAGAAATTTTTTAAATATGGACTCAAAATCTATCTAGGATTTTTGAGCTCCAAAAGTGGCTCTGATTGGGGATGCATGCCCCATGCGGGCATGTAGAGAATTCAGAGTCTGATGGTATATCAGATCAACCAAAAAGAAAAACCAGACTCTTCTCTTTATCTGAAACAAAGGAATCCCAACCCAACTACTGAACAACTGAAAGAAAAGAAACTTCACAAATGTACATTATTTACAAAAGAATCAGACTTTGATAGTGAGAATCAACATTTACTTTTATCAAAGATATAATTCTCATTTCCACGAATCAAAGGTAATCGGAAAACATTACCTTCACTGACAAGATCAATCACCTTGCCACGAATCTCCATCATATCATAAAGAAAATAACTAGCACGTTCACTATCATGAAGCATCTGGAAACCATTAGAATTTTGAAAGTGTCGATCATTGTGAAACATAAAAATGTCACACTCTTTGAAATTTCTAACCAGCTGAGGAGGAAAACATTTTGACTCAACTACAAAGCTGGAAATATACTGGCTTTCTCCAAAAATTGCTTGAACATCAAAATAAAACTTCTGAAACTCAACTCTATGTATACCATGCAAATGTTGAAGAAAATCACTATGAACCACAACTTGTGACTTCAAATTCAATTCATTCTGAAAAACATCAACATGCTAGACTAGGAAGATGAAAGACTCAAATTCTGCCTAATAGTTGATGCATCTTTGATGATTCATTCAAATGTCTTTTAAAAAAAAGCATCAACATTTATTTCATCACATTCTTGGAGAAACACACATACCTCTGGCTGAAACAAACAATCAGTTGTATGAACAAACCAGTAGATAGTCCATTACATATGTCCTCATCTTGGCACATGTTTTCCAGACACAAATCACTATCATAAGGAACATCATCAGTATTGCTAATTTTTGTTTGACAAGACATTGCTCCATACCGTTAACAATATCACAACCATCAATGTCTACATCAAATAAGATGACTTTCATTTGTGGTGAAGAGTCATAATCAATGTCAATCTCATAATCACAAGAAATGATTTCTTGGAATATCTCATAAATCGGTTCATACAAATCTGGAAGCAAATCAACTTCAAAATTTTTAACCAAATTGTCACTTAAATGACTTTCATTTTTATATTTAGAATTCTTCAAATCAATAGAAGAATTTGGAAATATTGATGCTGACTCATGACCACTAATTGAATGTATATCAGATATGACATCATCACTTTAAAAAACATTAAATGCCTCAAATTATGAATCATGAAAATCATTAAGATGACAAACCTCTCACTACAATTCAGAAAAAAGAGGGCATCACTCTAGGCTCATAGGAATCAACATATTTATCAATCAAGAAATCACAAAGGTCACTTGCAAGATCTCTAATGTTATCATTATTTTCTGCAACAACATCATCATACTGCTCCTCTTGGACTGCCATTGATGAGAATTCATTTTCCCCAAAATCATTTATCTCATTATTATTTTCATCTTGGGACTCACTATACTCATTGCCAACAACATCAGGCTTAAAATTTTTATATAATGTTAAAGGCTCAAACTGATTTTCATTAGTTGAAACTACACCAACTAGGTCATAATACTCACCATGATTTTCATTACTTACTAGAATCACTGAGTTAGTACCAGTACTTGGGAATGTCACCTCATGAAGTCTTGCATTTTCAATAGCATGAAGTTTTGGTAGTCCAAACTTCTTCATCCTTTTTATATCTGTCACCAGCTGAAAAGCATGATACAAATTTTGCACTTCCTTGTCTCTCAACAAGAAACCCATCTTACTGTCAAATGCAGCCAAATAAATAACCAAAGACAATGCATCATGGGGTCTACAACTCTTAGGAATTTCTTTAATGCTTTTCCAAATCTGAAATTGAAGGCACTAACTAACTCATCTTCTTGTATGTGAATGCCCACAAGATCAACTAATAGATTGTACTCACAAATGAATTCTCCATAGGTTAAAATAAATGCTGATTCAAAATCCTACCAAGAACAAATAGAGTAGTGAGACAAAACTGAAAACCATTACCTAGCGTTTCCCACTAGTGACTTCACAAACAATCTCATAATCACATCTTCATGGATGACCTCAAAATATTCCATCAAGTCCATGAATGCACTTAAATGTTTTTCAACTAACTCATCTTTACCTCCACTAAATTTAGGAAGGAATTTTCTAAGTTCCGGGGTTATTGCATTTTTGTAGCGAGGAATGCCCTCAAAATCTAGAGGTGAATTAAACTTAAAACTTCTTTTATCTCCTAGCTGGGATACTCTATTGGACATGATTACATTTGGAGATACACAAGGCTAGGAAAATTTTGAATACATCTCAACTTTCTTCTACAAGTAACCACAACCTTGCCTATGAAAAGTCAAGCATACATTACTTATGTAGATTTCATTGATAGTAAAACTGACATATCCCTATGAAAACAATTTGTATACACCATAAACACATAACAACTACATCTACTGAAAAGACTGGTATGCAAAGCACACTAACGTCTTCCCTCTCCCTTAGTGCTTATAATCACTAAATAGGGAAACAATTTTTTGCACATGATTTTCATGAAGAACTTGGATATGAAAATCAAAATACCTGGAGGTGTTGTGACAACTGCAAAATATTGATTTGAAGTCTCCTTGAAATCACCTTTCAAACATTGGTAGAGTCACCATCCCTTTTCATAGGAAACTTCTGAACTAGCTGAGAAACTTATCCCAAGTCCGAACCTTCTTTAAAACCATCAACCACAACACAACTTCAACTGGGTATAATTGTTTGTTAGGACTGCAAATCCATTACATTTTCTTTCTTGAAAAGCACTGATCAAACAAAGACATCAAAGTCACCACTCACATTTGGTGAGATAATATGACATTTTTTCTAAAACACTTGACTCTATACAATGGTTCCCCAGTGGAGTCACCAATTTTGTTAGTGCTTAAAGTTGTAAATGATGAATACAAATCAAAAATTCTGATACATAACCCTATGGACCCAAAAGATGCATCTAAAAACATCAAACACTACAGTGATAAGGATTTAAATCCTTCTTCACTTTGAGCTTCAAGCTCAGGCATGGGTACCTATTAGATTCAATTCTCTAAAGAATCACAACAATTATTTATATCCTTGACACACATATAAACATGTAATTCATTCAATATAAACTTTAAAATGAATTGTCATTTGATTGTGTTGATGGTGAGAAATGTAAATCAAGAAAAGACTAGTGGCAAATCCTAGGGCAAAGAGTTAAAGAACATACATCCATATAAATCCCTCAAATCTAATATATCCAAAACCCGAATGAGATTCCTTATAAATCACCCTCTTATTTACATATAGTCATCAAATTCTTGTATAAACCTTAAATTCTCAGAGATCTCCCTTAAGACATATTCTTCCCTTGAAAGAAACTTAAGATTAAGCCCAATATTTACCTTGTAAATGATGTGCTAAAAATACCTTACAAATTTAAGACATGAAAAAATCAAGACTCATACATTAACACAATAAATATGCAAATGAGTTTCAATATACTTTCATTTATATTTCTTTGTATCAGTACATTCAAAGACAAAAATTTCTTAGACCAAAACACAGATGCAGAAGACTCTCGTTACTGAATTTTTCACCACCCTTGTAACAATGGAGAAGAAGAGAGATATAGGAAAAGAGAGCTAGTTTCAACAAATTGACAACTACCAATTTTCCACAAAATATCTCTTTTATCTCCAAATTTGATTTCTCCTACAACTGCCTTCATGCTTGCAATCATTTTTCCCACCAATTTGATTCTTTCCCTCTCAAAGAAATGATCTCATTATGATTATTTCAAAATGCTCTGTGAACATCTCTCAAAATTTAAAAATAAAATGCTTTACAAACTATAGAGAGATATTTGAAATCTTTTTAATTTGTATTTCACTCTAAAAATATGTATTTTACCCCTTTTTCCTACACATTTGGCCCAAAACTCACGAGATTTCACCATGTGTCACAAGCTAATTGGATGCTCACATTAACCACGTGTTTGACTAACTTTGATCTCAAGATTCAAAGACTTCTTCATTCTCCAAATCCCTAGATGCTCTTCTTAACCATGGTTACATCTAGAGATTGTGCAAATAGCATTTATCTCCTATTCTCCAAATGTTATCTCCTTAGCTTTCAGCATCCACCAATCACGCGATCAAGCATTCTTCCAATCTTAGAATGGTTTTGCCTTAACTACCACCATGTAGCCATTGCATCACTAACCGCTCGTTGAATCTCAGAATGCACTTGACATAACTACCACCATCTAGCAAATGTGCGATCATGTGTTCACTAAATCTCAGAATGTTAGCTCTTTAACTGCCAAAATCACATGACTATGCGACTAAATGCTCGCTAACTCACCAGATGTTTGGTCCTTAACCACAACCATCACGTGACTACACTACAAGCTACCACATTTCCATTTCACTACCTGGTTAGCCGCAAGCATTCTACAAAATTTAGTGGTCATCCAGTCGTTAACATGCTTCTTGATGCACTAGCTGAGCCCACATTCAAAGAGCCTCGTGCTCTTTCTTAACAATACAGTGTGAGTGTTGTTTGATTTAAACACATGAAATATTTACATCTTGGCCAATGTGGGACTAAACATCTAAGAATATTTAAATTTTCTCATTAAAAATCCTCCAAGTGCACCCAGCTGGAAAGCACTCAGTCTGAGTCCCACAAGTCCAAGAGGCTAACCTGCCTCTTTTAATTCACTTTACCTTCTAATTGGGCATCTTTGGTTTTAAATATTTCTAAGAGCCAAATCGGGGTGCATGTGGGATAAACCCACATCCAGCCCCCTTTCATTTTTCTTCTTCCTCCCATGGCTATGTGTGCTCATCCAGCTCTCTTCTTTAATATATGTAGGCATTAGTGACAGTATGGAAACTCTTTCCACAGAAATATGCACCTTCATTATCTTGGTACGCATGTCCACTATTTATCTTGGTTCATTTCTATGTTGCCTATCCTTCACTAGTACACACACTTCATTGCAATGTGTGTACCCTTCTTTATTTACCACACATGATGTTCTAACTGGTATGCACATTGTTCCTTGCACTACCATTTTAACTCCCTTACATTTTTCAGCCAGTACAAATTCTACAAACCGCGTGCACCCCTCCTTTATAGAATGCACACCCTTTACATTTTTATTTATGATTGCTGGTGTTTGGTGTGTGTGCTCACACACACCCTACAAAACTTGTTGCCCCTTAATTTTGGCATTCCATGTAATGGTGCACACTCTCTCTTGCAGTGCACTAAGCTCCACTTTGGTGCACACCACTCTATTTGGTGTGCTTCTTTTCTCTTGTGTGCAGCTCACTACAAATAAAACTACATCCTCTCATTCTAACCAATGCATGCCCCTTCATTTTGGTATGTCATGTAATGGTGCACACATAAGCACAAAACAAGTGTGTAGCCATTACAAACTAGGTACACACATCTCCAAAGTGCATTTATAGTGAAACTTAACACAATGTGCAGCCCCTTCGAAGTGTGCACACTAAAAGTCATGCCAACACTTTAAACCATACACCAATATTAAAGAAGAAATGCAAAATCATTTCACATTTTTTGGCATGTTTAGCATGTAAAAATCATAAAAGAAATGACGTATTCTACATGTTGAAACAAGAAGCAAACACAACTGGAGAATGCACATCGCCAATACATAGTGAAGGTGTGTTCAATCGTCACATTTAGATCATGTAAGTATCTCATTTTTATCTTCTATTTGGTCATCAAATTAAAAAAGCATCAAACCATTTTAAGTCTTTTAACTTTTGAAACTTATCTTGATATTAAAATAATTGAGCTTCAATTTGATCTATAAAATCTATTCTTGCAACTAAATTGAAGAAAAACATCTTGCACTCCATTTTACTATTTACTTACCAAAATGCAGTTGTCAAGTGAAAACAAACCATGTGTTAGGAATGGGAACACTGAGAGGGAGGGGGGGGGTGAATCTGTGTTCTATATAATATTACTTTATTTTCTATCTTGAATCTTAACTATATTTCTTAAGTATTGAATAGAATATTAATGCAAGTAAGATAAACATCCAAAACACATAACTCCAAATATGATTATGGGGAAACTCAAATAGGTAAAAACCTGGTGGAAATTGACACCCACTAAGAACTACACTAGTGTTTTATGATCCTTGTTAGAAGATGTTGCAACCCTGTTAGGACTTGTTCTTTACAATACTTTTAGTATAGTGTCCTAGTCAAGGGTCAGATCCTATTAGGAGTCTTTTACAATTAACCCGGTTAGGGGTGGGGACACACTATTCTAGAGCTCATTTCTCAACTGGTTAAGGCTACAACCTTCTAGATCTCAGATACACACTATATTTGCAAGGTGAACTATTGTTGTGACACTGCTTGTCTGATTAGTTCCTTTTGTGAGTTGATGTTTTAGCCTCTTATAAAGATCTACCATATTCTATCTGATCTTTGCATACTTCTTCTCTACTTATCCAATCTCTATATCTCATCCATACTTAATTACAAGGGCACATGTCTTATTTATATGTGCATACAAAACTCTTCATCAAGTCGGCCTATAACTAATTACATACAACACTCCCAAGTGAATTGGCTCAAGCATGTTTACATACAATCATATTAACATGTCTATGACCTAAAACAAATAGGCACATAGCCTTTACATAACAATATTACAAGTGCTAATCAAAATACAAACAATCAAGTCCATGCTCTGGTCTATTATGCCGCTCACTGTTTGTGTCACTTCATCCGAGTGTAACTTCCTCATACTGACTCATATCATCACACTCTCTTATAATTATCATGAATACATACTTAGAAGCTTATCTTAAAGGGTGCATGTCATAACTCTATGATACACATGTACGCTGATGCTCCGTTCACCTAGTGTTCTGCTAACTCTCCAGTCTTCCATACTTAGCCATATTTATGATCTTCTACATTATGCGCTGACTCCAAAACTTCATATGACTATTTTTCCATAATGAAAACACTAATTATAGTCATATACTTCAGTATAGTCAACTTTCCAACACCATGGTGTATAAATTTGCACTCACAATTCATTTCTTTACACTTTTGCAAAATTGCCCACAAACACAACTAACCTTCAGAAACGGCCTTGAAAACTCACCAAAAGATCTCACATAAGCACGCCATTTGAGACTTACATTCACTTCCAACATGTGAGTATATGTGCCAAAGGGAATTACATGAAAAGATTTAGGCCACGAGATCTCACAGATCAAACATAGCACTCAAAACACTGATTCTATCCACACTGCCAATCTGCACAAAATAGCTTTAGATCTGACTTTGAAAACTTACCATTTATGAAACCCCCATGATCCCAAATCCTAGGTGTGAATTAATTCTCAAAAAAGGAAAATGAATCCATAACTAGCTCACCTGGGAGATCAAAAGGCCAATTGCATTTAAACACCAAAGTCAACACTTTAGATATTTCTAAATTTAAAATAATGAAAAATGCAAAAACTAGATTTGGAATTGGCTTAGGAAAGTGAGTAAATGGATTGGTCACAACCTAAAAATATTCAAATAGGTTCAGTTCTAGGTCTACAATGCAGTACAATATTCAATTCCACTTTACCTTGAGCCAGGTATAAATTACAAGACCTCAAAGTAGGTCATTTAAATTCTAGATTCTGCACACTTAGAGAAACTTCATTAATTGCAAACAGATTCACTTTGGGAAGCTCACCGAATCAACTCATGGGGGGAGAAAAATAGACATGGAAAATCACTCTCATGCCTAAAATATAGTACAATAACCCTCATATCATGAATATCAACTAGGCATAAAATCCTCTCAAGTGGGTTACTTCATAAAATTCTGGAAACACAGAATATAGATTTGGGGAAACACCTCCGAAAGGCAACTTCCTAAACACACAAGAACTTGAAACTGAGAGCTCAAACCCATTACATATGCCAATTGAAAGGTGATGAACACATCCCTCAAGTGGTTCCTCATGAAAAACAACAGGACCTTTTCCCCAATGCACTCAAACTTGGCCTTTTTCAAAGACTTTCAAGGGCACAAACTTACAAGAATTTTTTTGAATATGGACTCAAAATATATCTAGGATTTTTGAGCTCCAACAATTTCAAACCATAGACTATGGTTTGGAATATTTGTGAGTCAATTTAAAAAGTGAGAGCCTTCAACATCCATATTGCCAGGCCTCACCATCACTGACATTGCCTTGGCTATTACGTGGGTTTGAAATTAGACTTTGTGTGCCTTTGACCTGTAGACCATTTAACCATTTCTTCCCATGGGTTTATTAGTCTATGGGGATAAAAAACTAAATAATTTGGTTGGTTTTAGTAATTTGTAAGGGCAAAAAACTAATCTAGTGTGAGTACATTTCATCCTAGGTGTGTTGCAATTTGGTGAGGTTTACTACAGACATGGAAAAAACTTGGGGGTACTCTCATTTTATTTTCTATCCCTCCATTCCGAATCTTGCACTAAAATTAGTATTTCTAAAAATAATATAATTTATTCAAGTAGGATGAAATTTGGTAAAGTGTAAAAATTTCAAAGTTTAATATTTTTTTATAAAAAAACTTCAAAACAACATATTATTGCACTCAATTTATAAAGTGCTTATTTATGCCTCTTTTTGATACTTTACATGAACTCCTTATAAAATGTCAAATTAGGGGGAGAACCATATAATCAAGGGGAAAATATTTTTGTGTTACTATATTTAATTTTTTTGGTTCAAGAGATCATGTCTCTCACAAATAATCCCTTACATTGGAGTATTCTGCAAAATGCTCCTAATTAATGATAAATCAAATGTGGATATTGTGGAAAGTATAGGCATACAACAAAATAATATTGGTTCCATCAAATTAAGGAAATGTAACAAGCTTTTCTGAATCATGGTATTTCCTTACTTGATTCTCCAAATCATAAAGAAACATTGGATCCAGTCTCACTTGGCCATCTAGTGGGACACCAACACTTGTTTCTACATCTAAATATGTAGTTCACTCATTCAAGAGTTCCATAAATTATTTTCTTCAGGTATTTTATATTATCATAGAAGATTGACAAAATTGGTATGCGTATTTATCAGACATGGCATTTTTTTTGTAGAGTCCCTTCTTCAAAATTTGGATTACAAGATTAAAGACATTCATCTTGTATTTAGTGATGAATTTTGTGAAGTTGAATCACCATTTCCATCTTTGGACATTGCTCTTACCTCACCTACATCAACTCCTTTCATGACAAATTGTGCAGATATTCATGAGCTGCAATATCCAACTCAACTATCTTCATCTGCATCTATATTAGATTCACATCAGTCTAGACATGAACATACATATATGGTCCCTATTCCAGAATATTTAATGGTACATGATCTATCACACATCAACATTGTCTTATATATCTTTGATCATTATTTAAAGGTATCATTTTTTTCTTTGGGTTATGTGCAACATTCCGAGACATTCATCTTACTTCCTACATATTCCTATATAGAATGGGAAGTAATCTTACAAATATTTATGGTGTTGTTTCTTCCCAAGGGGAGGGATGCTGTTCAATTTTCATGGGTCATCTTTAGTGTCCAGTGTCAAGCATCTACTAGCACTAAATGGAGTTCACCACTTCGTATCTTTTCGGGGCTCATATGATCTTCTCTACTTTCTCTTCAATGGGGAGAGCATATTGTGCATTGTGTTAGATGTAGTCCTTGGGGGATTACCATGATTCCTCTATATTTAATTATTCTTCTTTGTCACTTGTATATTTCATTACATATGCATGTTGGATTTATATTTTCTCCTTTTTTTACAGAGGATTTTTATTCCCACTGGTGTTTCTCCTTGTTCTCCTTTTATGAGAGATTTCATTGTACGTGGGTACCTCATTAAGATAGTAGAAAGAATAAATTTTTATCCTGTATTCTTAAGGGGAGGGGGTGTTAGTGTATTTATTTAACTTAATTACAATTAGGTGTTTAAGCTTACGTAGTCATCTATGCATATATGATACTTGTTGATGTAAGTTGTCATCATTTAGGAGTTGTCTAGAGATGCGTCGATTCTATTTCAACACATCATCCTAGTTTAGTAGGAGGCAACTGGCCATCACTCATTGAGTGTAGGGTTCAAATCTTGATTCGACCCAATCACTCTTCCTATATGTACTTGGCCTTATAAACTTATTCTATTGTCAATTTTGGCTCTTAGTTTATTATTGTCCTTTATTTTTATCTCTTATAGATCTTGGATTTTATAATTTGTTTACCCATGAGATTGTGGTATTTTTTACCTATCTTTGTAACATTGATTAGCTATAAAATTATAGCACTACAAATATTTACCTTAAAATACCACATAAAAAAATTCAACATTTATGATATATTTGAGTATCCAGAGGCCATATAGCTATGTGTCCAATAGAAGTCAAATACCATATATATGATAAATCAATTAGATTATTGGAAAATATGGTCTTGATGCCCTTCTCTAAGAACCCCTCAATATATTTTTATTACCTTCTCTTTTTTTTTTGTAACAAGATTATCCTCTAAAGGAAAGGTAGATAAAATTACTTATATAGAACCAAGGTGAAATAGATTAAAACAGTCACGTATTGGTCCCATATAAAACCCTTGTTCTTACAATAAAAAATTACCGAATGCATATGCTCCCCCATATGACTTGCTCTAGACCCCTCCTAGATATGATAGTTTAGAATATTCACTATACACCACATATGTAAGTAATAGAAAACATGACTAAAAAATCCAAAACTATGTAATGAAAACAAATTCAATTCATAAAAAAATATATCACGATATAAATATGGAGAAAAAAATTCAAAAGTATAAACAATGAAACATTTCAATATCAACTAAAAACATAATTAAATGAGTCGTTAAGGAAAAAAAGGAGAAAACATAAATTTAAAATATCTAGATAGATTCTAAATTTAAAATTCACTTCTATCATCAAAATTAATAAAATTAATCATTTATAAATAAAATAACCAAACAAGTCCACATTGTCACAAAACCTATTCATTACCTCTACTATGTGGTTTTCCTAAAGCCACACAAGGGGATAAGTGGAATGTTGGTATCAAGCACACACATTAATAATAGTGTGTGATAATCATAGTGATAATAAAATACCTAAAAACATAATAGAAAAATGTTGTCAATAAGAATGGTCTGATACAACTTGAGACATTCTAAGTAATTAGTTGAAAAATTATATGTTTGAAGTATCTATATCTTCACTATAAAATAAAAATGATCTCACAAAATACCATTATCTTTAAAATTCAATGACAGATCATCATTATCAAGTCTATCATCTAACCCATTTTGTGAAGGTTTCTTAATCATTACCCTAATAAAATTCATCTCTAGTCACCAATATCATTTTTGGGATATATCTAAATAAGATTCCATTTGCTAATATTAAATAATGTCTTTTTCCAAAAATGTGTTCATCTATTTTCAAATACTTTATCTAGACATCAATATGAACAACTATATTTCAAAAAAATTCCTTAATCTATTTAATTAATTATAGTTAATCCATACATTAGTAGACCATGATGACATCAATTACTAAACAAAATCAAAACTTTTTGTAATACTCATGTACTAATTTTTTACTATCTATATTACAAGATAGAATAAGGCCCAATACTATAACATGATAGGTCCATTCTAACTACATAGGGAAAACATATAAAGAAATAGGTTTCCACTATAGATCAACAAGTGTGATTCTATTATGGGGGAGCAAAGATTGGGGTCAATTCCTATGTAAATCATTTTTTTATATAGGTTATTTTTCTAAATCAAGGATAAATATATATATATATATATATATATATATATATATATATATATATATATATATATATATATATATATATATATATATATATATATATATATATATATATATATATATATATATATATATATATATATATATATATATATATATATATATATATATATATATATATATATATATATATAAAATCATAATATTCCAATGGTTGGATATTTATCTCTCTACCCCTAGTTACATTGGTGGGGTCTCTTACAAATGGGAGGGTTAACATTAGGGAGAACATCAAAAAAGAATTATACATGATTGGAATTATCTATCAATGGACACATAATTTATTTAAATTTAACATGTTAACATCTCAACACATATAAATTTAACATCTCAACGCATCTCAACTCGTGAAGTGATAGAATAAATAAATTTTTATAAAGGAAACTAAATTTATATTGCATCTTTAAGGGTATTTTTATTAGAGTAAAGAGATTCTTTTGGTTGTGGTTTGAATTCCAACAAGGAGGATTGGGCTTGTAGCCAATGGTCACGATTGGGAAAAACCTCAATATGAATAGATTCAATAAAACAAAAGAGAAAAAAACCTTTGGTAAGGTCTTGTATGGAATTTAAGTAGATGTCACGAGTAGCTCATGTGATACTAATGCACCCTTTATACATACCTTTGAGGGGGATCAAACATAGGGAGTGGAAGGACAATGTTTTGTGGTGTTTTATAGGTCATACCTAATGAAACAACTTGTCAAAAAATATTCATTGTCAATTAAGGGGGGTGTCCTTGTTTATCATTGCCAAACCATTAACTCTAGCTATGGAGGAATGATACGTTGAGGCCATTTAAAAGAAGCAAAAAATGTCCATAGGCATGGAAACTAAGTACAAAAAGAAAAGTATAAAATAAGCTGAAGTCTTTCTTTTTGAAGCAATATAACATGGACAAAAGCAAAACTAAGAAATACTAATAGAGTGGTTTCAAGAAATCTAAATGCAACAAATCCTGAGATGACATATTCATTGATACCAGTGTTTTCATTTACAAGCATTTTTTAAAACCTTTATTTTAGATAAAAAAACATTAAATTTCTACAATTTCTAATATTAAATTTTTAATACTTTTTGAATGATGGTGTAAACTTTTTATTCAATATTTTATATTATGCTCTATAATTCATCATGATGTTCATTTGTTTTTAATTTTTTTTTTTTTTTGGTGATGATTTCTCAGATTACAATTTAATTTCATTAGATAACATTACAAAGTTTTTACAATGTTATTATAAAATTTAATTAATAATGAGAAAAAGATTTTGGTATTTGATCTTATCTCATTGTGTATCATGTAAGTGGGCAGATTTGCTTTAAACGCTGCCATCTAATCAGTGCCAATATAAAACGTACACATACAATTTGATTCACGCAGAGAATTATTATCGATTATTTCTTCCAATAATACCATGGAAAATATGTCCTCATGATATCACAAGACCGTCATTATAGCTTATTCTTGCCCATAATTATTAATTCCGTGCTTTTTGATTAATCCAACGCGGTAGGATACATAGAATCCATGAATGTGTGGAGACCAATAGTATTTTAGCTTTTCTATTGTGGGATAGCTTCAAGTAAGTAATAATAACACAAGAATTTCATCCTCTCTCTCTTGCTAATGTACGAGGTGAAATAATCATGAAGGACAAAATCGTTTTTTAAAGGAGTTATAATTTGGAACGAATGGTTGATGCAGCACTAAATTATGATCTGCAGATATTAGAGGAGATACACGTGACAAGAAAACGAAGTCCACAAACATGATTCAGCAAGAATGAAAACTATAGAGAAATTCGATCAGAGAAATAATTAAGGCCATATAAGACTGGTTTTTGAGCAGACCTCCGACAACAAGCCATAATAATCGTGGACGTCTATATATTTTGATGAAGATAGAAACCAATGATGAATGAAACTGTATTTGACGATCTGTTACTAACACATGAAAATATTGCATAAGCTAAGATACTATAAGTTTAAAATACAAATCTCGGCAAGATTTGTACCTCCTAGCTGCATAGCCATTATTAAACATGATTTGTTTTACAGACAAACAACTATTTTCTGTCTCTTCCTCACCCAAGATTCCCTTGTCAGTATTGATGAATTGAATGATACCACAACCAAAGCGAAATCTTCTTTGATCAGATTTCGTGTCTTGAAAAATCTTGTACAGTACTTGAGGACATATCCAACTACAGTGAACATGTTCTTACGGAAGAAAAAGTGAGGTTGTAGCTCCTGAATAGTATTGGGTCTAATTATATGAAACACATCGCTTCAAGGATGAAGTTATGTAGTCGAGAAACAGCATTATGGTAAGGAGTTGCAAGTGAAACCTAAAATTAGTTTGCTGGGTTTTTAGCATCTTGTTGTTGGCTAAGCTTCGTAACTTAGTATACTTCATTTGTTTAAACTTATGATGCGAACAAACTGGAGTATTGATGTAAATTGGGGCCCTGGACACCCTCTGCAGATCATCTTTTAAGAAACCAAATACAAGTATTTGGAGAGGGACACCGGTATTCTATCTCCGTTAAATCAGGTAGGACATACTTTTTAAGGTGGAGCTTAAATTGGTAGTGTTTTTTGTTTTTCACTTTGGTAGAAAGTAAACTGTCAAAAGCTATTGAATTTCGTAAGTGGGTCAATTAGATAGCACAGTGGAAAGATTAGTTGCTGATAATTTAAAGAAT
This sequence comes from Chamaecyparis obtusa, assembly GCA_027943335.1. NCBI lineage: Eukaryota > Viridiplantae > Streptophyta > Pinopsida > Cupressales > Cupressaceae > Chamaecyparis > Chamaecyparis obtusa. The sequence continues at coordinate 177,206 of BSBK01004780.1, forward strand.
TCAATTTCAGCACACGTAAGTATCGCCGGTCTACTTTTGTGAATGGTTAACGATAATTGGGAGTTTCAGATAGCTAGCCGTTTTAAGAACCGTTAGTTTAACGGAAATGAGGGCATTCCAGAAATCTATCTGATATCAGTATGTACATCTTGTATCTAATAATTTCTTCAATAGCTTCCATTAAAGTCATAAGTACATACTATTATGTCATAAAAGTGGAAACATACATAATTAATTTCTTACAGTTAAAATCTTAAAGGAAAGTGATTGCAATTTACAGATCTAGGAGATTTTAGTAGGATTACAACATATATATTTAATACTCTAGAATTATGAAACTAGAAGAACGAGACAGAATAGAAAACACGGATATACATAGGAAAATCTCTTTCAGGTAAAAAAGCTCACACTCCAAATGTATTATTCAGAAACAAGTTACAATACATTTTCAGGCTTTAATCCTTTACATGGAGATTTACATCTTGTTCCATCTTAGAGGATATCCAACAACACAACCCTGTGAGAACCTCTGTGTGTGTGTGTGTGTGTAAATCAACAAAGGAACCAACATATATAGAGCTCAACACAAGAGGTAGGTGCCCATGGTTTCTAAAACCATCTTCAACACATAAGATGTAAGTTGTGTTGTAACGTAAGAAAATTGCTAATTTCATGACACATTGCTCATACCAACTTCCAAGACAACAACACCTATCTCATCCATAATGGTCATCTTGCCAAATACAATGCAAGTACAACACATAAATTACCATGACCAAGAATAGGTATCTTCCTTACCTCACACCACTTCTCAAAGTGAAGTCCACCATAATGCCAATTGCTAAGATACAACTCTAATGCACAATAGAAATTGCTAACCAAGACTATTTAGTCAACATAGGAAATTGTCAAATTCAATTTCCACACGAAATAGAAATATATGATAATATTTTACCATAACTTAGCATCTTCTAAGTGTGTGCCAACTTCCTAGAAAAAAAGGAATATGCTATCTCATCACCTACCATGTAGGATGCCACCTCACCAAGGGGTCTCACAAAGTGAATGGAAACTTAGGAAGTTAACAACTTAAAATAAATAAATTAATTAAATAATTCAACATGTTATGACTCTAAGGTTGAGATACCTTAATCTTGGCAGCATTCTCCCACTTTTCAAATACCTATCAAGACTCTACAATATCAGCTTCCAAGGAGCCAAACCGATGAAACTATATCATTACAACCATCCATGAAACTACACAAGTCTCAACACATGCTATTGTGCACCATCTAGACAACAATCCAAACAACACAAGAATAAGATCATAGTGATAAAAAAGACTACATAATTCTTCTACCACTCCACAATGCTCATGAGATATATGGAAGCATAAATAGCTCATCAACTTTAAAGCCCAACAAAACTATGAAGTAATCCTCCAGAAAAAAATATAAAACATCAGCCAGAACAACAACCAAATTGATTGCTCCAATCCAACTAATAAATCAATGAGACTAAAAATAAAATCCACATCAAATTCTAACCCATCAAATCACCCATATCTCAAAGGTATCCAACATTAGAAAACTCATGCCACCAACATATAACCAACCCATAAACTGCAACCTAAAGCTCTATGTGGTAACCAATCAATGAAGACCAAACACATATAGGAATTCCCACTACTTGCATAATGTCAAATCCAAAAGATCAAAGGTATACCAAGTCTACTAATAAAACTGCATACAAAGTGTAACCATGTAGTACCATGACATCCACAAAGATATGAAAAACCTACAAAAAGAAGTCTCGCAAGAAGTATCTCTCTCAACCACTCTCCACAACTCTCCCATGTTCTCCACATCCAATAAAGGAAAGAGATAAAGGAACCACCATGTCATCACCAAAAAAACAATAAAGTAAAAGTGATAACACATGACCAATAAATATTGATCACCATATTTCTACCTAAGATCTCAAAAAATAATGATGTTGAACCCAAACATCTTAAAAGATAACCAAGACCAAAGAGAACTTGCAAATCATAAGAATGTAGCGTGTCCTTCTAAAAACACCTCTAAATGCTAGCTATCTCAAGTATGATCTCCTTCACAACACGAAGAGAAAATCGACAATAATATCCTAAACCATTCAACCTCAAGAGATCAAAGATAACATAATATCATGAATCTTCATGGATGTAAGCCTCTCAAATAAGATCAAACTACTGCATTTCTAATTTTAGGAAATCATCCCATTACCATATCCTACTTGTTGGAATGGAGAGGTAGGGTACTGAGAGGGGAGGGGTGAATTAGTATCCTCAAAAACTTTAACTCCCATAACTTAATCAGCAAACAGTAGTAACCTTCATATATAACTTGAATCCATTACATGTATCATTCATTCAATTAACTTGTAAACGTAAATAGCATGGAATCAACAATAAATCAGTCACATAACACAAGTATTTTGGTAATGCAAAAACCCTTGTTAGAAGGTAAAAACTACGTTGGGGATAACACCCAAAAATCTTCACTACTGTAGATAATAGAGTTTGTCGGTTAAGGCTACAAGTTGTGATCGCTTCTGGTGATCTTACCCTATTAGGAGTAACAATTTAGATTAGCTAGATCTACATAGTTATAGGATTTCAACAACACTACTTAAGTTTGCACTCAGTTAAGAGATTTATATAAAAGATTGTTAGGTCTACTCTGTTAAGAGATTTTACCAAACTGTATTACAATGATTACAAAATAACAGGATGTATCTACAAATGATGACTCAACCTTGTCTGATACAGATCAATGTAGTATAGAATAGATATCACCTTTTTATGTGTCGATGTTGTCTCTGATTTTCTCAGTAGCCTTTTTTGATTTTGCTTCATCTGAATATCTTTGAATTCTGATCTTCTCTATTTGATACTAATATCTTGAAGTTGGCTTGATGCTTCAAGAACTTCTTCACTTGTTCATACCAAACTTTTTATTTTTCAAGCTTATGTCAAAATGACATGAAATACAAATATATAGCATACTACTTTTTCTTCTTAACAAAATTAGGTTACAATGTCTTAGGAAAAACCCTAAGATCTACGGTGTACAAAATTAACCTAGATCTAGCAATTGCATAGATATCACCATCGCAATTAATGATTATATCTACAATAAATGATCCTCGATCTTGGTAAAATGTTTTATGATTATGTTGTAACCATCTACATAGATAAATGTGTCATTCCTGAATACTATGTCATTTTTCTGTATTGCTCGATAAATAATGTAAATACTGCTAATTAGTTTCACTAGTGCTCGGTGTCCAGTCTGCTCAGTGTTTACTAATGCTCAGTATTGGTGTACGCTAATGCTTGGTGTATAGGCTTTTGTAGTTTGATTGACTAGCTTGAGTAGCTTGAAGTACTTTCTTCTACCGACTGGATTGCATAGGTAACCGACTAGTTGTCTTTGATACTAATGACAATCTTTAATGCTCAAATAGAGATAACACTACTATCATCATAAATGAAATGACACCTCAAGGAGATAATCATGTTGTCCATCTCACCTAATGAATCCTCCAGAACTATCTGACCATAGCTCAAGATACATGGAAATAAATTTGAAAATTATAAAGCACTTGAAAGAAAATGGGCAATACTTCTCAAGTGATTAATTGTCAAGTAGACCAAGAGCAGGGAATAAGAATTCTCTTCCAAGATATGCAATTCATCGAGAATTATCTAAGAAAAATCTCATCATAGGTCTCTATTGAACTCACATCCAACCAAGGTGCATGCTCCATGGAGTTTCTGCTAAATCTCATAAAGAGTAACATTCTCAACAACACATCTCTCATCTCAAGAGAACTCTATCCTCACCACACCATTTTAAAAGATCCAATCAAAAAAATTAGGAACCCATGAAGACATCGTGAGCTAACCATCCCATCCTAGGAGATTGCATGCTCCAAGTGAACATACCATGGCCCTTGAGATAAATGTATTATGTTGAAACTATAATGCGCAATAAAGAGTACACCATGACATAATACGAACATACTCTAAGCCAACATTACCTGTCAAGAACCACCAACACCATAACCAAAAAAACTCTAAGAATCCTCCACGGCTCTAAGATGTTACACATCCTGAGATAGGACCATGCAAAGTTGAAGGAACCCATATGTAGCAACAAGATATACGAATCCCTCTAAAAACCTCTGCATCACTAAAGAAGATCATCCATCACTGTGTGATGAATATACAACCATTGCTAAATCTCCTAGTTAATCATGATACCTAACTTAGAAAGCACATGACACACCATCCCCCAAATGTAAAAATTATCTAGGTCCATCCATCACACCAAGTGAAACCAATATTTCCAAACTAAGGAAATAGACCATGCTATAGAAACCCATAATAGGGTATCCAAGTACTCAATTTTCATCCATCCTCTCATCCTAAAGCAACCACACCAACACACAAGTAACCACATAAAAGTTTAGCTAACAAGTCTACATCAACACTAAATCAAATCTAGTGGATATAAATAATCCACATATGAGTTATCCCTCTATAATTCAATAGGTGATCAGGCCACAGAACTTCACAAATCATAGATATAAGATCATAGCAACATACAAACCCATTATCACATTAGTGACATGCAAAAAATGATATCTCAAAGAGAAAAATCAAGTAGACAACATGAATCAAGCACCAAATCAATCATAAATCTAATTTGCCAATTATGTCCACATTGAGCACCATAGTATAGGAATCCAAAAAACATCACCATGAAAATGTTGACTGATTGATCACATACCAATATCCCTATGCAGAGAAAAAATCACACCTCTTCTCACCATGCACAAAACATACATATAGATCTACAACTATCTCATTCAGTAACACCCCAAGGGTAAAAGCACAAAGCTGTGTCACGTTTCAGGACAACTTATCAGCACAGCTGAATTTGAGTATTTCTAACTAAAATTATTTTTTGTCAAACATATGGTCTAGCTAGATTCATTCTAGCTAAGTTAGATAAGTTCTTCACCTTTTCCAATTGGAAATATCTATTAAATGCATGTTTTATAACAATTACTAAAGAAATAAAATTATTTCAGAAAAGCGACGTTTCAATAATTCTTACAATTTTTAATGATATTTTTTTACAAATATAAAAATACCCTTTTTTAGAGCACAAAGTCAAGATTATCATCATATAATTTTTATAGTATTTTAATTAGATCTAATATATTATAATTTGAAAATACCACAAGTAGGTATTTTAACATTCGAGAACAAGATGCTTCAAAAATAGAAAAAAATAGTAAAGCTTATCAAAAAAATTGAAAATTTATATTTAACACTAGAGGAGAGAGTTATCTTCAAGAGTGTGTAATTTATTTTCTGAATGGTGTAGATTTGATAGGGGAAATTTGACGCGAGATGAAAACTATCGATTTCAGGAATGTTCAACTTTGAGTAGTTATAACAGAAAAAATATACATTGAAAACTATTTTTTCTTCTTTTTTTCACTAGCTGTACATTTTATCTATGACATATTTTGAAATCAAAGGAAAAAGAGATTATTTGCATATACTTTTTTGGTGCGGACAAGACCCTCATTTTTTAGCATTTTTCAGCAAGTAAGAAATGGACTTAAAAAATTTAAAAACTATGTGAATTCTTGTTAAAAAAAAATAAAAAAAAATTATAGCCATAAACTTCATCCACTTTTACACATTTCATTAGTTTACATCATCTCCAAATTTTAAACATAAATGGCATTTTTATGTCATTAAAGTTAAAATTTTTGTGTGTTGTTGACCTTTTCCTTCATAAAAGTGTGACACAGCTTTGTACTTTTACCCCCAAAGGAACCAAGGTAAAAATAAAGTAGCTCTTCATTAAATCCACAAAATTTTAAGTTTTTCCTTGACCATGCAAAACTTGAAAAATCAATATGTTCAAGAACACCCATGCACATCCACACCCACTTTTCATCTAGAAGACTCAAAATCTTGAAAACACTAAATAAATGAATCTAGAACAATGGATTGTCATAGATGAGCATCACCATAGATTTTTAAGTAAAATCTATTAACCCTTCAGATCCAAAGAACATGAATCCAAGCCATACAAGTACAATCATTCAATAGGAAAAAGAGGTATAGGAACTCTAGGACCACTTGTAGACCAACTCCACAACCACCACTAGTACATGCATCTAAGAGAGATATGCTATCCAGAAGCTTACAGAGCATCCAATGATCAACTCCATAGCCTCTATGCATTCAATGTAACAAAAAAAATGCCTTTTAATGTCCATGCATTAAGAATTATTCAATTTTCAAACAAGAGCTCCAAATCAATGCCTTTTCAACATGATCAACTCCATTTTCTCTGTCTTTTGCATCCTTCAAAAGATGCCTAATGTCTCCAAAAAAAATTAAATCAACTACCAGACTTCCACTCATCATAGGATTAATCATTAGTCAATTCCTTCAAAACAAATTCCTTCTATCTTTTCAAGCTAATAAATATTTATAGAAGAAATACCAGGAACTTGAAATACTATGAATCCTCACATGCAAGTTGTTACCCAAAATTCCCTATCTATTTAATTTTGGCTACAGGCTGGGCTTCATGTGGAGGTCTACAATTTAAACCATATTGAATACCCTGAGAAGTTTTTATGGCCTTGTGTTTTTCCTCTGGTCTCTGGAATTATTTAATCCTTAGTCTACAAGCCTTTTTATTTGAAAATCTACCATTTTGGCCAAAGCCCTAAACCCTTGGTCCTGTTCTATTTTTGTGTTACTTTTCAGGCCACTTAAAAATCTCATAAACGCATGTGCTTATTAATTTTTTTTCCCACTGCGTGGAGGTTTCTCTCTTTAATATTTTCTAAGTTTCCTACGTCCTAGCCTTTAATATTTCCCTGGGCCCAATTCTCGGTCGCAGTTAGATCCAATAGTTATCGCATAATCTCATGGGATCTTCCAATCCCATGTGATCATGTGACCACCATCCGATGCAAGGTTAGGTTTCTTCTTCCTTCTGAGGTGTCGATCGACTATGACGTGCTCATTTTCTATTGGCTCTTGACTGATGATGTGGACTTTGAACTTTTCAAAAGGGATTGCAATATCTTCGTGAGTTTCTTGTTGGTCTATTCCTATTGGTCGAATGCCAGGACGCGGGTAGTTCAAATTTATGTTTTCAAGGGTGGTTGTAGTTGGAAAGGTGATGCAGAGATCTAGATAGCCATTTTGGTGGATTTTCCTTCTGAGAGTACCAGATTTGATAGTTATGGTGACTTGAGTTGCAAGGAGGTAGTTGGATAAAGGTTTTTGTCTGCTGGTAGTTTCAGTATAGGGATGGGCACTCAAAGACATATCTGATCGCCCATGATATTGTAGAGATGTATTGATGATAAGATTTGATTGTTTTAGGGTTGATATTATTCTGATTAAAAATCTTTGTAACCCTAGTTAGGTTTAACTCCTGCCTACGTGCAAAAAGAGGAGATATATATAATGTTTTTGGAGCTTTTGAAGCTCAGAGTTCATATTTTGTAAAGAAGGTCTCTTTATTAGAAGGCTATCTGTGGCATTTTTCTCCCCTCTAGTTTTCTACATTTTGTAATCTCCCATTGATGCTTCAGATATTGCAGAGGTATTTTGTGACAATTCTTCATGTCCCTATGCTTCCTTGCCTAAATTATCTCTTATTGAATCGAAGTATATGTATGTTTTGAGTGATATCTCAGGGTTCCTGATCCCTCTCTCTTTCTACAATTATTGTGTGTTATTGTGGATGATTTGATGTGAATGCTTTTGTGGGTATACCTCAACCCCTTAACAATCTTGTCTCATTCCTATGCCAAGTTGCAGAGGTGAATGTTTTTTTGTAGGTTGTAGATTGTGCCTAAACTTTTAGGAATACTATTGTTTGTGAAAGCTCTCTCTCTTTCCCTAAATAGTCTCTTTTCTATTGCAGACCCTTCTATGAAATATTTATGTAGGCCTATTTAGTGAGTTGTGATCTCCTAGACCTGAGTTATTCATTATTTTCATCCTCTATACTGAGAGTCAAACCCTTCATTTTGGTGTATCACCTAGTAGGTAGTTTTCTTTCAAGTCATTTCCCTTTCAAGCATTCCTTCTATCCCTTTTCCCCTCGAGTTTTAATTTTCATGTCTAGAAGTAAATTAAGGTGATTATCCAAGAGGAACCAGCCTAGAACTTGGAGGTCTCATCTCAGTTAGCATAGGACCCCCAACTTGGAGATGATTCCCATGTTATACTAAGTTATCAAGACTATGAGAGCTTGAAAAAAGGGTGCAAACTTAGTGTATAACAATTCTGGCATACCCGGTGGGACCAAAGTTCAGATTCATGTTCAAGGTATGCTATCTCTGATATGCTGATAACATACTACAGACCTAGAAGAGGTCATTCTGATGTATATTTGGCGACTCTGGAAGGTCTACTATTTTCAAAGATCAAGTGTTGTTATGTTTCAAATCTTTCATATTCAAACCCAGCTAATTTCATGAGTAGACATGTCAAGTTATTATGGATAGTTAGGTTACTCACCATCTTATGATGAGAATAATGCTCAATAGGCTAGTTATCAGCCTTATCAAAGCCACATAAAACTTGATTTTATCCCAAGCTTCCATACAATACAAGGCTATCATTATATCTAGCATGCCCCAAATGATTTTTCCCTTGTGCAAGATTATGAAAGAGCCCTCCGCCAAGAAGGATCATGGGCACAAATGGCACAACAAAAGTTGTAGGGCCAGCTCCCCTATCATGCTTACCACCCACCCGCCCCTTCTCAGCTTAATTGGCAATAGACTCTGAGCTCAGACTTCATGAAAGAGCAAGAGAAGACAAAGAATGTGTTGATTGATTTGATTAAGCAAGTTTCTAAGATTAGAGACTAGCAGGAAATGGAGGCTCAAAGCTATGAGCAAGGGTTCATTCCTTACCAAGCAGTAAAAACTCTTGTTGATGAGCAACAAATAAAAAAATTCCAAGAAGAGATCAGACACCGAGCTGACATTGAGACAGCAAGGTTGAGATCACAAATTGTCCAACAAGAGGCTCCTAGACCTGAATGTTGGAAACAATTGTCTGAAGGAAATTGCTACTCAAATTATGTATTGTCTTTGATGTCACACAATGTCATAGTCCGCAGCAATCAGTTCCTACCGAGCTCAGTCGGTCTGCCAGATAGGAATATTAGTGTTTACCGAGTTCAGTCGGTTATCAAAGGAAATTCAGTGTTTACCGAGTTCAGTCGGTCATCAAAGGAAATTCAGTGTTTACCGAGTTCAGTCGGTCATCAAAGGAAATTCAGTGTTTACCGAGTTCAGTCGGTCATCAAAGGAAATTTAGTTTTTACCGAGTTCAGTCAGTCATCAAAGGAAATTCAGTGTTTACCGAGTTCAATCAGTTGTCAAAGGAAATTCAGTGTTTACCGAGTTCAGTCAGTTATCGAAGGTAAAGGATTGTCGGTGTTTACCGAGTTCCCTCGGTCTCCAAAAGATTGTAGAAAATTATGGTCACCGAGCACTATCGGCCCTTGAAGGATTTTTGCAAATAGAGTTTTCTTAATTCAGCTGACTGTTATACTAAATAATGTCGATTTGACAAATCTAAAATCATATAAATAATAGGTCAAATGTGAAAAATAAACAAAAAAGATAGCAGAAGATTTACAGAAGAAAGATAGGAAAGGCATGTGCGAATTTGTGAAGGATGTTCAGATATCCTTGAGGTGCAGCACAGATTTATTCAATCAGGAAGGATCACACATATGCAGAATAGAGATCTGTAATCAGCAAGGTAGTTGCATTATTATACAGGTCATTTTTCATTGTTACCTTCTTATCATTGTAACAGTGAATTCTAAATCTCTTAACCGAGTTGGTTTAACAACCATATTGTAAATCCTCTAACAAGGTGACAATTCCATTGAATTGTTTTCAAGACCTCTTACAAAGCCACTCCTAGCAGGGTGTTTAAATCCTCTAACAAGGTCACACCTAACAGTGTGTTTTGTAACCTTTTACCGGGTTGGCTTCTAACCGGGCATCACTTCAAAAAAGTGAAAATCAATATCTAGATACATTGGTGGTTTTTCCCATATTGGGTTTTCACATTAAATCTTGTGTCTCTTGTGTTCTTAATTGCTATCTTAATCATACACTAGTGCTGATGAATATCTAAAAGATAATTTTGCTAATACTTTCTGCATCTTCAAAGTTACTGCAATCTATTTACCGAGTACTAAATCAGATAACATTTTTAAGATATCCTAAGGGATCTGGAAAGAATTAATTGTGAAGTGTTTTATGGTTGACTGATTCACCCCCCCCTCTCAGTCACTTCATCCATATTCCATCAATTGGCATCAGAGCTTTTGGTGCTTGCAGGAAAGGTTTCAAGGACCTAAGCTAAAGATCAGGATGTCTTACAAGAGGGAAATTCCAAAGCTCAACAGAGATAACTTTTCAGCATGGAAAGGTCTCATGCGACTTCATCTGGCTTCCATTGGTGATTCAGGATGCAAATACATTGATGAAGAATACATAATTCCTAATGGCACATTAACTGTTGAAGACATTGCAGATAAAAAGACTCACAACACCATGATGATAGACATTGCATCTGCTCTCAGCTATGAAGAATTTAATGATATTAAAGATTGCACTACTGCATATGAAATGTGGATGGCACTGAAGAAAATATATGGTGGTGATGCAAATGTGAAAAGAGCCAAAGCAGAAAGCCTAAGAGGACAGTTTGACAAGATGAATATGAAGGAAGATGAAAACATTGCAAAATATGTTGAAAGAATCAAAGCAAGTGTAAGTGCAATTAGAGCTTCTGGAGGAACAATCTCAGATGAAACTGTTATAAGTAAGGTACTCAGAACATTACTCCCTATCTATGCAATAAGAGTATCAGCTATTCAAGAAAGAAGATGTGAAACAAACCACAATATAACTTTGGATGCTTTAGTTGGAAGATTGACAGCCTTTGAATTAGACAACTATGACAACTATGTTCCTAGTTCCAAAAATATTGAATCAGCATTTGAGGCCAAGGCTTCACTAAAGAAGAACAAGAAAATTAAAGAAGTTCAGTCAGAAAGTGAAGAAGTATCAGAAGAAAGTTCTGATAGTGATCTTGAAATTGTAGAAGCATTACTTGCAAAGAAGTACTCTAGAGGGAAAGGTAAATATAAAGGTAAAACTCCTTTAATCTATTTTTCATGTGAAGAAATTGGACATATTGCAGCTAGGTGCCCAAACAAGCAAGTCAAGGAAGAGAAGAGAAGTCACAAGTACTATGGAAAAAATAATTTCAAATCATTCAAGGATAAAGGTAAGAAAACATGTTTTATGGCTAAAGATACTGATGACAGTGAAGAAGAAATTGTCTTTATTGCTATAAAAGATGAATCTAATGATGATGAAGATAAGATGGCACTTATTTCTCATATAAGCAAAGATGATATATGGATAATAGACAGCGGATGTTCACACCACATTTGGTGACAAGACAAAATTTGAATATCTAAAAGACTGTGATAGTGGTAATGTAAGATTTGGGAACAATGAACCTTGTTGTATAAAAGGAAAAGGAAGAATCTCATTAACCAAAGAACTCATATGTGATAATGCTTATTGGGTTGAAGGACTAAAACACAATCTTCTAAGTGTAGCATAGCTAATCAACACTGGTTTCAAGGTTGAATTCATGAATGGTCAAGCAAGACTGCTGGATGGAAAAGGAAAACTCATTGGATCAGGGAAACAAACAAAAGGTAACCTATTTTATCTTGATCTCAGTGAATATTCATGCTTTATTGCTCAAATAGAAGAAAGTTGGCTATGGCACAAAAGGTTATGTCATGTGAATTTTGATAACATGATAAAAATAATCAAATTCAAGAAGGTTAGAGGCATTCCTACTTTGAAGAAACCTGATACCGGTCTATGTAAGAATTGTCAGATTGGCAAAATGAGTAAAACTAGTTTCAAGAGTAAGAACTATCAGTCTAAAGAAATTTTGGAAATTGTGCATACTGATTTATGTGGACCTATTGGAATACAAAGCTATACTGGAGATAAATTCTTTATTCTTTTCATTGATGATTATTCTAGAATGATGACTGTTATGTATTTAAGAGAAAAATAAGAAGCATTTGAAAAGTTCAAATGGTACTTAGCAAGAGTGGAAAAGGAAATAGGGAAAAGATTGAAATGCTTAAGATCAGACAGAGGTGGTGAATTGATCTCCCATGATTTTAACAACTTTTGCATTGAAAGAGGAATCAAAAGACAGGTATCAGCTCCTAGAACTCCTGAGCAGAATAGAATAGCAGAAAGAAGAAACAGATCTATTATGGATTGTGCAAGGACTCTAATGATAGAAAAGAACATCTCTATAAAATACTGGAAGGAAGCTATCAGCACTGCAGTTCATACCTTGAACTGAGTACAATTGAAGAAAGACACATTCAAAACTCCTTATGAATTATGGTATGGCTATAAACCCAATGTAAGTTACATGAAAATATTTGGTAGCAAGTGTTATATCTTAAAAGAATCCAGAAGAAATAAATTTGATGTGAAAAGTGATGAAGGAATATTCCTAGGATATTCTAGAAAAAGCAAGGCATACAAATGTCTGAACTTATCTACTCACAAAGTCATAGAAAGTATACATGTAAAATTTGATGAGTTTGCAGAAAAGACTGAAGAAGAAAGCAAAAGGGAACCTGAGAACTACAGAAGATTCATTTACATTGAACCTGAAACATTGGCAGACATAACTATCAATAAGGAAACTATATCTACCGAGCTGAGCATAGTTACCGAGTCACAAACCGAGTCACAGGAAGAAGTTCAAACCGAGTCACAGGAAGAAGTTCAGACTGAGTCTCAGCCTGAAGTTACCGAGCAAATATCTACCGAGCCCGAGCAACCTGAAGAAGAAATCCTAGAAGACAACAGCATGAATCATTCAAAAGGCAAGGAACCTATACTAGCCAAATATGTCAGAAGACATCATACACCAGATCAAATCATTGGAAACAAATCAGATGGTACTATGACAAGAAGCAAGCTAAAAGGTACATGTCTGCTTACTGACTTTGAACCTAGAAATATCAAAGATGCATTGGAAAATGAAAGTTGGATTGAAGCAATGAATGAAGAATTAGAACAAATACAAAAGAACAAAACATGGACTCTTGTACCCAGACCTAAAGATAAGAATGTTATTGGAACAAAATGGGTATTCAGGAATAAACTGAATGAAGATGGTCAAGTATCTAGAAACAAAGCTAGACTGGTATGTAAAGGTTATTCTCAAGAAGAAGGTATAGATTATGGAGAAACTTTTGCTCCTGTTGCAAGATTAGAAGGTGTAAGAACTCTACTTGCTTATGCAGCACACAAAGGATTTAAGGTATATCAGATGGATATAAAATCTGCATTTCTCAATGGAATTCTTGATGAAGAAGTCTACATTGAACAACCCGAAGGTTTTGTTGATCCAAATAAAAAGGACATGGTCTGCAGGTTACACAAAGCATTATATGGTTTGAAACAAGCTCCTAGAGCATGGTATGAAAGACTCCATAACTATTTGATTCAGATTAATTTCAAAAGAGCCAATGATAATAGCAATCTGTATATTAAAGAAGGACCGGATGACAAAATTGTATTGGCAGAAATATTTGTGGATGATACTATATTTACAGGGAATGAGGATCAATGCAAAGAATTTTCAGAGAAAATGAACAAAGAATTTGAAATGTCTATGTTTGGTTTAATAAAATTCTTTGTTGGTCTTCAAATTCAGCAAAGCAAGAATGGTATACACATTACTCAATCCAAATACATTAAGGAAATACTTAAGAAGTTTGGTATGGAAGATTCAAAACCAGTTGGTACACCCATGTGTACTGGACTGAAACTTACCAAAAATGATGATTCAAAAGAAGTTGATCAGACCCTATACCGATCTATGATTGGAAAATTGCAGTATGTAGTACATACAAGACCTGATATTGCCTTAGCAGTCGGTATAGTAGCTAGATTCTCAGCAAAACCTAAGGAAAATCATATGATGGCAATCAAAAGAATCTTAAGATACTTAAGAGGAACTGAAGAATATGGTTTGTGGTATAAATTTGGAGGCAATCTAGACTTAAAAGTGTTTACTGATGCTAATTGGGTAGGAAACATTGATGACAAAAAAAGTACAAGTGGTGGAGCATTTTTTTCTTGGAAAAAGATTGGTATCCTGGACTAGTAAAAGGCAAAATTGCACATCTCAATCCACAGCTGAAGCAGAATATGTTGCTGCTGCAGTAAACTGTTCAAATATTGTTTGGTTTAAACAATTATTAGAAGGTATGAAGGTTGAAATCAAAGAACCAGTTATATTTTGTGACAATACCAATGCAATAAACATTTCGAAGAATCCAGTGATGCATTCTAAAACCAAGCACATTGCTATTAAATATCACTTTGTTAGAGAATTGGTGCAGGATAAGGAAATCATATTAGAATATATTCATACAAAAGAATAGATTGCAGACATTTTTACCAAACCATTACCTAAGGATGCATTTGTGTATCTAAGAGGTAAGTTAGGGGTCATTCCCCTATCCGAGGCTCACTAAATACAGTTTTAGTGATGCATCAACCAGAAAATGATTGAAAATCAACTAGTTGATGCAGCATATTCAAGGAATCATTGCATATGAATCAGTAGTTGAGGTACATTAATTTTCACCGGTAATATGTGAATTGTCTTTGGCATGTGTTGTCAAAGAGGGAGTGTTTGCTATGTCTTTTCTATTGCTTCAAGAAATTTTCAATAGTCAGAAGGAAGAATTTTCAGGATAAAGGAAGTTTGCTGATAGAGGGAGATTTGAATCTGAACCGAGCTAACTCTTTCAAATTTCTTATGCTATGACATATTGTGTTGCCATCAATGCCAAAGAGGGAGATTGTTGGAAACAATTGTCTGAAGGAAATTGCTACTCAAATTATGTATTGTCTTTGATGTCACACAATGTCATAGTCCGCAACAATCAGTTCCTACCAAGCTCAGTCGGTCTGCCAGATAGGAATATTAGTGTTTACCAAGTTCAGTCGGTTATCAAAGGAAATTCAGTGTTTATCGAGTTCAGTCGGTCATCAAAGGAAATTCAGTGTTTACCGAGTTCAGTCGATCATCAAAGGAAATTTAGTGTTTATCGAGTTCAGGCGGTCATCAAAGGAAATTCAATGTTTACCGAGTTTAGTCGGTCATCAAAGGAAATTCAGTGTTTACCGAGTTCAGTCGGTCATCAAAGGAAATTCAGTGTTTACCGAGTTCAGTCGGTTATCGAAGGTAAAGGATTATCGGTGTTTATCGAGTTCCCTCGGTCTCCAAAAGATTGTAGAAAATTATGGTCACCGAGCACTGTCGGCCCTTGAAGGATTTTTGCATATAGAGTTTGCTTAATTCAGCCGACTGTTATACTAAATAATGTCGATTTGACAAATCTAAAATCATATAAATAATAGGTCAAATGTGAAAAATAAACAAAAAATATAGCAGAAGATTTACAGAAGAAAGACAGGAAAGGCGTGTGCGAATTTGTGAAGGATGTTCAGATATCCTTAAGGTGCAGCACAGATTTATTCGATCAGGAAGGATCACACATATGCAGAATAGAGATCTGTAATCAGCAAGGTAGTTGCATTATTATACAGGTCTTTTTTCATTGTTACCTTCTTATCATTGTAACAGTGAATTCTAAATCTCTTAACCAAGTTGGTTTAACAACCATATTGTAAATCCTCTAACAAGGTGACAATTCCATTGAATTGTTTTCAAGACCTCTTACCAAGCCACTCCTAGCAGGGTGTTTAAATCCTCTAACAAGGTCACACCTAATAGTGTGTTTTGTAACCTTTTACCGGGTTGGCTTCTAACCGGGCATCACTTCAGAAAAGTGAAAATCAGTATCTAGATACATTGGTGGTTTTTCCCATATTGGGTTTCCATGTTAAATCTTGTGTCTCTTGTGTTCTTAATTGCTATCTTAATCATACACTAGTGCTGATGAATATCTAAAAGATAATTTTGCTAATACTTTCTGCATCTTCAAAGTTACTGCAATCTATTTACCGAGTACTAAATCAGATAACATTTTTAAGATATCCTAAGGGATCTGGAAAGAATTAATTGTGAAGTATTTTATGGTTGACTGATTCACCCCCCCCCCTCTCAGTCACTTCATCCATATTCCATCACTGAAATTCCAAGTTGGAGGACCCATTTTCCTCAAGAGCCTACACCTTAAGAGCATACAAAGTGATCATTTCCAAGTTTTAGGAGCACCCTTCAAAAAAATGAGCCTATTTTGGAGCAGTTGCAACCTTATTGTGGCCTGCAATGACCTAAAGACTATATTGAGACAGAGCCAACTACAAGAGACCAATATCAAGATGTGAGGCCTTCAGTTTTCCAAGCTTCAAGATAGGTATGCCTTCTATGTCTCCGTCTGAGCCCCCTCAATTTCATATCCCAAGTTTTAAGGCAAAAAAATCCTTCCAAGAGCCTATACTTGAGATGCAGCCTACCACTCTGTAAGAGCAACCTATTCAAGAAAAAAAATTTATCCCAAGAAGCTCCTCTAGTCTCTCAAGATGATGAAGTATTGTGGATTCCCCAATGGACTCTACCTCCTGGCAATTAGATGCTAGATATTTTCAACTAGTCTAGTGTCTGAGCAAGGACCTATGATAAATGAGCTTTCATTTGAAGAAGAGAGAAAATCTAAGGTATCAGTGCAGAGTGATGACTATGGTGGAATGGGACAGCAAGGTGACAAGGTGGAGATTGATGCTCAGCCTGAACACTTGGTTGATTTATTGAATGAGCTTCCCCTCTTTGTTGATGATGAAGAGGAGACCATGCCATTACCTATGGATGAAGATAAATCAGAACAAAAGGTTCACCATCAACAAGAGGTTGATATAGAAGAGGATGTTGTGCTTTTATTAGACGAGCTACCTAGTTTTGTTGAGCAGAATGATAAAGTTATGGAAGAGCTTTTCCAAGAAAAGAACATAGACAAAAGCCTTGAAGAGTATGATTTTTCCAATATCATAGAGGTCTTTTGTAAAAAATTGAATGATGAATCCCTATTCCTTGGAGTGGAGGTTCAAAGTTATGTGCCTATAAAAGGAGGCCTAGTTTTGGATTGCTCTCTTTTTGAGAGACTGCTACATGAGCAAAGGTTGGGGCCAGCTCCAGATCTTCAAGATATTGATGAGCTCTTAGCTTGTTTAAAAGTAGAGGATGACAGTCCCCTATCCATAGATCAGGAGTTGACATGGCTATCCATGATGGAGGGAAACCATGAAGATAAAGAAGAAACCATCAAGGAGAGTCCTACTTTTAGACTTTCAAGAGGCTTCCCTATTAGATACTTGGCACAGAGGGAGTCTACTAAGGCCCCTCCATATGATCAATTAGAGGAAGGTAAACTTGATCCTATTTTTGTAGAGGCAGTTAATAATTATTTGAAAAAAATTTGTGTGCCTCATATATTTGTAGCTATCCTCATGTGTCCAATGCAAAATGACCTAATGAGGAAAGGTAGCTATTTTTCACAACCAGTGAATGGTTTTGTTTAACTAGGTTTCTGTAACTAGTTAGTTTAGGATAGGTTAGGTTTTCATGCTTTCTGTCCCTATTTTCTAGCTTAGTTTCCTACTTTCCAAAAAGTGCTTGTGCACAAGGTTGTCTTTCTAGTTTTTAGTTTTGTCTCTCTGTCAAAGTTTTGTGTTACTATAATGCCCCCATGCGTAATGGATTTCTCAAGCCATTGGTTTCCATGTCTAGCAGGCTGACACCCAGCAGAAATCGCCAAAATGTTACCCAAAATTCTCTATCTATCTAATTTTGGCTACAGGCTGGGCTTCATGTGGAGGTCTGCAATTTAAACCATATCGAATACCCTAAGAATTTTTTATGGCCTTGTGTTTTTCCTCTAGTCTTTGCAATTGTTTAATCCCTGGTCTATAAGCCTTTTTATTTGAAAATCTACCATTTTGGCCAAAAGCCCTAAACCCTTGGTCCTGTTCTATTTTTGTGTTACTTTTCAGGCCACTTAAAAATCTCATAAACACATGTGCTTATTAATTTTTTTGGCCACCCCACAGAGTTTTTTCTCTTTAATATTTCCTAAGTTTCCTACGTTCTGGCCTTTAATATTTCCCTAGGCCCAGTTCTCGGTCGTAGTTAGATCCAATGGTTATCGCATAATCTCATGGGATCTTCCGATCCCATGCGATCATGTGACCACCGTCCAATGCAAGGTCAGGTTTCTTCCACCTTCTGAGGTGTCGATCAACTCTGATGTTCTCTTTTTCTATTAGCTCTTGACTGATGATGTGCCCTTTGACCTTTTCAAAAGGGATTGCAATATCTTTCACAAGTTTCTTGCTGGTCTGTTCCTATTGGTCGAATGCGAGGGTGCAGGTAGTTCAAATTTATGTTTTCAGGGGTGGTTGTAGTTGGAAAGGTGATGCAGAGATCTAGACAGTTATTTCAGTGGATTTTCCTTCTGAGAGTACCAGATTTGATAGTTACGGTGACTTGAGTTGCAGGGAGGTAGTTATACAAAAGTTTTTGTCTACCGACAGTTTCAGTATAAGGATGGGCACTCAAAGACATATCTAATCGGCCATGATATTGCAGAGATGTATTTATGATCAGATTTGATTATTTTAGGGTTCATATTATTCTGATAAAAAATCTTTCTAACCCTAGTTAGGTTTAACTCCCACCTACGTGCAAAAAGAGGAGATATATATAATGTTTTTGGAGCTTTTGAAGCTCGGAGTTCACATTTTGTAAAGAAGAAGGTCTCTTTCTTAGAAGGCTATCTGTGGCATTTTTCTCCCCTCTAGTTTTCTACATTTTGTAATCTCCCATTGATCCTTCAGATATTGTAGAGGTATTTTGTGACAATTCTTCATGTCCCTATGCTTCCTTGCCTGAATTATATTGAATCGAAGTATATATATGTTTTGAGTGATATCTCAGGGTTCCTGATCCCTCTCTCTTTATGCAATTATTGTGTGTTATTGTGGATGATTTGATGTGAATGCTTTTGTGGGTATACCTCAACCCCTTAACAATCTTATCTCATTCCTATGCTGAGTTGCAGAGGTGAATGTTTGTTTGCAGGTTGTAGATTGTGTCTAAACTTTTAGGAATACTGTTGTTTGTGAAAGCTCTCTCTCTTTCCCTGAATAGTCTCTTTTCTATTGTAGACCCTTCTATAAAATATTTGTGTTGGCCTATTTAGTGCATTGTGGTCTCCTAGACCTGAGTTGCTCATGATTTTCATCCTCTATACTGAGATTCAAACCCTTCATTTTGGTGTATCACCTAGTAGGTAGTTTGCTTTCAAGTCATTTCCCTTTCAAGCATTCCTTCTATCCCTTTTCCCCTCAAGTTTTACTTTTCATGTCTAGAAGAAAATTAAGGTGATTATCCAAGAGGAACCAGGCTAGAACCTGGAGGTCTCATCTCAGTTAGCATAGGTCCCACAACCTGGAGATGATTCTCATGTTATACTAAGTTATCAAGACTATGAGAGCTTGAAAAAAGGGTGCAAACTTAGTGTATAACACAAGCATTAAGAAAATCACATAACTCATCTCTAATATGAATTGAAGGGGAATGAGGGCTTGCCATAAATTCATCTGAGATCAGTATGCACATCTATTATCTAATATTTTCTTCAATAGCTTCCAACAAACTCATACAAGTTGATACTACTATGCCATTAAAGCAAAAACAAACATAGTTAATTTCCTACAATAAAAATATTAAAGGAAAGTGATTTCAATTTTAGTAACATTACATCACATATATTTAATACTCTAAAATCATGAAATAGAAGATTGAGAGATAATAGAAAATATAGATATACATGGGGAAAGCCATTTTAGGTAGAAAAAACCCACATTCCAAAACATCGATCCAATGTATTATTTAGCAATAAGTTATAGTATATTTTTAGGCTCTAAGCCTTTACACAGAGATTTACAACTTGTTCCATCCTAGATAATATATTTAATCATAACCTTCTGAAATGCTCTCTCTCTCTCTCTGTGTGTGTGTGTGTGTGTGTGTGTGTGTGTGTGTGTGTGTGTGTGTGTGTGTGTGTGTGTGTGTGTGTGTGTGTGTGTGTGTGTGTGTGCGCGTGCGCGCGTGCGTGCGTGCGTGGGTGTGTGTGTGTGTGTGCATGTGTGTTTGTGTGTATAAATTAATACTTAGGAACCAACATATATATAGAGCTCAACACAAGAGGTAGGTGACCATGGTTTCTAAAACCATCTTCAATACATAATAGGTAAGTTGTGTGATAATGTAAGAAACTTTCTAATTCCATGAGATGGTTCTCATAGAAACCTCCAAGGTACCAACACCTATCTCAACATAGAAATTACCATGACCAAGAATAGGTACCTTCCTTACCTCACGTCACTTGTCAAAAGTTAACTCTATCATAAATTCCAATTTCTAAGGTACAACTCTAATTCACAATAGAAATTGCCAACCAAGACTTTTTAGTCAACATAGGAAATTGTCAAATAAATTTATACACTAAATAGAAATATATGACAATATCTTCAAACAACTTAACATCTTCCAATGACTAGTGCTATTAATATGTTGTTAATGTGATTCTAGTCCTTCTGTACCTTGGGCCAACACCCTCTTGTTGCTTTTATCTATCAAAAACTTAACATCTTCGAAGTAGGTGCCAAATTCCTAGAAAAAAAGGAATATGCCATCTCATCACCTATTATATAGGATGGCACCTCATGAAGAGGTCTCAAAAAATGAATGAAAAATTAGGAAGTTATTAACTTAAATATATCAATTAAAATTAAACAATTTGATGTGCTAGGACTCTAAGGTTGAGACACCTTAATTCCAACATTAGCTTCATTCGATGTCCAAGTTTGCAAAGAAGTGTATAGAGTTATAGACTGAGGTGGATGACCTAGCTCTGATCGAGTGCCATAATAGGTGATATATCCACTGACGAAGATGAATTCATTATCCAAATTTATAAATTATATGAGAATCAACATGAGATTTTGACTCATTTACAAGGTTTCTATTGTCTTCTCTGGTTTTATAATAGTTCTGGTCAATTTAAATTTTCAATTCAAGATGAAAGATTATAAACATCATGTTGGTGGAGCTACACATCTACAAATGTCATTTGATCACAATGAATAAGTGTGATGTGAACTAGAAAAATGAAGGAAAGAAGTGGATAATATTATATCCACCAATGAGCTCATGGGTTCTGTAGAATCTGGTGACTAGTCTGTATGAATTTTAATAGATCAGACCAATTTTTGATATGAAAAAATTTAGAGATTTCACGTGGAAAGATAAAATATTTCTTCCAACTACACTTAGTCGATATGTGCTAAATGTGAAATCTAAAAGTCTTTTAGTTTAACTCTAATCTTGTGTCCATATTTTGAGAAACATTGTTATAATTGATTATAATGAACATGCTATTGTTGCATTCCATGTATATGACAAACAACTAATGACATATTGTTCTATTTTCAAAGTTGATGTGGCCAATTTTGGCTAGTCACTATAAATTTGTGTTGACTTATTTCAGAATCTCTATTTTTTTGTTGCTTATTTACATTTATTTATTCTTGATTATTTTAATAATTATTATTAGAGTTTAGTTAGAGATTAGAAGAAATTGTTAAGAAATTGATTAGAGATGGAATATGTTTATATGTTACATATCCTACAGCGTCATGCTTCTATGAAGTATTTAGAGTCATGCTGAAGTGGGAGTTGTTCATCCTATTTCAAATTCACCTTTATGATTGTACAAGAGGACTATTTTGACATCTAAAGGAAAATGGAAACAAGGACAAATAAAATATAATATAAAGGAGGTATCCCATGAGAAAACCCAATCTAAGCCAAAGAGGTCATAGCTCCTAGGAGGTCAAGGAAGGATCAAATGCAAAGGGATACCATGAAAGAAGTGTAAAGGGGATCCAAAGTTGAAGGATACTGAAAAAGAGATCTAAAACTAGAATGGAAGAATATGCACCTTCCCCATTGATAGGTAAAGGGATTCTTGAGGAATGATGAAATGATTTTAGCCTCGAAGGTTAAGGGATTTGTTCACTATGGAATATACTTGTGAACAATGAAAATGTTATGATAAAGCATGCATAACTCTTGTTTAAGAGATGTAAACAAACATTTAAATGTAATATTTGATATCACGAGATAAATCGATTCAACTTAACCAAGACTAAATTGGATCCTTAAGAGAAGGATGAAAGATATTAAAAAACTACCCTTGTGCCCAAGTGTGGAGACAAGGATATCAAGACAAAAGTCTTATTATGTGACTCACAAATTATTGTCACACTATGCATGACAATGATCACCCAAAGGTTAGAAAAACAATGACACATAGTGTGGAGAAAGAACAGTGAATTAAAATAGATCACAATACATTCAACAAGTGAATGAAAACATCAAATCAAAACAAGAGATATTGGAATGCATCTACATTGAAGAGAGCATATGATTTACAAACTAAAAATTGATCTTTTATTCAAACTTCTATTCTTGTCGTACATTCTAGGATTTCTTGTCATACAATAGATTCTCCAATTACATATAATAATCCTCACATAACTTCCTCAACCTCTTTGGTTGGTTAGAGGGTTTAGTTAATTGTTTTAAACATCAAAATGTGATTTCCCACCTAAATGGCTATTAGCTGTTTGTTTTTGAATATTTAAATTTTAAACTATTAAATAATTAAAAAAAACCTTATTAAATTGGATTTTTAAGAACTCCAAACATTTTCCATCATCTAGGAGACTTAATAGCATCACTCTTATACTTCTAACTACCCTAAAATATCTATTGGACACTAATGGTCCAAATTACATTTATTTAATCCTTTTAAGGATATAAATTCAATCCTAATGCCACTTCATGGCATCAAACCATTATCGAAGCCAACACATTATAATTTATAGAATTTACATCATTTAGAACCCAATAGTCCTCCTTGGAACACTAATATTTATTAGGTGACTCCCAAGTCTTCATAGTCATCTTGTGTACCTTGAATGGCTTCATGAATTGTTTGTTGATCCTTGGTGCCCCTACACCATGCTCCCCACATTCAAGAAAACTCTTGTCCCAAGAGTTGTGGAGCTTCAAGGATGTCTTCAATGTAGGGATGAAGTAATCTCCCTATGTAAGCCTCTTTCTCCCACCTTGCAAACCTACATTCACACACCAATTATCAAAAGAAAAATAATAGTTTGCTGACTATCCTTGGAAAGGATAGTTAGAAGGATGAAATGCTTCCATCTTCCTTGATTCCTTGCATTGATTAGACCTTTGGTCCAACATTTCTATCCCCTTACTATTCTCAGGTTGCTTGATAGGACACTTGACTATCCCAACTTGCACAAAGGCTAAGTCCCAAAGCTCCCCTCTTCTAAGACTATCATGGCTGCCTTTGGACTGTACCTTTCCTCCATTATACCATCTAGTATCATACTGAACTTGATGTGCTATCTCCTACCCAAAACACATAAGTATAGGGTCTTTTTTGTTCCTCACAAGTGGCTGCAATTGAAACTTCTAGCCTTCATGATGAACTAAATACTTATTAGTGAATCTATCATGGATTACCTTCCTTGACCATTGCCAAGACCTGCCTAATATCAGATGTCCATAGTTCTCATATCCATAACATCACATAACACCTTGTCTCTATACTTTCCAACTGAAAACTCAATCAATACTTGAGTACTAACCAACAAATTCTGATTCACATTGACCCATGTAGCATAATATGGATTAGGATGCACAAATGTTTTCAAATTCAACTTTCTAACAACCTCATTAGACACCACATTGTGACTTGCACCTGAATCTATCATAAGTCTACAAACTTTACCTTGGATCAAACAATTAGATCTGAAAATGCTTGGATGATATGCTATTTGACTCTTGCTCATGAATAGGTACTCGTTCTCCTCTGGCAATGCCATGATAGGTTCTTGTTTGTCTTCCTTTCTTGTTTCTTCTTCCACCAAATGTACTCTTCTTTCCTTGCCTTTGTCTTCAATCCACTTGGGACACCTAAAATATTGATGACCCACTTCATTACAATGGAAGCATCTACCTATGAACACTCCATTGCCTCTTCCCCCACTCCTTCCACCTCTATAACCCCCTCTTGTATTAGATGAGTAGGGCTTGTCCTTGTCTTTGTCATTCTGATTCTGAAAATTAGTATTACCTCTTCCTCTCATAGAAGATCCACCACTAGTGCTACCTTGTCTCTCTTGCCTCCTTTTGATCTTTTCCACAGCCTTGATGGCTAGTTTATAGCATTCCTCAATAGATCTAGGGGTAGAAAGACTAAGTTCATCTTGGATGTTGAACCTCAATCCCCCCATATACCTTGTAATCTTTTCATCCATGTCTTCATCATGACTAACTCTTATATCAAGTTTGTGAAACTCCTCAGTATACCTTTGTACCTCCATATCTTTTTGTTTCAAATTTTGCATCTTCTTATACAACTGAACTCTATAATAATTTGGCAAAAATTTTGCCTTCATTTTATCCATCATGGTGTACCAAGAAGTGATCTTGGGTTTACCATTCTTCCACCTTTCCGCTTGCACACAATCCCACCAGAGAAATGCACGTCCTTTCAACTTGGACTTCACAATCTTCAGATTTTGATTCTCTTCCACATCTTCACATTCAAAGAAATTTTCCATTTCACTAAACCAATCAATCAGCTCTTCATCATCCATCTTTCCACCATAAGTAGGCAAAGCAGCTCTTGCCCTTGTATCTCCACTCTTGATGACTTAGCAAACTTAGTCATCTTTAGTTCATCAGGATATAATAGTACTTCCTCTTGGAGTTCCTCCTCTTCTTCTTCTTCATCCTATCTGATGCTTTTGTCTCTCTTCTCTAATGCCAATATTCTTTCCATCATAATCCTCATCTCTTTGTCTTTCTCAGCTTTCTCCTTCTTCTCTTGCTCAAGGGCTGCCTTAAGCTTTTTTTTATCTACTAATTTTTATTTAACAATATTTGCCAACTCCATGTTGGTCATTCTTTGGGTTATATCTCCATCCTCTCCATCAACCATGGTTACTTGATCAACTTGGTACAAAAATCAACTCAGGGCTACTCCTTGGTTCAACTTCAAGGGCTTATCCAAGGATTCAAGAAACCAAACTTCTCAAGACCAATGAAAACTTCCAAAAGACCTTTCCCTAAGATCTGATACCACTTGATGTAGAGGAAAGGGTAGTGGACCTTATTCACTACTAAGTTTTCCAATTTGACTAAGAAACCCACACTTTTCCCAAAGGTGCACAATGGCTTTATAAGACTCCACCCGACCAAGACTCTTCAAAATGCAAAATAATGATAGATTTGAAGTGTTCCATGTATATATGGATGGATTCAGGTGTTTTTGAGGTTTCTAGACTTATCTTTCACTCACAATAGCAAAAAGTCACTAAATAGTCCTAGAGGCCTAATTGCCCTGTCTAGTAGCCCTGTTTAGTGATAAAATGGATCATAACTCTGTACTTTCCCAAAGGATGAAAAAAATAAATGTTATATTTGGATACCCTTTTTTCCCTACCACAACATACTACAAGCTAGATATAGACTCTTTTGGACCATGTATGACCGTCCTCACTATGTGACCCCAAAATACACTAAAATTGGGTGCTTTTACAAAGAAACTACTATTTTTTTATAACATAAAGAGTAAAAACTATAGAAAGTCTCTCCAAATATCATAAAACCTCTAAATACAAGAGGAATTCAACCCATTACCTTGGGAACATCAAAAGTCCCAACTTAGCCCTCTTAAACCCTTGATTTGAGGGTTTCTCCAATCTCAACTTCCCACACACTTCCATAATATTTTGGTGATTTATTAACCATTAAATACACC
This sequence comes from Chamaecyparis obtusa, assembly GCA_027943335.1. Lineage (NCBI taxonomy): Eukaryota > Viridiplantae > Streptophyta > Pinopsida > Cupressales > Cupressaceae > Chamaecyparis > Chamaecyparis obtusa. The sequence goes on from BSBK01004780.1 coordinate 203,362, forward strand.
ATATGAGACTATTAAAGTCATAAAAATACTATGTCCTTCAACTCAAACACCTTCTGCTATACTTGTGCCATCGCTTTCATTAAAGAACCTTTCACAATTCAGTCTGTGATCACTCTAACCCTTCAATCATCTGCAAGTACCATAATTAGGAATCTATAATACATTTTTAGCAATCAATTTCCATGGGTCCTAGGCCTTTGGGTCCATGGAAAGGTTATAGTTTACAAATTAGGCTTCAAAACAAGAAGGAAACTAAATAAAATCAATCTATGATGTTGTATAAGAAGGTACAGTCATATCAAATGACTCTCAAACCTCCCAAAACATGTAAAAAATTTCTAAATATTCTATTGAATCTTCCAATGCATTAACCAAACCAATTTACAGGAAGAAATGATAAGAACTTTAAAACATTCAATGCATTTGCTTGCCACAATTTGACTTATACAGTCCAAACACAAAGAACAGTGAATTGAACTGGATCACAATACATTCAACTAGTGAATGAATGCTTTTAGATTGCTTCCAATTCCAATGTAAACTCAAAAATCAAAACAAGCGATATTGGAATGCATCTACATTGAAGAGAGCATATGATTTACAAACTAAAAATTGATCTTTTATTCAAACTTCTATTCTTGTCGTACATTCCAGGCTTTCTTGCCGTACAGTAGATTCTCCAATTACATATAATAATCCTCACATAACTTCCTCAACCTCTTTGGTTGGTTAGAGGGTTTAGTTAATTGTTTTAAACATCAAAATGTGATTTCCCACCTAAATGGCTATTAGCTATTTGTTTTTGAATATTTAAATTTTAAACTATTAAATGCTTAAAAAAACCTTAATAAATTGGATTTTTAAGAACTCCAAATGTTTTCCATCACCTAGGAGACTTAATAGCATCACTCTTATACTTCTAACTACCCTAAAACACCTATTGGACACTAATGGTCCAAATTACATTTATTTAATCCTTTTAAGGATATAAATTCAATCATAATGCCACTTCATGGCATCAAACCATTATAGAAGCCAACACATTATAATTTATTGAATTTACATCATTTAGAACCCAATAGTCCCCCTTGGAACACTAATCTGTATTAGGTGACTCCCAAGTCTTCATAGTCTTCTTGTGTACCTTGAATGGCTTCATGAATTGTTTGTTGATCCTTGGTGCCCCTGCACCAATAGGGACTTAAATGTTATTCAAAGAAATCATAATTATAAAATAACTCATTGAAAAATATTATGTGAATGCTATCAGTATCAATGAGTTTTTGAATTTTGTACAATGAAAATCTTGACATTCAATAGTAGAATGGCCATGATATTTTTTATACATGCAAAAATGGAGATTCACATGATTTTGACTATGATTGTTTTTCTGTTTAGGTTGAGTAATCAAATTAGTATTAAGAAGGTTAGGAAAAATAATTTCTCGATTAAAGGGATATATAGAAAAGATGTTAGTGGATAAAGGAGTTGACAAAGGAGTGGGTTTGAGAATAATTTTATCCATGGCTTTCTCATGAGTATAAAATGTTTATTACATACATCCTAAACCATGTTGAAGATTGTGAATTGACTTGTTCTGAGAATCAGGTTGGATGGATGACGTGCTAAACCATTTAAGGGATCCTGTGTTCAAATTAGAAAATTTTTATTCACCTAAAAAAAATAGCATAAAGTCTAATGAACCCTAGTCATCATCTAAAAGAGAACTTGTAGGAGAAGAACATATGTTTTTATTAAATGGTGTAGGAATAGAAAGAGAATCTAATTTAGTTTGTAAGTAATTTTTGGACCTTATCAATAACAATAAGGATATACATGATGTTTTTGTAGACAAAATTCACCTTCCAATGAAGGGTTGAATGAATGTCATGCATAACATGTAGCCATGACCATCCTAGGAAAATATTACAATTGAGAGCATTGAGCATGACATGAATAGCTATGGATAGAATAAAAGGGTGTACCTTATCAGGAAAATTGATAATACTCAATGTTTGTTAAGAAAAATTAACAAAGCCATAGGTAGTAATAAAATTTGATTTTATTAGAGAAATATATGCATTTATCTTGTTTAACAAGTCAATACTACAAGTTCATTAACTCTTGATCCATTATCAATTAAAGTTCTTTGAATAAGGTTACCATTGATAAGGAAAAAAATCATAAGAGAATCATGTTTATCTTGGATTTATTTAGGAAGAAACTCATCTTGAGAAAGCATAATTTGAGCTTTGATATTGGTTGCATTCATGCATTCTACTATGAATGTTATATTGTCTTGCCTAGGAGGTTCAACAGTCACATTTCTCAATGCTTTTTGTAATTCTTTATGATAATTAGGCACCTACATAGTTTGAATAAGATCCAATATAGATGTCTTGGTAGGATTAGAATGAAGTTGTTCTACGAAATCGTATTCCTTTCAAATATCTTGAGGGAGATAGGGCACAAAAGGAAGGATAGGTTGAGAAGGAGGAATAGGAGGAACAACTAAACTTGTAGGTTATTTATTGTTTCTCATGTTATAAGTGTGATAAACTACATGATAGTTAGGTTGTTGAGCACCTTTCACCACAATGACTTGTTTATTTTGAGGTTTATGAGTATCTCAATGAACATGAACAATAAACTTAGGATTTTCACTACCTAAAACATTGACAATATTGACTTGATCAAGTTCTTGATTGTTCATAGGTTCATCATTGGTAGGGAGAGCATTAAGGAAATTACTAGTGATATTATCCCCTTCTTCCAAAGTTTCCTCATGAGTAAGAAAATATTTATAATAGGGACCAGGGACTTCATTTGATGCTTCACGTCAAAGAGGGATTCTATTTAAAGAAGGAAAGGAAATATTAACAAAAGTATTTAAAATGTCCTCCTCTTGCTCTCAAATATCACCATAAAAGGGGTACATCTTAGGAGAAGTATCACCATCATACATGAATGCTTCATTTCTAGATGGAGTAGAAGAAATTTCAATAATTATATCATCTTTTATCAAGCTTGTTTCATTTGGAAGATAGTAATAAATGTCATTGTCCAAGGGTTCATCCTGAATAGGAGAATCATCGAGGGTAGGAAAATATATATGAATAAAGCCCACTTTAGGGGAGGAATAATCAAGACTCACTAAAAATTTGTCCCAAAAAGGAAAGGGGTGGGAAGGAAAGTAGGGTAAAATATCCATCTGTTGCACCAACATGTCTTTTTGAGTGATAAATTTTAGGAGAAAGATCAACAAAATCTTTCAAGATCTCATCCTTATGAGGGAGTTTATTTGAAGAACTGTTAATAATATCTTCTTGTGATAAAATATTATTATTGGTGGGATCAATTTTTGGATAGGGAATGAAATTAAGAGCTAAACTTTCATCATATGCATGAAAGGAAATATCTTGAAAATCTTGAAATAAACTAGAATTTGACTTAGTAAATGATGATAACAACTCCATTCATAGAATGAAATTGAACATACATACAATAATGCATAAAATGAAATATTTTTGTATTTTTAAATATTTTGAAACATGTAAATGAAATGCAAGAATGTAATGGATCTATGAATGTATCTAGATTAGATCTAAATGACACAAAATAAAACAATGTAATGCATGAAAATAAGATCTAAATACATACATTGTAGCTAAGGTATGATGTAAATATTGATTAATGCAATGCATGTATAAAGTAGATCTAGACACCAAATAAAAAGTTGGTATCACTAAAATATATAATATAAAAAGGGGATCATGAAAAAGGGCTATGTTCCCTATTTCATAAGATACATTAGAATACAAAACTAGGTCAAGGATAATATGATTGATACAATTTGATAATGAGTGTTAGTCTACATCTATATTTACCCATGGCTTATTAATCCTAGTTAGGTGTCCTAGTTAGGTTTCCAAGTTGTTATGGGCTTGTGAGTGGTGTCAAAACATAATTGGCACATCTCCCTATTACCTTGGGTGATTTTTCCACAACTCAAGGTTGAAGGAGTCCATCCCACTTTTTGTGGATGCACTCACATCTAGATATGTACACCTATTCTTCATTATTTTTATCTATCTGAGATTCTTGTTGATATTTGTGCTTGCATTCTAAATTTTGGATCTTGGTTATTTATTTCATGGTATCAAAGATTTAGTTAGTTTTTTGAAGGTCTATTAGGTATCTCTCTTTTGTTAGCAATAAAATAAGAGGACGCAGCCCATATTCTAGTTTCCTTGAACTAAAGACTGTTAGAGTAATAAGTTGTTTTTCTTATTAATTAAATCATATTAATTTAATTATTAAGTCACTTATTCCCTATTTCTTTACTTAAGCTACACTTTAGGCATATAATTATTAATTCTTTCATTAATTATTCTTATGCATCCTAGGTTTCCTTTTAGGGTTTTGATCTCCTTTTATAATGATTTAACTCACTTCTAAAATTATTAAAAACATTAATTTTTATTGAATTGGAACTTTTGTTTTTGCATGTCAGGATTGTCTACTCTTTCATGGATCGTTGCTTTCATACCTCCATAGCTTTTTCTTCTCTCTTTCTGTGATAGGTGTTTTGATGTAGGTGTTCTTAGGAGCTATGGGTTATTTTATCATAAAATCAAACATGGTATTAGAGCTTTAGATCTTCATGCCCCTATCCTCTTCTTGAGAGATTCAACCTTGTTTGTCAGATCTATAGTTTCAAATAATTTTCTATCAGATCTACGAGATCTCTTTTTATGGTCACTTTAGGCTCAAAATGACCTTACTGTTGCATTTAGAGCACCCACAAACCCCTATTTCCATATCAATTTTGTTCAACTCGGACAAAGTTGCATTATGTGGAAAAAAAAATTGTACTAGGATTGTATGGCACTAACACACATCCCAAGGCATTCACTAATTTTTTGGTCACTTTGGGCTCAAATAGACCTCACTACATTGTATTCAAAGCACCTAGGAACCCCTATTTTGATATAAAATACATTTTATTTGGACAACATTAGAGGGAGAGGTAATTTTTTTTTTGCACTAGGGCCATATGACCCTGGCACGCACTTTGAGGTGACGTAAGAAAAATAAATAAATAAAATTATTGGAACCACCTGAGCTCCACCTGAGCACCACCAAAGTAGCCACCTAGTCGCTCGCGGTGACCACTAGTAGCCTACAGTGTCTACTCAATGACCCACGATCACCATTGACGACTCACAACAGGGTCACCACCGCCATCACTGCCAGTGACTATCATGGTCACCACCATGGCGACTGGTGTGACTGCTGAGGTAATAGTAGGGTTAACTATCAGTTCCATCTACCTCTTCCAAGCCATACTCACATGGATCTTCTTTCTAGCCCCCTGCCACTAGCCGCCTATCCCCTGGTCAGCCAGATAACTAGGGGCCCCAAATTTTTGATCTCGGGGGCCTATTGGTTTTTAAAAGTGACAACCATTTGACAATTAAATTTAAGCCCATGAAGTGCTAACACCATGATTGCATCAACACAGTTCTAGACCTTTTTGGGATCTCTAGAGCATCCGCTAGTTTTTTCCTCATAACTTGAGCATACCATGTCAAAATTGAGAAAAAAAGATATCATTGAAAAATTATTTTCGAGATCTATCTAGATCTAGAGGTTTGAATTTAGTATTCTTTATTTTTGTTTGTGTTTTATTCTATCAAATCCAAAAGTTCTTTTTCACAAGTTCCAGGAGCCATATCTTGTGTATTCAGACTCCATTTTTGGAAAATGACATTTTGTTGTAAAGCAGTGTTGGGAGTAATTTTTCCATATTCTTCTCTAGGTATATTTTATTCTTTTTTTGCATTTCTGCACTTTTGTGAGTATCTTGGATATTTTAGGTCCTTGGATGTCTTCCATTTGTGGGATGGCTCATTTTAGGCTATTCTTCTTGTTTCGGTAGAATTTTGTAATCTTTGATCATTGTATACATATTTTGTAAGAATTATTTTATGCAAGTTATGCACTGAGATAAAGTGTCATTCTATTGCATTCTTGGGATTTTTCACATCTGTGTACCTTTTGTACGCACACTCCAGCATAAAGTTCCATGGGGGGTTTGATGTTTTCCTTTATTTTCCACCTACCTTTGTCCAGTGAGAATTCCTCCAATGACATTAGGCTCAGGCTATCTTTATTTGTGTTTGTACTCTCTTTGCACCTTTTATGTTCCTGGTTATTCATGATGTAGTTCATATTGGAGATCCTTTTCAGTGTATATGTCATTTTTCCCTTATCAGTTCATTAGGGAGGGGTTTCTATTATTGGTTCTTCTGCTTCCTTGGTTCGATGGAGTGAGCTATGTATTCAATATTTGTTCCTATGTACTAGGAGGATGAAGTGGCTAGCTACCTATACATTCTAGTGAGATGGATCATTTACCATATGGACACTCTTTTATTCCTATTTTTTCGAGGTACTCTTCCATCTTTGGTTCATCAGCTCTTCAAGCTTTGGTGTTTTATACCATCTATATCTTCAAGTTTAGTTGTTTTCCTTTATTTTACTCCTGATTCAAATAGTGTCATTTGAGGGCACTCATGCAGATTATAGTCTTCTCTACCTAGTCATATTCTATTTCAATGGAGGTTCTTCAGATCAATAGTTACTTCTTGATAGAGTTTGCAGCTTCTTGCTTCAGTGATATTCTATATGTTCATTCCTTGTTCCTATTTTCTAGAATATTCTCTACTTTTGGAGGCTTATTTTGTCTTTCATCTAGTCTTTGTCTCTTTTTGGAGTAGAGTTTTTCCCATGTGGTTTACTCTATTTCTCCTCTTTATAGAGACTCTCTTTTGTACTTGGGTACCTGATCATGCCTTTGTTGCCAGGAACCATTTTCTTTCAGTAGTAGTTCTAGGTTTTTAGCTACTCCCCAAGTTTATCTTTAGGTGGGGTGTTAGAGTAATAAGTTGTTTTTCTTAATAATTAAATCATATTGATTTAATTATTAAGTCACTTATCATCTCTTTATTTAATTAAGATAAACTTTAGGCATATAATAATTAATTCTTTTATTAATTACTATTTATTTTTTATTGAGTTGAAACTTTATTTTTTCACATCTAGAATGTCTCATCTTTCATGGATCATTGCATTCAGGCCTCCATAGCTTTTTATTCTCTCTTTCTATGACAAGTGTTTGCATATAGGAGATTTTGGGAGCTAAGGGTTGTTTTCTCATCAACTCCAACAAAGATGTAGGTTTGACATCCTATGATCTTTATTTACTTGCGAACCTAGGATTCCCATGCAATATTTTATGTTTTTTAAATTTTTTCCTCATCCCAAAAGGAAAGGCATGATGTCTAGTCTTATATAAAACAAGAAATTTGCGTGCTTCCTTTGACCAACCCATTTGTTCCTTCATCTTGCATGACTGGCCGTCTCTCTTCTTGTACACCCAAATAGATGAAAAATTCATTATTGTTTTTACCTTCATCAACACTTCATTCAGTTTATTGGTGGATTTTAAGTCTCTAACATTTTTTTCAATATAATTATCCTCTAATTAAGAAAGTTGTAGGGTTTAAATCCCTCTAGCCTATTTTCTGACTGGGCTGCCTTGTCTTTTTCTGACTAAGACAATTTATAGAAGGCTTTCGTTTAAAAAAAGGGGGCAGTTTATTTTAAAAAAATTATGGCCTTTGCAATTGATGCAGTCAAGGATGGTGGATCCAATACAACACAGTAGAATACTCAACAATACAACAACAAAGTAATTGTTAACTTTGATTTTCATTAACATGCCCGACTATAAGGCCTTCTGAGTTAGAGTCAATTACAATTAGAAACAATTCTGCAAGATACCAATAGATCCAATACAATCTCAGCTAGTTCATCTGTGAAGACAATCAGAAGCTGATGGAAACCCTAAGGTAGATCTAAACCTTAGCTTGCAAGCCTCCAAGCAATCTCCTTGTCTCCAAGTGTGCAAACCACTAGGTTTGCTAAAAACAACTATTAGAAATCAATCTAATCTACAAGATCATGCAAGATCTTTTCCACAACTTTTTCAACTCCAGCTTTCAGGCTTCTATTCTCATCCACCTCTAAATTGTGTCCCCAAACATCTACCCAAACACTCCTTAAATAATAATCATCAGCCACAAGTTGGTTGGATGAAACCATTAACTCCCCCCAACAAATATTAAATTCAATACAAGTCGGCATAAAAATAGCCTTGCAAAAATTTAATAAAACATGTCTACCCGTAACAATAGCTACCAACAATAAATGCACCAAGTTGGCCCAAAAAATCACAAAAAACTCCATTCGGTAAACCAGAACTACCAAGCAATAGTGAAATAACCGAGCATGCCAGGCATCACCAAGCACCATTGTCGACTGAGCACCACAGACATCACCAAGTACACCAATCACCAGAGATTACCAAGTTCCTTCAGTGACTGAGCTTCCTTCAATGACCAACACCGTCAGTCAAGGCTGCAACTGAGTAACACCAGCCAAAATACAAACACCCATGCAGTTCCACCTAGGATAAGGAATGCCCTTGCATCAAAAATGTATAGTAGGCTTTTTATTGGGTAAGACATTGCCTTTCTTGGGTCTCCCAACAAATTCTATTTTATCTGCCATAGATTGTTGACCTGGAGTTTATGAGGAAATATTCTTGGGCATATTGTTGATGTTAGGAATGGGAGCACTAAGAGAGGGGGGGGGGTTGAATCAGTGTTCACTGAATTAAATATTTTTACTTAGCTCTTTAATCTTAACTTGAATGCTTAAGTAATAAAATGAACATCAACATAAATAAGAAACATGAATACAACACATAACACCAATGTGGTTACGGTGAAACCCAAATAGGTAAAAAACATGGTGGGAATTGACACCCACTAATATTATGTACTACTATTTTATGATCCTTGTTAGAAGCTTAACCCTGTTAGGAGTTTCTTTACAATGTATTTAGTACAGTGACCTTGTCAAGGGTAAAACCCTATTAGGATTCTTTTACAATAACCTTGTTAGTGGTGGGGACACATTGTCCTAGAGCTCACTACTCAAGTGGTTAAAGCTACAACCTTCTGATCTTAGATACACATTATATCTATTGGATGAACTAGCACTGTGACACTGCTTATCTGATCAGTTCCTTTGATTCGCTGATGCTTTGAACTCTTGCAAAGCTCTAATACATCTTATCAACTCTTCACACACTTTTGCTTTGCTTATTTCAGCTCTATAACAACTTCCATACTTAATTACAATGACACGTCTAATACTTATATGCACATATAAAACAGTTAACTAGGTCGGCCCTTTAACCAATTACACACAATGCTTCCAATTGAATTGGCTCAAGCGTGTTTACAAAAAAATTTAATTACATGTCAATAACCTAATTACAATAGGCACATAGCCCTTACACAATAATAATATAATCGCTAACCAAAATACCAATAGTCAGCTGATTGCACTATTCTTCTCTGGCATTCACTGTCTATGCAACTTGATGAACTCTTTGCATCTTTCTCACACTAAATATTCTGATCATGCGCTCTTAGATGTAGCATGAATATGATCTTACCAACTTAAATTCTAGGGTGGATACCATAATTCTGTCATATGGATGTGTGCTGACACTCTGACCTTCAAGTACTTTGTATACTATCCAGACTTCAACACTTAGCCAATTCCTGATCTTCTTATCATAAGCGCTAACTCCAAAATATCATATGACTTTGTTGCCATAATGAAAACACTATATTAAGTCATATACACTAGTATAGTCAACTTTCTAATAGTTGATGTGTCAAATCATCACCAAATGGGTTGTGTGCTAGGGTTGTGTGTTGGGTTCTATGCGCTTGTGATGCACGAGCATCCTAGGTGTAAGAGCAATCTTGCATCACCCAAAAATATTTCTGTTTGTTTTTCAATAAGGGCTATCTTGTGCAGAGCTGCTATTTATGGAAACTTACTATTTTTAGTAAGTTGGTCATATGATCTCAAAATGTTTTGATTTCACAGTTGGAGGTTCATCCTAGTCATTTCAGCCTACCAGTTGAGTTTCATTGCCACATCATCAGTATTGGTGAAGTTATTGAGATTTTGGGGTATGAAATCTTTCAAGTCAATTTTGAAATCCTTAGAGGCTCCAAATCATGATTGACCCCTAGCTGATTGGCACTAGCGTGTGTCAGGTACTGTAGATCTTGTCATGGCATTTTTGAAAAGTGGTTACAATAGAAAAATGGACTTATAGTTAAAAAGTTATGGCCTTCGGAAGTTGGGTTACCTAAAATCATATTTTGTATTTCTTTTGAGCCGACCCTATTGTAATAATTGTGAAAAATAAATAATTCTATATCTAGTCAGCCTAAAGGGCTAAATTTATGGAACCTTCTTGGGCGGTGGAAATTGCCTATATAAGAAAGGTCTGTAGTGTTGTCTTAGGCAGTTCAAGACAGTTTTGGGTGGTAGATTTGGATAATAATTCGAGGCTTTGTCCTACAGAATATTGTAAAGGAATGCCCATGTGGCTTGGGATATTGTAATTCTGAAAGTTTGTAATTCCACATTTGTGGAGATAATAAGAAGCCAATTTTTTGTTCTTACATATTATTGTTGTTTCTCTATTTCTATTATGTGTTTGTGGTATTAAGGGGAGCACCCTTCATCAACTTGATTTAAAAAATTTCTTCTTTTTTTTTGTTTTCCTTTCTCAAAAGCCAAATATTTATTTAGAACTACTTTTGTAGAAATCAAATGTTTAAAAAAAAAAAGAAATTTGTTGAATCATTTGGAATCTTCTTAGAGTGTTATTTTTTTGTAAAAGCTCTTACTTTTTCACTAGGATTTGAAAAAGCATATTTGTGAACTCTTTCTATAAAGTATCATTTTCATGCTTTTTTGAGTAGTTATAACACAATATTTCTATACATTTCCAAGCTATGGGGGATCAACAACATAATCAAGGGGGTTTTGTGTGGAAAATTTTTCCACTTCATCGCAAAGTGCTCTTATGTTGTGTTATTCCTTTTACTGCACTCTTTCTCGCATTTCATCATTTTTTTCTACTTTCTACAATCAACTATCTGAATCATGGAAATCAATATGGATTGTAGTGTAACTATATATACAACCCTTAAATCCTTTCAATTATCATGATTGGAAGTTGAAAGTAATTCTTGTACTAGAAAAAAGGTTTATTTAGGGTAACTATAGTAGTAAAAAAAGAACCTAATACAACTAAGGATAAAGAAAAGTATTTTATTAAGTGTGACCAATATTTTGGATTTCTTTGTTTAAACCTATCTCTTGAATTAGTATTTCATGTTGAGAACTTGAAAACACCCAACGAAGTCCATGAAGCTCTTAAAAAACTATTTGGGATAGTTGATGAACTTAGAAGTCATGAGTTGGAAAAAATTCCTAGGTCTTAGTCCTTCAGTTCTTTCAACATTAGAGATCTTTTTCACTAAATTTAAATCTTTGAAGTTGCAATGAAAAGATTGTGGAATTAATAGAAACAAGATCAATTAATCCTTTCTATACTTTCTAAACTAGGTACTGAGTATTCAGTCTTTTTGTCTACAGCCTCATGGTCAATTCCCTCACTTGATAATTTTATTTTTAATCTTACAAGGGAGAAAGAAAATTTAATTCAAATGGATACTTTAAAGACTACTAAACCTCAAGCCCTAGTTGTAGAAAATGAAAAACAATCAACTTCAAAAGGAAAGAAGAAGAAAGATTAGAAGGGCAGGGAAAAGAAGACATAATAAAATTGACAACTCTAAAAAGGATAACTTTTCTCTTAGTAAACCAAATAAGAAGAAATTTAAATGCACCCATTGTAACAAGACTAGGTTTGATGAACATCAATTATTAAAGAATAAAATTGACCAGATTACATAAATTCCTAAGAAGAATAATATAGGGCTATCTAATTCAAGTAAGACATTTTCATCAACCCTAGTTAATACAAAGGAAAAATATAAGTCAAAAGGAAAAGCCTTATTTTCTACAACATATTCATCTCCATCATGGATTATAGATTCAGGTGCTACACATCACATGGGTTCTGAACAAGTTGTCTTTTCTTTTTCTTTAGAGAAGTCTAAAATGTCCTCAATCATCTTAGTGGATGATATTGGAAGCATTGGTCAAACAGAGCAGGATAATTGAATTTGAACGGGGAACATTTTCAAATGTTCTAAGAGTTCCTTAACTCACAACTAACCTTCCTTTTCTGTATCTAATTACTCACCTAGGAAAGGGCACATGAGTTAATTTCTCTCTAAATTTAGTTGAGATAAGAGATGTACAAATCAAGAACTTGGTAGCTATATGGAAGGCTCATCATCAATCCAAATTGTATACCTTCTCCAACTTTACAAAATATTTTTCTCCAAAAGCACTACTAAATCATTCAGATGGAGTTAGTAAACTATTGCATGAGAGGTTTGTGTACCTTAATGATAACTATCTTGAATAACTATGTCAACAAAAAGTGGTTAAGGTTTTACCAAAGGTTAATTTTGCTAAAGGACTTTGTGAAAATTGTGCACCTGAAAAACATCTAGAAACAAAATTTGACAAGGGAAAATCATGGAGGGAAAAACAAGTTTTAGAAATTTTTCATAGTGATGTTACATGGGATTTTCCCTATCCTTCTTTTACAAAATCAAGATATGTTCTCAATTTCATTGATGATTTCTGAAAATACAAATGGGCACATACTTCCTAAAGAAAAGAATTAGAAGTATTCAAGAATATTTTCAATATTTTAAAGCTCTAGTTGAAAAATAATCTCGAAAAGTCATCAAAGTTCTTCGAATAGAAAATGGAAGAGAGTATGTAAATATTTTTTTGAGAAATTTTTCTTAGAATAGGGGATACATATACAATACATAGCTCCATATTCTTCAGAAAAAAAATGGTGTTGTTGAATGTAAAAAAGGTCTTTAAAAGAGATGGAAAATTATATGATTCATCCTAAGGGCCTTTCACCATCATACTGGGCTGAATAAATCAATTTTGAATGTTACATGCATAATAGAGTTCCTCATAAAGACTTGAAGGGTGTCACTTATTTTGAAGCTTGGAAAGGATGGAAACCTACAGTTGAACATTTAAGATTCTTTGGGTCTCTAGCTATGGCACACATTCTAAAAGAATAATGCAAGTCTTTGGATCCACAATCCCAACCTTTTATCTTTGTTGGATATCCAGATGATGTAAAATGATATCTCCTACTCCACCCTACCACACATGATTTATTCATTGAGAGAAGTATTAAGTTATAAGAAATAACTTTTAGAACTATACTTGACACTTTTGAACTTGATGTTGACTCTTCATATCCTCATTATAGTACTGATGATTTAGATGATTCACAACAAAGTTCTAGTATACCATATTCTTCTTCCTATAGTGATGATAGTGATGATGAATTCTCTTCATCTAGTTTAGGAATACCCTTACTAGTTGATATTTTTCTTCACCCATACCTCACACTTTATAGGAGAAAAATATCATGGTACACAACTTAATAAATGATAGTACATATTGTCAGGGGGGTACAAGACTTCTTTGCTTTAGTTTTGGATCCACAAAAATTTAGAGAGGCATTAGGTATTCCTGAGTGGGATAATACTATGAATGAGTGATATGATTACTTGATGAGGAATCACATTTTGGATTTGACTTTACTTCCTAAGGGAAGGAAGTTATTTTAGTGTAGATGAATATTTGAAACTAAATTTTTAGCACATAGGTCAATTGATAAGTATAAAGAACACTTGGTTGCAAAAAAAATTTCAGAAGTTGAGGGCATTAACTTTACAAAAACATTTACACCAGTAGCTAAGATGACTTCAATTAGACTCACATTAGCAATAGACACAACACATAGCTAGGTTGTACATCAGATCATGGATGTAAAGTGTACATTTATTCATGGAGATCTTGAGGAGATCTATAGGAAATAACCACTAGGATTTGTTCATGATTCATCCATAGTTTGTAAACTAAGGAAATATATATATTGTCTCAAACAAGCCCCTAGAGCTTGGTATACCTTCAGATGGATTCTTATATTCTATCTTCATGATTTACTAGATTCCATTTAGATCCTAATGTGTATCTCTTGTGGAAATATGATTCTTTATTGATACTTGTAATTTGTGTTGATGATCTTTTAAATACTGTGAGTACTTCATCTATTATTACAATAGTGAAATCAAAACTTCAGGATATATTTAACATGATAGAGTTGGGTTTACTACACTAACTCCTTGGTATTGAGATTTCACAGTTAGATTCTAGGATTACACTTGCTCAACCTAAGTACACTCTTGATTTTCATTCACAGTTTCACATGACTACTTGTAGACCATGCCCGACTCCCTTTCTATTTTCTGTCAAGATTGAGACTTCTTGAACTAAACCTTTGGTTGATGATACTTTATATCAAAAAAAAATTAACATTATTATTTACTCGAATCATACTAGGCCAAACATATCATATGAAGCTGACATGGTTTTCAAATTTATGCAGGAGCCTCATAAGTTTCATTAGAAAGAAGCTATGTTGATTCTTCACTATCTTCTGATAACTTGGATTTGGATTTCATTACAAAGTTGGTTATTTAGTTAACTTGGTTGGTTTTTTAGATTCGGATTAGGTTGGTGATATTGAGTATTGTAAGTATACTTCATGTTATGGTTTTTCTCTTAGTTTTGGTCATATCAGTTGGTCTAGTAAGAAGAAAAATGATATTTCTATATCTTCCAAAGAGGTAGAGTTCAAATGGGTTGATAATGTAGCTACTGAGACCATATGGCTTCAAGGTATTCTTTCTGAGTTTTTTATTCCTTTTAGGTGGCCTATACTTACCTATTATGGTAACCAAAGTACTATTTAGATATGTAGGAATCTGGTTCATTGTCAGCGATCCAAGAATATAGAGATTCATATGCGTTATATTTGTGAGTTGATTCATGGACAGATCATTGACTTAGTATTTTACCAATGTTTAGAGTAGGTTGTTGTCATCTTCACCAAACCATTTACTGAGAGAAAATGCATTCACATGATCTACGAGATCTTCTTGTTTTTTTTTCTATATCAAAAATAGCACACTTCTTTGGGAAGGATCTATAGTCTTCTACTCTTTTTTCTCTCTTTTGGAGGATAGTTTTTCCCCATTGGGTTTTCTATCTTTCTCTACTTGATGACATATTTCATTGTACATAGGCATCTCATTAGGTTTTTTAGTCAAGACCTATTTTTTGTACTCACCTAAGCTATGCTTACGGGGGCTATTAGTGCACATCTATATTTCCACATAGCTTACTAAGACTATTAAGGACATCTATAATTACTAAGACTAGTTAAGTTTCCAAGTTGTTATGGTTTTGATTATTGGAAATTTGGCTGATTTGGTTACATAGATGTTGTCATTATGGAAAGATATGATCTACATAAAGATCACACAGGTCAGAGAGCTAGTATGTCAGAGTGCAATGCAAATTGTCTAAGTATGAGACAATGTGTTTTTTCCAGTGAACCTGATGACAATTTTGATTAGCGATGTTGATTGGAGTAAGTTCAATGCTTTCACACTTGAACATAGACACTATGGTGACTATTGAAGACTCACCTCAGAGCACAAGTTAGTACGACATGTACGGAAGAAGTTATGACAGTTTTACCAAAGACATTATTGAGCCAACAGGACAAAATTTGAAGACAAAATAGATAAAGAGTTAAGGGATTATTTTGTTTATCAAAATAATGACTTAGCAATATAAAGGGATGACATCCTAGATGTTAACTCTTGGCTAAAGATATTTTTTAATTTGATAGCTAACATAAATTTATTAATTTTAATAACTTGTATAAAGATATGTAAAGATGTAATTGTAAATTGAAGCAGTGAAGGAAAAAGTAATGTATGTAATAGCGATAGTGAAAGAGAAGCAAAGAGATATTGATGCAAGTAGTATAAGGTTATGTACCTTGACCTACTCTTTGTAATTAGTGAATTTTGTATATTACTTGTTCGGGCAGTGGACTCATCTAGTAATCACATTTTGTACTGCCAACTCCTAACAGGGTTGAGGCTTCTAACAAAGCCTATAGTCCCTTAATGAGGACTGAGACACTATATGCATATAATAGACTCCTAACAAGGTCAACATCCTTAACATGATACTTTTGATTAGTGGATCTTTGTGGGTACCATCCCCACCGGGGTTTTCCCTTGGCCAGGGTTTCCTCGAGAAAAAATAATGTGTTATGAGCTCTTTAGTTTTATTGTTATGCATGTTGTTTAGCTTTCTATGTTATGCATGTGTTAAGATAATCTGTTATATCCATAATTGGGAAAAATTAAAAGTTTGTAGAATACTGATTCATCACCCCCTCTCAGTATTCCCTATTTCTAACAATTGGTATCAGAGCTTAGTTACTTGGAAAAGAATCATTCAAGGAAAGCCTAGCAGCTTGAGTAAAATCTCTATGGATATGGATCAGCTACAGAAGAATCTTGAAGAATCTCTTGAATAGATTGATAAACTTACTGAAGAAAGAGATACTCTGAAAGGAAAATATGATGATGTAAAGAACCTCATTGAGAAACTGAAAAACAAATTGGAAGATCTAAAATCTGAAAAGGAATCTAAAATTCACATTGAAGATTGAGATGACAACTTAGAGAAAGAAAATGAGATCCTTAAACATGAATTGAAGATAGAAAATTTGAAGCTAAGTCTGAAAGATGGAAATGTCAAGAATGAAGCAAATCTAAAATCTGAGAATGAAAATCTTAAGCTTGAAAATGAAGGGCTAAAATTTAAACTTGGTAAAGTAACATTTGAACTTGAGAAAGCCAATTTGTAGTATGCTGAACTTGAGAAATACAATACAATTGTGAAAGGAGAATTGACTCAATCTAAGTAGTAGCTTGAAAGACTATATTCAACTAATGAGAAGATTGATGAACAAATATCTTATCAAAAACCATTCTATGATAAAACTGGTCTTGGATTTAACACCTTTAAAGAAAATGAAGAAAGTGAGGAACCAGATCTAAAAATATCTGAAAGAATAGATGAGAAGAAGTCTGATGAGATTAACAAATCTGAAGAACCACCTAAACAAGAGGAATCATCTAAAGGTACGCAAAGAGAATTCGAAAGTAGATGTTTTTCTTGTAATATTGTTGGTCATAAGAAGAGAGATTGCACAGGTAAGCAATTTAAACCTCTTAATGGTTATTGTTATAATTGTCATGGTTTTGAGCATAGAGCTATTGAATGCAGAAAACCTAAATTTGTTGAGAATAACAATAATAGTAGAATGTTTAGAAATACTAACCATGCAGATAAGAAACCTACTAAAGATATGAATAGAATAAATGGAGTAGTATGTTATAGATGCAACAAGGTTGGACACATTGCTAGAAATTGTAGATCATGGATTAATTAGCCTGAACCAAGATATGGAAACAATGGAATAGATTGTTAGATATGTAACAAGATTGGACATACAGCAAGGTTTTGCAGAATGAACAATAGAATTTTTCATACAAATTCTAACCCTAGAAGTCATGCAAGAAGAAATGAAGATGCAAGCAACAGTTAGAAAGGATGTTGTAGTAACTCAGATGAAGTGAAGTTTTTTAAAAGCATAGATCAAGGAGATATATTTAGCACTGAAGGAAGTTAGAAAGGTGAAGTATTAAATGGTAAGAATGAATCTTTACCTGACCCATCTCAAAGTACTTAATTCATGAAAATTACAGTAGAATAGGAACTCATATTAGTGTAGAAATTGATATATGATGAATTGAGTCTTGGGCAGTTAATGCAAGGTATTATATGATGTTCTAATGCTAGGTATGTGCAAGATCATGAGGGGCCAAACTATGCCCTTAAGTGGCAATGAAAAATCAGCAAATCAGGGTTAGTCAACTTGACGTGAAAATTTCAACTATCTATGAGCCTAATATCAAAAAGTTGTAAGAATAGAATCTATAGAAAATTGAATGTAGTTTCTAAACTACTAGGCCTTTTTTGTGAAAAAGTTAGTATGATTGGTGAAAAGTATAGATTTCAATGCAGCAGTACAAACATTTCAGGAAAAAAATAAGAAGTAGGTGTATGCCTAACCACCTTAATCATAATCAAATGATAATATTTTATTATAAGATTTTATATATAAGTAGTAGACTCATGCCCAGATGTGACACATATTTTTTTATAATTTTGTTCCAAAAAAATAATTAACTATTAATTTTTGGCTACAACATTTTCAGAATTAAAAAACTCCCCTGTCTGACCACCTTAACTCATTCAAAACTTTACAAAATTTAATTTTTATTTTTTTTCCCTTATAGTAGGTGAAGCATAGAATGTGATGCATTTTTCAGATTTCAAAAATGTTATACCATTTGAAAGTTATAGTCATTTTTCAATTATTATATAAATCAACACTTTAGAGGTATCTCAATTAGAAAATAACTAATAATTACTTACTGAATTCAAAATTTGACAGCAATTATATCGATAGAAGGATATGGCTTTGCAATATTGAATGAAGGTATAACATTTTGTGAACACAGTTTTGTAACCCTCCTTACCTTTTTTGTCATTGTTGTCAAAAGGGGAGAGATATATAGCAGTAAATTGATAAGGATACATACTCTTAGGGGGAGTACAATATATAGAGAGGATTAATGAATTCATAAGGACAATATATATATTTTTTGTACTATGGCCACAATTTTGAAATTTTTGGAGTCTAAGACTTAGCTAATTTTCTCATATGTTGCCACCAATGACAAATGGGGAGATTGTAGGAAATTTGGCTGAGTTGGTTACATAGATGTTGTCATTATGGCAACATATGATCTACATAAAGATCACACAGGTCAGAGAGCTAGTATGTCAGAGCGCAATGCAAATTCTTTAAGTATGAGACAATGTATTTTTGCTAGTGAACCTGATGACAATTTTGATTAGCGATGTTGACTGGAGTAAGTTTAGTGCTAGCCCACTTGAAAATAGACCCTATGGTGACTATTGAAGACTCACCTCAGAGCACAAGTCAGTATAGCATGCACAAAAGAAGTTATGATAGTTTTACTAAAAATAATATTGAGCCGACATGACATAATTTGAGGATAGAATAGATACAGAGTTAAGGGATTATTTTGATTATCAAAATAATGACTTAATAATATAAAGGGATGACATCCTAGATGTTAACCCTTGGATAAAGATATTTTTTAATTTGATAGCCGATTGAAATTTATTAATTTTAATAACTTGTATAAAGATATGTAAAGATGTAATTGTAAATTGAAGTAGTGAAGAAAAAAGTAATGTATGTAATATCGATAGTGAAAGAGAAGTGAAGAGATATTGATGCAAGCAATATAAGGTTATGTACCTTGACCTAATATTTGTAATCAATGAATTTTGTATATTACTTGTTTGGGCAGTGGGCTCATCTGGTAATCACATTCTGTACTGCCAACTCCTAACAGGGCTGAGGCTTCTAACAAAGCCTATAGTCCCTTAATCAGGACTAAGACACTATATGCATGTAATAGACTCCTAATAGGGTCAACATCCTTAACAAGATACTTTTGATTAGTGGATCTTTGTGGTACCATCCCCACCAGGGTTTTCCCTTAGCTAGGGTTTCCTCGAGAACAAATAATGTGTTATGAGTTCTTTAGTTTTATTGCTATGCATGTTGTTTAGCTTTCTATGTTATGCATGTGTTAAGATAATCTATTATATCCATAATTGGGAAAAAGTAAAAGTTTGTAGAATACCGATTCACCCCCGCCCCTCTTAGTATTCCCTATTTCTAACATGTGTGTTGTGTCAAATAATATTTGACACATCTCCCTATTACCTTGGGTTATTTTACCACAAATAAAGATTTAAGGATTCCATCCCATATTTTATGGATGCACTCACATCTATATATGTACACCTATTCTTCATTATTTTTCTATCTGAGATTCTCATTGATATTTTTTCTTGTATTCTAACTTTTGGATCTTGGTTATTTATTTCAAGGAAGATGCTAATGTAATATCTATGCTTTAAGGATTTTTATTCCTTTTTTTCTTAGAATTTAAATGATGGGAATCATATAGATGTGCAAAAGACTAAATGAGAACAAATTTGATCTAATATAGCCAAGAAAAATAATGTAAAAATGGGATGGAGGAGTATTTTATTTCACTTGGAAACAAAATAGAAAATGTGAGATTCCAAACCAAAATTTTTGATTGTCAGAGTCCTAGAATGAGTTTTAACTACTGATCTAGGACCTAGAGGCTATAAACTATCTTCTTTCCAAATTTGAGCACAAAATGGCCAAGATATACCAAGTTTGGCAGTGTGTCTCTAGGTACACATCGAGCTTGGTGATGTGTCCCTAGTGTTTTCAGCTAATTTTTTTTATGGATGTTGTGACTATATAAATTTTTTACTTAGGTCCAATCCAACAACTTTTTATTATTCCTAAGCACAAAAAAATTGGAAAAAGGTTAGGAAAAGGGGTTTACCTTGGTCAAACCCTTGTTTAGGAATAAACCTTGAAAATTAATTAAAATTATAGAAGGAAAGATGAAATAGAAGCTAGATCTAAATTGTAAATCACCTTATACCTTGATGATGTAATGCCTCTTTGGATGTGATCACAAATTTTGATGCAATCACTTTATCTCTAGAAAAATCCAAAAGAAAATCATGACTATGAGCCTTTATAATGGATCTTGTAGTTCGCTAAAATATTTTGTGAAGAGGAAGAAGAATGAGTTGAATATCTTGGAGAAGCTCTTAAAATTTGATTGTTTGATTGATGATAACCCATATCCTTCTTCTTGTTATTATTCTTGTTATGAAAGAATAATAACAAGGAATCTTCTATTCTACTAAAAGAGACCTTGTTACATCATGGGCTATGCCCTCACTTGATAATTTCATTGCTGATATTACAAGGGAAAAATAAAATTCAATTCATGTGTGTACTTTAAAATATACTAAGGAACGATCTCTAATTGCAGGAAATAGAAAACAAAAAAATATTAAAGGAGATAAATAAAACTAAAAAGGCCAAAGAAATGAAGAAAGAAGACAAAATTGACATTTTCTAAAAGGATAATTCATCTCAAAAAATTAAATCAAATAATAAGAGAGTTATATGTTCCTTTCTTAACAAAACTTTTCATGAAGAACATAAATGCATGAAAAAGAAAATTGAGTACCTCACTTTTGTACTAAAAAAAAATAATATTGAGATAACTAATTCTATTAAAGAAACTTATTTAATTCAAGAAATTACTAAGGACATAGATGAATTTAAAGGAAGGGTCTTGTTTTCTAAAGAGATTATGGATTCTAGTGCTACACATTATATGGGTTCTTAATTTGATGTTGAATCTTTAGATCCCGATTCTAGTCCTAATAATTCAGATTATTTAGTAGTTGAAATTCATATTTAGGAAAATCTTTAGGAAGGGATATAATCTCTTTTAGGTGTGCAACCTACATTAGCAGGATCATTATCCTTTAGGGGGTCCTTATTGTCTTCTTCTCATTTTATATATTTTTTGGAGGATAGTTTTTTTTCTACTAGGTTTTCTATCTTTCTTCTTTTATGAAAGATTTCACTGTACATGGGTGCCTCACTAGGTTGATGAACTACAACTGATTTGAATAAATTGTATAAATTGAAGATCTATGATTTAAGATCACTAAGTTACTGATTAGATATGTAAGATGATTAAATCAGTAATATGTTGTCATTGATGTCAACTAGTTTTGACATACTTATCTTGTAAGTTACTATACCCATACATTTGTAGAAAGAAGAGGAAAAGAGATGAAGAATAGATATATCTACATGAGGAAGATGGATATGATAGATAAGGATAAGGAATACATTGGGTAACTTATGAATGAGTCTATGATCTTATGTTATTAACTTGATTATGTTGCATTCATCTATGATGAAGGATAGAGAAAAATGCACAAAGCAGTGTGGTCATTAAAGAAGCATTTCAGTATACACTGACATAGTGTAGTGTATACTAGGCATAGTATAAACTGAGCTTGTTTTCACCAACAAATTTCTTTGTTAACTGAGAAGAAGAAAAGAACTAAATGATTAGTTTAGTTGATGGAAGTTGATGAGCTATAAAGTACTTCATAATCAGAGTTGAAGATAATGTTTGTTATAAAGATTGACGGCTAACATAATTCAAAGAAGATATAAGGGATTGAAATAAAATATGTTACTGACACATTAGGTGAGGAAGGTTTAAGAAGCAAAATCAACAAAGGAGATTAAGCAGCAAAATATGATGGATGGAATTGAAATAGTTTACTTGTCTATTTAAGAGACTAAGATTTCATGATGAAGTCATTCTGGAAGAAGGAGACTATAGAGATATCACGTGAGAAAGCTTCATGCATGCCTAATCAGACTAGTTAAGGAGAACCGAACTATAGAAATTACCAAGCATTAGAAAGCTATAACCGAGAGATAGTAAGTTACTGAATATTGATTGAAACAGAATTGATATATTGATCAAAGGATTGGAATGAGCTTAACATAGATCTAATAATCTACAATTGAAGTTGTGTTGTAATCAGATCAACTATTGTTACATTTTAACCATTGTAAACAGATAAATCTCTTAATAGAGTGAACTAGAAAGTCTTGTAATGTCATTCATAGAGTGTGGATTTGTTATCCTATCAACCCCATAGTGAATGTTGGTTGGAAGATAACAGTTGGTCTAAAATCCTCTAAAAAGGTCACACCTCACAGTGTGTTTGTAACCTTTAACAGGGTTGGGTCTTCACCAACCTCACTTAAAAAGAGTGAACAATTTTTTGGTTGCTAGTCCCAGGTGGTTTTTCCCTTTACAGGGATTCCATTTTAAATCTCTTGTGTTATATGTTGACTGTGATGATTGTTTGTTGTCATAATTTACATGTTGCATATTGGATTTGATCAGTAATCACTATATGTTATTAGCTAGTAATCGGTAAAAGTACAGATATAATACTATTTTATGTTACCAAGCTGCAAATGTTTTGGTAAATTGTTTTTGGATATACATTTTAGGATTGAGACTGTGGATAACTAATTCACCCCCCTCTCAGTTATTCTAACAATTGGTATCAGAGCATTGGTTGCTTGGAATAGATTTTTAAAGACTTCAGCACAAAGATCTCAAAATGACTAAGAGGGAAGTGCCAAAGATAAACAAGGATAACTTCATAGTATGGAAAAGCCGAATGAAGCTGCATGTATTTGGAATTGGGAATTCTTCCCTCACACTAATGGAGAATGGCTACATTGCACCGCCCACTGGTCCCTTGACCTTTGATCAAGTAAGAGACAGGTATGGACGTAATGTTACTATGATGGAGATTGTTGTTGCCTATATAGATGCCAAATTTGAAGATATTAAAAATTTCCCTACTGCTAAAGATATGTGGGATAAACTTGCTCAAGTTTATAGTGGTGATGTGAATGTCAAAAGAGCCAGAGCTAAAAGCTTAAGGGGAAGATTTGATGATATGAAGATGAAGGAAGGATAAAATATTGTGTAGTACACAAATAGACTAAAAGAGGTAGTCCATTCTATTAGAGCATTTGATGGTGTTATTGATGAAGAGATAGTGGTAAGAAAAGTTCTTAGAACCTTATTGTCAGTTTATGCAATCAGAGTATCTGCAATTCATGAAACTAGGTCTGCATCTGGTAACAACCTTACTCTTGATAATTTGATTGGTAAGCTTACAACCTTTGAACTTAACAACTTTGATAATAGTGTTGTACCATCTATTGAATCTACTTTTATGTCTTCTCTGAAGATTGGTAAGTCTAGTAGTAGGAATAAGAATGATGATAGTGATAGCAATACTGATGATGAGCTTGATGAACTTAAAGCCCTTATGGCCAGAAGGTTACCTAAAGGTAAAGGAATATATAGTGGTAAATTACCTTTAGCATGCTTTAACTATAAAGAGGTTGGTCATATTGTTGCTAGATGTCCACACAGGAAAGATGATGATAGAAACAAAGACCAATCTACTGAAGGAAGCTATGGGAGAAGAGGCAACAAAAGTTACCGACACTACAACAAAGACAATTGAGACAATAATGATAAAGGCAAGAAGGTCTGCTATACTGTAGAAGAAGATGTCATCGATATTGACACTGATGAAGATGTGGAGGTAGTATTTTTTGCAATGAAGGATGACTCAGAGGAATATGAAAGGTATGTAGAGATTGTTATCTCTATTGAGCCTTCTAAGGTTGTATGTAAAGATATTGGTTGGTTACCTACAATGAGCTAATCGGTAACATAAAGCAAAACAAACTAGTTGGTAAAGCCTACACATCAAGCAGTAGATAGTTTACCAACTACCAGTAGACATCGACACTGATGGACAATAAACATCGAGCATCACAATATACATCAATCAATTTACACAGTGTTTACCAAGGATCACATGAAATGGCATAGTAATTAGGAATGGCACATTCTTCTATGCAAACAGTTACAACAGTTTGTAAAACATTTTACCAAGATCAAGGAACATTTAATGTTATGATATTCATTAAATACAATGTATATCTTTTGTTAATAGATGATCTAGGTTATTATTGTACACCGTAGATCTTAGGGTTATGATTATAGTGTGCAAGCTAATTGTGTTAAATTGGAAAAAACATAACACTTTATATTTATGTGTTTGCATCTATTTTGTATAGAGCTAATATATGAATCATGGAGCACTTGAAGCATTTTGCCCATCTTCAAGTCTATCAATTTATAGAATAGAATTAAGCACAGTAGAATTCAGTTTGAGCATAATTAGTAGAGGCTACCGAGAAAATTCAAAGCAGAGATTCATCACAAGTCCACCTCTATTTTTATCAGAGCTTTTAGATCTGTAACAAACAATTTAGTGTCAAACAAGTAGATAAATACCTATTGCTTTCTAACAAATGTAATAGAGTTTTTGGATAAAATCTCTTAACCGAGTGCACACTTCAGTAGTGTTGCTAAAATCCTATAAATAGGTACATCTAGTTGATCTAACATGTCACTCCTAACAAGGTGAGATCATCAGAAGTGATAAAACTTGTAGCCCTAACAAGCAAACCTTTTCTATCTGCAGCAGTGAAGAATTTGTGGGTGTCATCCCCACCATAGTTTTTACCTTCTAACAAGGGTTTCTGCATTACCAAAATACATGTTTCATGTGATTGTGTTATGGATTTCATGTTGTTTTCTTACATATGTTAAGTGGATAAATTATTCATGCAATTAGATTCAAGTTATATTGGTCGTCTATCACAATTTATAATTTTAGATTTGAAAGGTTTTAAAAGTAAAGTTTTGAAGGCACTGATTCACCCCTCCCCTCTCAGTACCTATCTCTCCTAATTCCAACTATTGGTATCAGATCATAATTCTCTTATTGAACAGTTTAACCAATGAAGGGTAAAAATCTAAGTCATGGAGAGATACAAGCTTGACAAGACTATTGAGAATCAAAAGATACAAATACAAATGTTTGTGGAATAGTATAAGAAAGCCAAGGAAGGATTGAAGAAATTACTAGATGAAAGGAAGAATCTAGCAAGACTATAGAATGAGATTAGTTATCATGAAGAACCTATTGATGACATATTCGACCATACTAGATCTAGTTTTGGAAGCATCTCCAATGGATCTGAAAGCATAATCACTGATCTATCTGAAAAGAATCAATATTTAACTAATCAAGTGAAAGCACTACAAATCAGTTAAGAATCTCAGATGGTGAGAATGATAGAAACAATGAACAAAGCAAATCAAGGCAAGAAAAAAAGAAATCTAGCAATAGATGACAGAAGATAGATGAGTAAACAACTTCAAACTAAAGAAAGTGAGATACAAGAAAGAATTTATGTTGCTTCGGCAAGTACACATAGATAGTGGCTATACACATAGTCTTCAGTCATCGATACGATCTTTTCAGCTCTCCCTTTTCTGTATCTCTCTCCCTTTGACAATAATGTCAAAGAGTAATAAAAATGTACAACTCTGAAGTATCCATGTAACTCTATGTTGTCTTGTGGATTCTCTGTATCTTGGTATACTATTATACAAATATGTTCCAGTACTTCAACCTTTCACAACCTTAGACAGAAGTCCAAAGTGTGAACTCTGCTGCATCAACATGTATGATCTTCTGATAAGATTAGGCTGATGCAACCTCTAGATCACCTTAGTGACTAGTAGACAGGGGATGAACCCCAAATCTAGTCCTCAAGTATTCATATGTATCCTTTGGTAGAGGCTTTGTAAATATATCAGCAAGTTATTCTTTTGATGTAACAAATGCTAGCTTTACTTGCTTCTCCTGTACTTGTTCTGTTAAGTAGTGATACTTAAGAGATATGTGCTTTGTTTTAGAGTGCATTAGTGGATTCTTTGAAATATTAATAGCACTAGTGTTGTCACAATATATAATCATCAGCTCAGTGATTACCTCATTCATACCTTCCAACACTTGCTTGATATAAGCAATATTTGAATAGTTAGTAGCAGAAGCAACATACTCTACTTCAGCTATAGACTAGGAAATGCAAGACTATTTCTTACTTGTCCATGTAACAAGTCTTTCACTAAAGAAGAATGCTCCTCTGGTGGTACTCTTTCTATCATCCACATTTCTAGCCCAATCAGCATCAGTGTATACCTTAAGTTCAAACTTTCCTTTCTTAGGATACCATAGTCCATAATTTTCAATTTTCTTTAGGTATCTCAAGATTCTCTTTGTAGAAACCATGTGTGAATCTCTAGGGTTTGCAGAAAATCTAGCAACTATTCCAACAACATGTGCTATATCAGGTCTACTGTGAACTACATATTGTCACTGATACATGAAGGTATGAAGACACATTCATCAACTGTAGCACAACCTACTGAGAAAGAAGAGGAAATACATAAGGTAGCTAAGACACCAAAGAAAAAGAGGAAATACATAAGAAATAAGGAATATTTAGAGGATACAGAGACAAAGGATGATATAAATCAATTCAAAGTGGTCAGTAGCAAGGCCAAAACAATAGATGAAGTCATTGAGGACATAATTGAACATGGAGACCTCACTGATCCTTTGCTAGACATATTTGACAAAATGTCAAAAGAAGATCAAACTAAAATTGAAGAGGCTGTCATCCAAATGATGATAAAGTTTAAAAAAGTTCCAATGGAGTTTGCATGTGCCTTACTAAAGAAATTGGATGATATAATTACTAAGAAATTGGTTGTTGCATTAGACATCAAGAAGAGAAAAAGAGAATGCTCTCTAGTTTGGGTAGTCACATACTTAAGCTTTGGTCAAGTTAGTGAATACTTGACCAAGTGCCAAGCAAACTTTTTGATCAAGAATAGAGCCTTAATGATCATGGATGACAATGTAGTAGATATGGATGTCACTACAGATTCTATATGGATGTCAATTCTGAAAGCATAAGAAAAAGCTAAGCAACAAGCATTTTTGAACTTGTCTAAGAAGAGAAAAAATTCTAAGGGAAAAGGTATTTACATTGATGAAGGACCAACAAAGAAATCAAAGAGTACCTGTATATCAGTTACCGAGGTAATTGATATAATCGAGGGCAAGGAAGAAATAAAAGTTTCATAGTATGCACCGGATAAAGTTGAAATCCAACTGGAGAAGAAAACTGATGATGATGTACTCATTGTAGACATCACACATGGTGATCTTGATGACCAAGATGATAAAGATGTAAATATTGCACCAAACAAAGATAAAGCACAAGACACTGCCAATTTATTTACATCACTACTGGGTGAACTTCTTGTACTTGTCGAAGCAACATAAATTATTTCCCAAGTACAACCCAACGGCTCAAATCCTGAGCAAAAAAAAGATACAACTGGAGATCAACATGTAGAGAAACCTGTAGAGATAGATGAGCCTACACACACAGAGGAACCTTCCACTGAACCAAAGGAAACAGATGCAACAAAGGACACATAAGAACCAACAGCAACTGAGGTAAACCCACTGAACACCACAACTAAGACTCCTACTACAACCACCAAGATCACCACTACCGAGGAGCAGAAGAAGGAAGAACAAGTGCTAACAGGGAAGGATACTTTGAAGACTAAAGATAGATCCATTGCTATCATTGAGAAGAAATCACCCCTAGCACAAAAGAAGAAGAAGAAAGTAAAAGGGTCGGTCACCCTAGATGAAGTGATCATTTTACCTGAGTGTGACCTGAGGACCCTAAGCCCTGAGGAATTGAGTAAATATGGAGAATTATGTTCAAGAAAGGCAATGCAAGAGAAGCTAAAGCAAGAGCTCAAAAGAAAAGAAGTACTAAATGATGTGCATGATATCCTCCAACAAGTAGTACTTGAGATACATATTGATGAGGATATGCCTATTATATATCAACTTGCTACACTTGCCAAGAAGATCAATGCCCTGGACACCGATACAGATAAAAGAATTGAAGAAAGGGAAGAATCTAGAATACAACACAAATTAGCTGAGAAAATCTACCAAGAAGTGGCATTACTTAAGGTCAAATTATCTCAGGTAATTATTGATACAAAATCCATCGCCCAGACAATTTATCAATACTTATTGAAGCTATGTACTCTAGACACCTTTACTGTTGAAGTCAGTGAAAAGATCAAAGGTTTAGAAGTTGAAATATAGTTGAGTACCAATGAAACTATCACCAAGCCACATGCTTTCCTAAAGCATATTCATTGAGTTCAGTAACTCCGGCGGTTGATAGAAGATTTGAAGAAACAAGAAGTGCACCTAACAAATCAGGTTACTGAGTTGAAGACCGAACTGATTCCGTACCTAAATTTTTTTGAAGCACATTTTGTCAAAGCCGAGCTATTAGTTGCAACACCCAAAATTTCAGTGTTAGAAAACATCTTTGAAATGCATGCACAAGTCAGTCTTGAGGACATTGCTCTCACCAACTTGAAAGAGGAATGGGAAAACCTCTTGGAGTCACTCAAGAAAACCCATCAGTCAATTTTTGATAAGCTGTGAGTATACTACCTCAAATTTTGTATTTGGCATTACTATCAAAAAGGGGGAAAATCATGTATCAGATGTTATTATGCCAAATATTATGTTCATGGATGCTATGTATACTATATTACCGGGAGCATGCACCAAGGGGGAGTGCTTAGTACTTAGAAATTTTTTTGGTGTGTATATGTATATGGCGGAGATATAAGGAGATATAAGTCATAGAGATTTTCATCTTTATACATTTGATGTTTTGATACTAATGCCAAAGGGGGAGATTTTTATCTCTATTGAGCCTTCTAAGGTTGTCATTAGTACCAAAGGTATGTAAAGATATCGATCGGTTACTTACAATGAGCTAATTGGTAACATAAAGTAGAACAGACTAGTTGGTAAACCCTATACACCAAGCAAAAAATAGTTTACTGAGTACTAGCAGACACCAACACTGACAGATAGTAAACACCAAGCATCACAGTGTACATCAATAAGTTTACACAGTGTTTACCGAGGATCACAAGAAACAACATAGTAATCAGGAATGGCACATTCTTCTATGCAAATGGTTACAATGGTTCATAAAATGTTTTACCAAGATCAAGGAACATTTAATGTAATGATATTCATTAAATATAATGTATATCTTTTGTAATAGATGTTCTAGGTTATTATTGTAAACCATAGATCTTAGGGTTATGATTATACTGTGTAACCTAATTGTGTTAAAGCGGCAAAAACATAACACTTTATATTTATGTGTTCACATCATTTTTTTATAGAGCTGATATATGAATCACAGAGCACTTGAAGCATTTTGCCTATCTTCAATTATACTAGTTTATAGAACATAACTGAGCATAGTAGAATTCAGTTTGAGCAGAATTAACAGAGGCTACTGAGCAGATTTAGAGCAGAGATTCATCACAAGCAAGGTGATATTTTTATCAGAGCTTATAGATCTGTAACAGACAATTGAGTGTCAAACAAGAAGATAAATACCTATTGCTTTCTAACAATTGTAATAGAGTTTTTGGATAAAATATCTTAACAGAGTAGACTTAACAGTCTTATGTAAATCTCTTAACCAAGTGCACACTTTAGTAGTGTTGCTAAAATCCTATAACTAGGTAGATCTAGTTGATCTAACATGTCACTCCTAATAGGGTGAGATTATCAAAAGTGATCAAAAATTGTAGCCCTAATAGGAAAACCTTTCCTATCTGCAGTAGTGAAGAATTTGTGGGTGTCATCCCCACCGTAGTTTTTACCTTCTAACAAGGGTTTCTGCATTACCAAAATACTTGTGTCATGTGATTGTGTTATGGATTTCATGTTGTTTACTTATGTTAAGTGGATAAATGATTCATGCAATTAGATTCAAGTTATATTGGTCGGTTATCACAGTTTATAATTTTAGATCTAAAAGGTTTTACAAGTAAAGTTTTGAAGCCACTGATTCACCCCTCCCCTCTTAGTACCTATCTCTACTAATTCCAACAATTAGTATTAGAGCATAGTTCTCTTATTGAATAGTTTAACCACTGAAGGGTAAAGATCTAAGTCATGGAGAGATACAAGCTTGACAAGACTATTGAGAATCAGAAGACACAAATGCAAATCTTTGTGAGATAGTATAAGAAATCCAAGGAAGGACTGAAGAAATTACTGGATGAAAGGAAGAATCTAGCAAGAATATAGAATGAGATTGGTTATCATGAAGAACCTATTGATGACATATTTGAACATACTAGATCTAGTTCTGGAAGCATCTCTGATGGATCTAAAAGCATAATCACTGATCTATCTAAAAAGAATCAATATTTAACTGATCAAGTGAAATCACTACAAATCGGTCAAGAATCTCAGATGGTGAGAATGATAGAAAAAAATGAACAAAGAAAATCAAGTTGAGAAAGAAAGAAATCTAGCAATCGATGACCAAAGACAGATGAGTGATCAACTTCAAACTAAAGAAAGAGGTAATTTGTTTTATCTTGATAATGATCACTCTTCTTGTTTAATGATGAAAGATGAAGATGCATGGTTGTGGCATAAAAGGTTATGTCATGTGAATTTTTATAACATGATTAAGATCAGTAAAAAGAAAAAGGTTAGAGGTCTGCCTAACTTGTCTAAGCTTGATCATGTTATGTGTCATGAATGTCAAAAAGGTAAAATGACAAAATCTAGTTTCAAAAGAAAAGATTATTCAACGAAAAAATTACTTGAGTTAGTGCATACTAGCCTATGTGGTCCTATGAGAACTCAAAGTTACTACGGAGATAGATATTTTATTCTTTTTGTTGATGATTATACTAGATTAATGATAGTCATGTTCTTGAAAGAAAAATCAGAGGCATTTAAGATGTTCAAGTGGTATAAAGCAAAAGTTGAGAAAGATACTGGTAAAGAATTGTAATGCTAAAGATTTGACTGAGGTAGTGAATTTATTTCTGATGAATTTAATAACTTTTCTAATGAGCATGGTATTAGAAGATAGGTCTATGCATCGAGGACACCTTAACAAAATGGAATAGTTGAAATGAGGAATAGGTTCATTGTTGACTGTGCGAGAACATTGATGTTACAAAATAATGTTGCTTAGACATACTAGAGAGAAGCAGTTAGCACAAATGTTTATGTTCTAAACTAAGTACAACTAAAGGACACTAATAAGACACCCTATGAGTTATGGTTTGGCCACAAACCCACTATAAGTTAATTCAGAGTTTTTAGAAGTAAATGCTTTATCATGAAAGATGAAATAAATAGGAAGTTTGACTCAAAAGGTGATGAAGGGATATTTCTATGATATTCTTCTAAAAGTAAAGAATACAAGTGTCTTAAAAAAGTAACTAATAAAATGATTGAAATTACTAATGTTTGGGTTGATGAGTTTGATGATAAGAATGCAGAAGAAAGCACAAAGGAACCAGAAGACTACAGTAGGTTCACCTACATTGAACAACCAGAGTACCTACCAACACCGCAAATAGTGACAACTAGTCAGCAGGAAAATGATACCGACAAATAGGATAGAGAAACCGATGAGAAGGATGCACCTACTAAGCAAGAAAATGAACTTGCACAAGATAAACAAGAAAGAAGATATCAGATACTAGCAAGATTTGTTAGAAGACATCATCCTGAGACACAAATCATTGGAGATAGACAAGCTCGCATGCAAACAAGAAGTAAAGCAAGATAAGGTACATGTCTAGTTTTTGAATATGAATCGAAGAAAATAAAAGTTGCAATAGAAAATGATGAATGGGTTAATGCAATGAAGGAGGAAATAGAATAGATAAAGACAGAAAAAACTTGGAGCTTAGTACCTAGACCTAAGGACAAGAATATTATGGGTACTAAGTAGATATTTAGAAACAAGCTTAATGAGAATGGAGAGGTAACAAGGAACAAAGCTAGGTTAGTATGCAAGGGATATGTAGAGGAGGAAGGAATATATTATGGTGAGACCTTTACACCTATTTCTAGATTAGGAGTAAGAATGTTACTTGCATATGTTGCACAAAAAAAGTTCAAAGTTTACCAAATGGATGTTAAATCTACTTTTCTAAATGGGATACTTGAAGAAGAAGTCTACATAGAACAACCTGAAGGGTTCGATCTAGAAAAAAAAAGATATGGTATGTAGATTACATAAAGCTTTATATGGTTTAAAGAAAGCATCAAGAGCCTAGTATGAGAGGTTGCATAACTATTTGCTGAGTATTAGATTTGTTAGAACCAGTGAGAATAGTAATCTGTACATGAAAGGAAATTCTAATGATACTATTCTGATTGCTAAGATATTTGTGGATGGCATAATATTTGGAGGAAAAGATCACATTTGTAATTCATTTTTTGATGAAATGAAAAGTGAATTTTAAATTTCTATGTTTCGAGAGATTAAGTTCTTTCTAGGCTGACAAGTGATTCACTAGAATGATGGTATATTCATCACACAATCTAAACATATAAAGGAAGTATTGAAGACATTTGGCATAGAAGATGCTAAAACTATGGAAACACCAATGGCTACTTAAGGTAAATTGACTAAAGAAGATGGAACTACTGAGGTAAACCAGACACTGTACCAATCCATGATTGGTCAGTTAATTTATGTAGTTCATAGTAGACCTGATATAGCACATGTTGTCGGAATAGTTGCTAGATTTTCTGCAAACCGTAGAGAGTCACACATGCTTGCTACAAAGAGAATCTTGAGATACCTAAAGAAAACTAAAAATTATGGACTATGGTATCCTAAGAAAGGCAAGTTTGAACTTAAGGTATACACTAATGTTGATTGGGTTGGAAATGTGGATGATAGAAAGAGTACCACCGGAGGAGCATTCTTCTTTAGTGAAAGACTTGTTACATGGACAAGTAAGAAATAGTCTTGCATTTCCCAGTCTACAACTGAAGCAGAGTATGTTGCCACTACTACTAACTATTCAAATATTGCTTATATCAAGCAAGTGTTGGAAGGTATGAATGAGGTAATCACTGAGCTAGTGATTATATATTGTGACAACACTAGTCCTAATAATATTTCAAAGAATCCACTGATAAACAAAGCACATATCTATTAAGTATCACTACTTAAGGGAACAAGTACAAGAGAAGCAAGTAAAGCTAGAATTTGTTACATCAAAAGAATAACTTGTTGATATATTTACAAAGCCTCTACCAAAGGATACATATGAATACTTGAGGACTACCTTGGGGTTCTTCCCTTGTCTACTAGTCACTAAGGTGATCTGGAGGTTGCATCAGCCTAATCTTAGTAGAAGATCATACATGTTGATGCAGCAGAGTTCACACTTTGGACTTCTGTCTAAGGTTTTGAAAGGTTGAAGTACTGGAACATATTTGTATAATAGTATACCAAGATATAGAGAATCCACAAGACAACAAAGAGTTACATGGCTACTACAAAGCTGTATGTTTTTACTGCTCTTTGGCATTGTTGTCAAAGGGAGAGAGATACAGAAAAGGGAGAGCTGAAAAGATCATATTTGCAGAAGTTAGACTTGCAAATTCTTTTATGTAACATAGTGATTAAACATATTAAGCTAGGGAGAGGTTGTACTGAGTTACAAAATTTGATGACAGAGTTGTAGAATACATGTTTGGTATGTGTATGGCATATTTCATATTACTTGTGTTTCCATCAATGCCAAAGGGAGAGATTGATGAACTACAATTGATTTGAATAAATTGTATAACTTGAGGATCTATGATTTAGGATCATTGAGTTGTTGATTACATAGGTAAGATGATTAAATTAGTAATATGTTGTCATCGATGTCAACTAGTTTTGACATACTTATCTTGTAAGTTACTATACCCATACATTTGTAGAAAGAATAAGAAAAGAGATGAAGAACAGATATATCTACATGAGGAAGATGGATATGATAGATAAGGATAAGGAATACATTAGGTAACTTATGAATGAGTCTATGACCTTATGTTATTGACTTGATTATGTTGCATTCATCTATGATGAAGGATAGAGAAAAATGCACAAAGAAGTGTGGTCAATTAAAGAAGGATTTCAGTATACACCAATGCAGTGTAGTGTATATCGAAGATAGTATAAACCGAGCTTGTGTTAACCAACACATTTCTTTGTTAACCGAGCAGAAGAAAAGAACTAAATGATTAGTTTAGCTAATGGAAGTTGATGAGCTGTAAAGTACTCCGTAATCAGAGTTGAAGATAATGTTTTTTATGAAGGTCGATGACTAACATAATTCAAAGAAGATCTAAGGGATTGTAATAAAACATGTTACTGACACATCAGCTGAGGAAGGTTTAAGCGGAAAAATCTGATGCATGGAATTAAAATGGTTTACTTGTCTATTTAAGAGACTACGATTTCATGATGAAATCATGCCGAAATAAGGAGACTATAGAGATATCGTGGGAACAAGTTTCATGCATGCCTAATTAGACTAGTTAAGGAGAACTAAACTATAGAGATTACCAAGTGTTAGAAAGCTATAACCAAGAGACAATAAGTTACTGAATATTAATTGAAATAGAATTGATATATTGATCAGAGGATTTGAATTAGCTTAACATAGATCTGATAATCTACAATTGAAGTTGTGTTGTAATCAAATCAACTGTTGTTACAATTTAACCATTGTAAGCAGATAAATCTCTTAATAGAGTGGACTAGAAAGTCTCGTAATGTCATTCATAGAGTGTACATTTGTTATCTGTCAACCCCATAGTGAATGCTGGGTGGATGATAATGGTTGGTCTAAAATCCTCTAATGAGGTCACACCTCACAGTGTGTTTGTAACCTTTAATAGGGTTGGGTCTTCACTGACCTCACTTCAGAAGAGTGAACAATTTTTGGGTTGCCGGTCCCAGGTGGTTTTTCCCTTTACAGGGTTGCCACATTAAATCTCTTGTGTTGTGTGTTGACTGTGATGATTATTTGTTGTCATACTTTACATGTTGCATATTGGATTTGGTTGGTAATCACTATATGTTATTAATTGGTAATCGGTAAAAGCACATACATAATACTATTTTATGTTACCAAGCTGCAAAAGTTTTAGTAAATTATTTTTGGATATACATTTTAGGATTGGGACTGTGGATAACTGATTCACCCCCCTCTCAATTATTCTAACACAGGCTAGTAGATGGAACCCATTTCTATCTTGTCCTACTAAGTTATGCATTAGGGATACTATTAGTGTATTAACTTAATTTAATTACATTTATTTGTCCATATTCATTTAACACTAGTTCACACTAATTAGTTTTCCATGTTCATTTAACACTAGTTCAAACAAGTTGTCACCATTTAGGGGATGATTGGAGAGGTTTCAGTTTGATTTCAAAACCTCATCCTAGTTTAGTGGGAGGAAACTTTCCACCACTCATTGAGTGTTGGGTTCAACTTTTAATTCAACCCAATCAATCTTCTTATATGTACTTTTCATCTTCTTTATTTCTCAAATCAATGGAAGGTCAAATTTGTTCTATATTGTATTATTATGATTGAATTTATCTCCTAGATCTTCTTTTTTACATTGAGACAAGTAGGACCAATTTTTCAGATACTCCTTCTCAAAATCCTTAAAACTCCACCATTTAAAAAAAAAAGAGTATAGAAAGAATATTTTGAGCACTAAATATTATGTTCCTTTTACATATTTATATTTTGAGGATAACAATCTTCATTTTCTTATCAAAGTTTAGACTTCACTGATTTTACAAAAAGAGTGGCATGTTAAGATCCATATTTAGTTCCCCATCCAGGTGCACATATAAGATATGCACATAATAATAGAATCTAAGGAGATTTTTCTTGAGGATGAACTTGAGTTTAAACAATAATACCAAATTGATTGTAAGATTATTTTAGAAATTGTTACCACTAAAAATTATTGTTATTTGTCATTGATGTTATTTATTGATCCAATATTCTTATCTTTGAATTATCCCTTGATTTGATGCAATGTTAGTGGCATAATTTTGGGTTCATAAAGAGTTGTACCATAGTTTTTGGTCTGGTCCTATTTGGAATAGATTGTGGTATCCTTTTGTATCTAAGCCGAAAATATCTGATATATTGTGCA
Source organism: Chamaecyparis obtusa (assembly GCA_027943335.1). Lineage (NCBI taxonomy): Eukaryota > Viridiplantae > Streptophyta > Pinopsida > Cupressales > Cupressaceae > Chamaecyparis > Chamaecyparis obtusa. Next base: position 240,121 of record BSBK01004780.1, read on the forward strand.
CCATGATTAATAGAATCTATTTACAACCTAGGCTAACTTGTGGAATGCATATTTGATGAAGAAATTGATCTCTAATTGATCTCTATTGACAACTTAGGCTAACTTATGGAATGCATATGTGATCTTATTAGAGATCAATTTCTTGAAAATTTGAATTAGTTCATTAAAAGAAATAAGAATGTACCATTCAGGTTTGGAACCCTTGCACTCTATCTAATATTTTATTTCATGTGTGAGATGTCACTTTCTTAGTCACAACAAACAAATATATCATGGAAGTTCTTGTACTAAGAACTAGGTAGATACCTGAACTATGTTATGAAGTGTCTGAAGAACATGTAGAACAACTTATGAAAGATATTTTAGAGAGTATAGTAGACACCTCTTAGAAGAGGTATCGAATGAAAGATTAGAAGTCTAAAGATGTTCGACAAGAGAATGTTTCTAAGTAAATCAATAAGAAGGTATATAAGACTCTAAAGGAGATTGAGGAAAAAGAAGATTTAGAAAAAAAAAAAAAAAAAAGAATCACTCGTAGTACATCTGGTAGTTCTTATGGAACCTCAACAAAGCTAGTGAAACCTCTAGTGAAAATGGAAAGTCAGTTTAGCAAGAAGAATAATGGTCTACCTTCACCCACTCCCTGCAAAAACTCCAAAGATGCAAAATATGATAAAGCTAACCCTTTGATTTTAGAATTTGAGGAAGAATATAACCTAGGTAAGTACCAAATCAAAGTCTAAGAGAAGAAATCTAGAAAGGTAACTCATGATCATTTAGATAAAGAATCTCTATTTGAAATTCTTAGAGAAGGAAGCATTAAATAAGTTGGTGACTTGCATAATAGTGCTAACCAATTAATCAATAGTACATGCACTTGATTAAATGAAAATATAGATGATTTTGAAGAGGACATTCTAGATAGGCTCTAGATTGTACTAAATTTGATGCAAGAAAATGTCAAGAATATAAATAAGGAATTTGTAAATAATACTAGCTCTATTGTTTCATAAATTTTTAAGAACGGTATACCAAGTGTTGAATAGATAAGTACAATATAGTTAAGGAGAAACACAATAAAATGCATCATTATAGAAATCAGAGATGCAAACAATAAGGTAAAATAAGATATCATTGGTTGTCACTGGTATAGCAAGTAAACTCAAGATGATATTTGGTGATGAATCCAATCCTTTATCTTCCACCCCCAATATACAAAAAAATAATTGGCTATAGAAATCTTTAGAAACCTTGCTCCCAAATATTCTGATGCAGAAGTAGAGACACTATATTAAAATCCCTAAAAAATTGAACACATTTATTCTATAGATAAAAATTCAATTCAAACTTTGGTGGAACATCAATTGGAGAATAAGACCAAGGAAAAAAAATTGAAGTAGAAGAAGAGAAAATTATTGAGAAAATCGATATTGGAATGTAGGAAAAAAATATAGAATAGGAAAAGGGTAAAGAATTGAAAGTAGGTACGTATGGTAAAAGGGAAAAAATTTCTAGTACCTCCACTGGTACCTATTTCAATGACACTATGAAATTTTTACTTATTGCACCACTTGTATTCTAGTCCATCACTTCCTCCAAGATAATTCTTGATTCTAACAAGATTGATCCTCTTCAAAATTTTCAACTTGGTGAGTCTATTCAAGCCTCCACTGAAAATGATATGTTCAAGTTAGAAAAAAAAGATAATTTGATTGATGAAATAATTGTTTCTTTCCATAGTGTTATTCTAGAGTGTAATATAAACCATTCCAAGAGAAATAAAGAAAAATGAAAAGAACTCATTAATTCTTTGAATGTTTTATTTGTATCTCTAGATGAAAAGGTCCATTGGGAAAAGGAGATTGAAAAGAATAAGCTTCTACACTACTTAAAATCTTGATGTTTAAGAACCTTCTCCTCCCTTCAACTTCTTATCAACCAAGGTCAAGATCTTCTAAGAGAAGGAAATTATTTGTACTTGTATAATCTACAATGGCTGGATGCCACAACCAATATCAAAAAATAGATTGACTCCATTAACTCAAAGATCCTACAAGCATACCCATCCTTCATGCTATCTTAATATTTGTCTGGATCTGGGATATCCTCCATTGAGGACACAAAATACAGTTCAAACTTTAGTAGCAAAGGAATAACATCATTAATCCCTTAGGTAGTTTCTTAGATATGTGTGCAGATAGTATTTCATTAATGAATTGTGCACTCTTTAAGGGACAATGTGTTATTCTCTCTAACCCCTACTTCATTGCAAATGGAGAATCTCTTCTTGTATTTATTCAATTTCATGCACAACTTTTTAATAATGTAATTCAACAATATAATGGTAATAAATAATACTAGGCCATCCACCTTTAGAAAATAAAATAGTCTTTCTCTGGAGCAACATCTTAAAAATTAAAGTATTTTAAAATGTTGTATATAGTTTTGATGTATTACCCAATGTTTATTGATGTCCAAAGGTGGAGAAACTCAAAGAAAAAAGTGTTGTTTTTTAAATAACATAAAACAAAATAGAGATTTTCATCAAAGGGGGAGTTTTGGAAATTATTTGTATTTTGGATTTTTAACTATTTTTTATATTAATGAAAAAGGGGGAGATTGTTCTTATTTGTCCTTGATCTCATTTATTGGTCTGATATTCTTATCTATGGCTTATACTTTCATTCGGCATGATGATACGAGCATAGTTCTTGGTCTATAAAAAACTGTACCACATTTTTTGGTCTAGTAGGACATTCAGAATTGCATGGGTTATCTATCTATATCTACACTAACATCTCTAATATATTGTGTAGTGTGTGAACTTGAATCTATCTTTGAGTTAGGGTGACTTATGGAATGCAAATCTGGTGTATATATATATGAAATAGCATCAACAAAAAAAATGATATAAAAAGGTGGTAACAATATTTTTATGTAAAATATCTTGTGAACTGATATATGTAGTATAACAGTCAATAATAGTGTTTGTACAGAAGAGTTTTGTACTTCACTGAGAATTCTATTCATACATATGTAAATGTAATTATAGTGTTCAATTTTTTATCTTGTATTCCTATAGTAAGTCATATTTTAGTTATGATAGTTGGTATTTGTATCTTGGGTAGTGAGCCCTTCTAGCAATGAGCCAACTTCAGTAGTGATCCACCTCTGTATTCTATAACATGTTACTTAATACTTGAGAGATAACACTCTTTGTGGTTTTTCCCATCTAGGGTTTCCATGAAAAACTCTTAGTATTATGCGGTTTTATTCTATTTGGTTATTGTTATTTTCCTTTCTACAATTTTAATTATTTTATGTGGATATTTATTTAAAAGTTTTAATATTTCCATAGGAATAATGATTCATCCCCCTTCTTTCAGTATTTTAGATATTCAACAAAAATAAGGTTGGTAGTAATGGATTCCAATCCTTCTAAATGCTCTTAAGAAAACAAGTTTCTTTAATTTGAACATGTTCCCTCACAGTGAAATGATTATATTAACTAAAACCTTTCCAAGATAGTCATCACACATAAATTATAGAATAAATATAATTATAAAAGATAATTTCTTAGGCATAATACCCTTCTAGATACGTAATAATATAATTATCACAAATCAAAATTCCTTTTCGATAGATTGGAAGAAGAAAAAAGACATTAATAGGTATGTGCAAGAACATGAGGGGCCAAACTATGCCCTTAAGTGGCAATGAAAAATCAACAAATCAGGGTTAGTCAACTTGACGTGAAAATTTCAACTAGCTATGAACCTAATATCAAAAAGTTGTAAGAATAGAATCTATAGAAAATTGAATTTAGTTTCTAAACTACTAGGATTTTTTTGACAAAAAGTTAATATGATTGATGAAAAGTATAGATTTCAATGCAGCAGTACAAAAATTTCAGGAAAAAAATAAGTAGGTGTATGTCTGACCACCTTAATCATAATCAAATGATAATATTTTATTATAAGATTTTATATATAAGTAGTAGACTCATGGTTGGATGTGACACATATTTTTTTGTAATTTTATTCCAAAAAAATAATTAATTATGAATTTTTTGCTACAATGTTTTCAGAATAAAAAAACTCTCGTGTCTGACCACCTTAACTCATTCAAAACTTTACAAAATTCAAATTTTATTTATTTTTCTTTATAGTAGGTGAAGCATAGAATGTGATGCATTTTTTAGATTTCAAAAATGTTATACCATCTGAAAGTTATAGTCATTTTTCAATCAGTATATAAATCAATACTTTAGAGGTAGCTCAATTAAAAAATAACTAATAATTACTTACCGAATTCAAAATTTGACAACAATTATATTGATAGAAAGCTGATAATCTCCTTAAGATACCCTTTTCATTTTATCAAATTCAGGGGAAAAAAAAGTTGTCAGCTACATTGTCAAAGTTTTGAACTGACATCACCACTTTTTGGCCCCTAATGATCTTGCACATACCCTAATATTAAGTTAGAAATTAAAAAATCCCAAGATGAATGATGGACACACTTTTTCCATTCATATTAGCTCATGAAAAAGGTTGGACAAAATTTTTGACTTTAAATGAGAAGCCTTAGAAGACAACCAATAAGATGAACAATAAAAATTAGGTTCTGATTAAATTTAAGAGCACTCATATAATTTAGAAGCTAAATAGTGAGGTTCAATCATTTAATAGCTTATATTTTTAGTTTAGTAACTAAAAATTTTCACAATATAATAGGCAAGTCATAAAAGGTAAAGGGAATAATAAAAAAAATAAAAATTCTCCATGATCAATTCATTTCCATTTTAAAAAAATTAGAAACTACGCTTAAGAATAATGTATTGCATGTGAGATTATATCTTTCTCAATTAAAAACATAAGATAGAACCTTGATAGAATGTATGAAGGAAAGGAAAATCCTATTTGAAAAAAATATTTTTATTATTAAAAAATTTGAGGAAGGTATTAGCACCCCCCCCAACACACACACATGGACAAATTTATTAAATTGATTAAACATTAATTATCATTAATAGATTTTTGTAACCATCACAATTAATCTTCAGTTAAATCCATCATTACTAGAATTTAGTTGTACTTTTTGAATTTTGAACCAACTAATCAAAGAACACACATAAACACAAGTAAACACAATATTTATGTGCAAATTCAAAAGGAAAAAACCACATCAAGAATAGCTTCTTTTATTTACCACCAAAATATAGCACCACAAAATATATAAGAAAGATCTTCCAATATGAATGGGCAACCCACCTACCAGAGACACCAATCCCTTATTCCAAGATCTAAACACCAACTTAGTAATAAAATCATAGGTTAGGCTATTATACATATATGCTATGAGTTCTAATATATTCTTGATTAGTAAAAACTTTCTTATAATGTTTTAAAAAAGGATTAAAAAAGGAATTGAAGCTTAGTAAAGTGATTTTTCTCCTCCTTAAATGACATGATATTCAAAAAATAAGCTCATTGAACCTGAATAGATTCTATAGAGACATTTTTATTAAGTATAAGTTAATATATAAGCTTTGATATGGGGACCATAAACTTAAAAACAAAATATACAAACTTGCTTTCTAATGATGGGGCATTACCACTTAAAGATAATCTTTCAAATTAAAACACTAAGCTTATAAGGAGGTAGTGTATTAGTAGAGCTTCAAGGTGGTGACCTCATATAGTAGTAGAAATGAAAAAGAAGACACTGTAAAAGTAGAGGAAATACATATTGTAATTTGTTGCAGCATTCCACCAAGCTACCTATCTTATCATATTCATGTGGTATGAATCCAAGTTTTGAACAAGTTAATATGAATTGATGTGTCCTTGTGAGTGAGTAGTAATATATATATTTTAAAAAAAGTTTTATGTGCTTTTGTTCGACAACTAGTCACTCAATACAAAATTATATTGAAAAATAGTTTGAAACAAAACATTTTACAAAGGCTCCATAGGTAAATACTAACACATACGAAAAGAAAGCAGCAATAACTAGACAACATGGCTTTGTTAATTCACTAAATAATTATGTAAAATATATGTTTGAGTTTACTGAATGGTGAAAACTAAGATTTGGGTCATAAAATCCCAATTCTTATGCATAAATGATCATGTATTCTTTCTCTATTTGTCTAAATCATAGACAATGCATTCTATTTATCATAGGAATTTTTTATCATATTAAAATAATCATGTAGCACCCAATTATTAATAGAAACTAAAATTGAATTTATCTTCACTTATTAGATATATCAATAGCTTCATTTGATGCATATGCATTCATAACTAAACATTGGCGATTATTAATTCTTGATCATATCCTTGATCAAGTAAGATTTGATGCTATTTAGTGGAGAAAAATTTGACAACACCACCATGAATTAGCTCATAATTAAGAAATGGATAGAAGGACCCATTTACCATGACATGCTATAGAAATAAAAAAACTAAATAACTTTAAGATATTTAAATAAAGGATATTAAGACCTCAAAATCATTTTTTGGTGTCACAATGAAATTATGCTTGTGGAAGATCCATTCAACCTCAAACATACTATTAATGATAAGAAACATGTATGAATGTCAAGAAATATTTCATTAACCATCTCATATTGAAATTAATTACTACTTTTAATATTTTATCCCTTTGAATTTAAGGTGTATATTTAGATGAAAAGTTGGATAGGCTACTATTTCCTTGGTACATATTCTCCTTCTTCCATTTTTATTGATATGTTACAATACCTTTGTTAATGGATCTTGAAGTAATTTCACCTCACTAGATGCCCCCTTAAGATGGGAGCCAACAAAGTTCCCTATGCTTCAAGGATTTGAAATTATGTGTTGATATTTAACATAATAATCTAGAGGGCTTGAGGGTGGTTTCATTCAAGGGTCGCTATTACAAGGATTCCTATCTTTTTAAATGACCAAGTAGACTGTATTTTCTCTTATTCTTGAAAGAAGTAGGGGCAAACATGAGAGTGTACTATTGAATTTAGGATGAAGAAATAACAAAGAGCATTTATATATCATGCTTAAAATGTTGACATCTACAACAAGTGTTGAGTATATTATAATATGGAACATTGTGTGTGTATCTCATTTGACTAATTTGGATACCAATTATGTGTCCTTTAAATTCTTTGAGGGATCTACTTCTTTATAGACCCTCTTTTGCAGTTAGCCTAAGAAAAATCTATTAGTTATGATACATGTAATATATCCTAAAAGGACTACTATTTTGTTAAAATTTCCAACTCTAGAATTACAAACTAGAAAGATCCCCTTAGACAGGAACACAAAGATTTCTCAACAAAGATATTGAAATATTAGTTTGGGGTAAAAAATAAGCATAGGATAATGGAGACACCATAAGTCACATTTAAGTATAACATTAGCATGGTTGGATTCATAAACTTTTAAAAAAATCATAATGGTTGGCATGGCATTTAGGTGGATCTCATATCAGACCTAAGCCTTAGCAACCCCAAATTTGAGCATGCTCTCAAGACAAACTCTTCCTAAAACATATTATATTAAAGTATTTTTTTCTAACCAAAGACACACACTATCAAATTCAATAATAAAGATAACAAAATACGGAGGAATTTTAGCAAAGATATATAGGGCAACACATTGGGTATTAACTATCTATATCTCTTGAGCGGAGCCACCATCAAGTGTTGTCAAACCTCCTCCTGCAATAACTTGAAAGTAAAAAAAGATGAAAGACCATTTGAAAGGTTAGAAAACACTCACATAACAACATAAAATGTGTCACAATAAATATATGTAAATATTAAATATGTTGTCTTATTTTAAAACAAATACTAAGACTACACAAGCAAGGAGCTTTTAAGATATAGATACCTTTTTTAAATGTACCTTTTGAATTTATGCTCTATCTTATTTATTATGCATGTAATTTTGGTCGCTTTATAATCTTTTAATGCGCAACTTAATATGTTCAAAGTATGATTATGATCAAGAGATATTGATATTTGATTTTTATCGCGTTATATTTCGTGGCTGTCGCCTAATGGTTTCAAACGCCGCCATGTAGGCTGTGTCACATATACATTGTACACATTAAATCTGCTTTAGAGAGTCTTATCAGCGTGCACGCAATAAACACCATCTAAATATTCCTTCCCGTAAAACTATTGCAGGAAAGTATGTCGTCATGATATCAGCAGACCATAATTCTAGCTTATTCTTGGCAATAATAGCGTGACATATATAAAATCCATGATTGTAAACATCAACCAAGACTGGTTAAGTCTTTCTTTTGTGCGATAACTTCAACCAAGCAATAATAACACTCACTACTGTCATCCTACCTCTCGCAGACGTACCAGGTGAAAATATCATGAAGAAAGAGAAAATTATTTTCTTTTGTTCGTTGAGTAAAGAAACTATAATTTGAAATGAATGGTAGTGGCAGAAACAAATTATGATATTATGAATTTAGAGATACAATTAAACATTAAGGAATAATTTATAGCTTTTCCTATACAAGAAAACAAAGTCCACAAACATGACTGCAGAAGAATGAGAATGACAAGAGGAGATGGAGGCAGAGAAATAATTGAACCTTTATCAGACTGGTAGTTGAGTAGACCTCCGACAATTATCAAACAGCTCTGCACCGTCTATATTTCTGCATCGGGACAGAAGGCAATCATGAATAAGTACGCATTTCACAAACAATTGATGACGCCAGAAAATACTGATAGACGATTCTGCAGTTCTTGATACGCAGTTTAGAATCACTCGACAGTGATCTGGATAATAATTTTTGCACCTAGAAGCATAGTAGCGTCATTACAAAATACCATTTGTTCTACCTTCAATAGATCATCACACGTGTAGTTTAGTTTTACTTATACTAATAAAAAAACTTTTCCGTTTCTTTCCCTCCCCTAACATTTCTCACATATTTGCATTTGCTCCCACATCGATGTTGATGGATTTAATATGACACAAACTAAGAGAAATATACCATTGATTAAAATTTATTCCCTTGAAAATTTTCTTAGATTACTTGAAGGCATATCCAAGTACGGTGAAAAAAGTGCCTTCTATGGGGGGTAAACGTGAACTCGTAGCTTGTGGTAGAATTATATCACATGGCTTCGAAGATGAGGTTATAAAAACAAGAAACAAATTATGTCTGAGTAGCTTTATATTCTGATTAATTCAATTGGAAATCTTTCAGATCTATCACAACAAAATAACATCAAGCCTTTCGGCAGTTCGAAAGGAGTTCATGACAAGTTAATTCAATTAGAAAAACTACAAAATAAAATAAAAATAAAAAATGAATTCAACTAGCAAAACCACAAAGCAAAACAACAAAATGACAAGCAACAAAAAAAATTACTAGATACCAAAACTAGAAAACACAGGACTAGAAAAATGGGAGATTAATCTCCTTCCAATCCCAACTAAGCTCCTTGAGCCTATCTTGAAAAAAATTCTTTTCAGACTGACGCAGAATTGAGTCTATGGAAAGGCCCTCTTTCACTGACTAAACAACAACCTACATATTCTCTTTATGTTTCCATCTTTTAGCCTTCTTGTATTCCAATTCCTCTTAAAGAGTGTCGAATGAAGAAATCATTTTTTCCATCATTTGCTTATTGAAGTCGACTGCATCTACCAACATTTTGTTAATCTAATTTTGATTGGTTTTGACTTTGGCCAAATCTTGAAGCATCTCCCATTTCTCTTCATTAAAGGGAATCAAAGCCTTCAAGTCACGAACTTGATCTTTAATGATTTCACCATCATCCAATTTTTGAGCTATCTCATCAACAATCTCCCACACTTTGTCACTCAAACTGGTATGGGACCAATCCCCTGATTTAGGTTCTTCCTTTGCAATCACTTAAAGCCTATTAGTTTCTTTCTATACATGTACAGCTGAGAAATTAGCCACTTGATTAAGGCATTTTGTAGTTGTAGAGAATGCATAATTTATCAAGTTTATCCACAATACGTGGATAATCCAAAATTTCATCAGAAGGGGTGAGTTATAGGAGTAGGGAGGGGAAACATTATGTGGGACCTCTAGGTCTTCTGTATACATCTATGGAGTTGAAAAAGGGGATGAGAGACTAGGAGCCTAACTGGAATATTTCATAGGGATGTTTTCTAAGGTCGACTTTGACCTAGATGACAATGAGGTTGAAGAATCCTTAAAGACAATGACAATTTCCTCTAGCTCTTTATCCTTAGCTAAAGATTTTAACGTTTCTAAGGACATGCAAGTATAGCTTGAAATAAATTTTTATATTGCACCATTTAATTAAATTTGTTGTATGTTTAGCATCTTGTTGTAGGTTGAGATTTATATTTCTATTTTCTTACACTTGTAAAGGGACCATGAGCTGAAAAAATATGAGTACTAGTGTAAATTGAGGCCCATGGACACCCATTGAAGATATTATTTTGAGAAACTGAATACAACTTCACAAGGAAAGAAACTAGAATTTTATCACTAATAAGGGAGGCAGTACATAATTTTTGAGGTAGAGCTAAAATCCAGCTTTGTGTGTTTTCACTTTGGTAGAAAGAAAATTGTCTAAATTTATTAAATCATGTCAATAGGTGGTATAGAAAAATTCATCAAAAGATTATTTTCTCATAACTTAAATAATTTAATTCAATCACATGGGTAAACTATAAGTGGTGTACTTTTTCTAAGTAATTTATGGTTAAAGATAATTAGAAGTTTTAGATAGCTAGCCTTTGAAAAGTGTTAACTTTGTTTTGTGTGCATGTTTATAATGGATTGGAGAGAGTTGCAGGTTGCATTGGGTGAACTACCTCTTCCCTAGTGTCAAAATATTTTATATATCCATTGATGAAGAAGAACTTATTTGCAAGCTTCATAAATTATTTGGGAACAAGTATGAGACTTCAATACAAATTATCTTCTTTAGTTCTACTTAATTTCTTTCCTTTTTTCTAAATAGAGTGGTAGGAGCCACTTAATAAAAATATTAAAAAGAAGATAAATAATTTAATGGTTCCATTGATTTGAATTTTCCAATCTATTTACAAGATTACTTATTTATATTATTTTTAGAACTAATCAGTGTTAAATAAATTATAATTATACGCAAGTCATTTTTAATTGTAGGAAGAATGCCTAAGAAAAAAGATAATTAAATCAAGAACTATTGGAATACTTATTTGACAATGATCGTTGACACAAAAGTTCATAAATGTACCAAGGAAGGTTATATAGATACATCTCAATATGAAATGTAGTTCAGATGTATTATTTCTCCAAATCTCATTTAAAAATCACAAAAGTAAATTATTTACCAAGGAACCCTACCAGAATCTATAATGCCCATACATTTTCATTATTAAGTTGTAAAACAACTATGTCCTTAGTATTTTGCAAAGATCATACTCAATATTTTCCTGAAGTATTCTATAAGAAATATGAACTCTGGTAATAGAACATAAACCCTATATGTTTCTTTAATAGATTGTGTTTGATATTTCCATTGTTGCATATATGATCCCCAGATCTATAACAATGTAAATTTTCAAGGCCCTACCATCAGAAAAAATGTGAGCCAATTTTTTTACCTCTTGATTAGTAACAAATTTTATAATTGCTACATCACTAGTGTTGCAAAGTCATGTCACAACCCTTAGAGCATCTTTTACAATTTTATAAGGCTTCTATAACTAGATACATTCTCCATTTATTCTATTTAATCTATTTTTGACATCCTAATCATCTTCAATCATCAAAAAATTACTCCATGTGCATCCAAACCGTTGTGCCCTAACCTGACATAATCATCTTTAAATTCCAAACAATTGATTAAATGATCTACCTTGAAATTTTTTAGTTTTCCATTATCAAATTATTCCAAATTAACATAAATATATCAAAAAAAATATTCCTTATAATTTACCCAAGTTTGTCTATATCAAAAAATGCACCAACTAAATCCTTACTAAATAGAAAAAATAATTTCTTATTACGAATAGATCTGGGTATATCATTCACATTCACTAGCCTTCCTATCTCCATTTTGCAATATCATTCACACTCCATCACTCTAGTCTTCCACTTTCAAAGTTTCCAAATAGTAATTGAGAAAATGTTCATGAATGAGCAGATATATAATATTTTTGACACCTCTAAAAAGTTGATACATTATTTATTAAACTAAAGAGTCACCTTTCTAGACCACAAAATAAGAATCTTTCCTAGAGAGAATCCTTTAAAAATTACTTCTATGCTAAAGATAAAAATAAAATCCATCCTCAAGGGGAAAATAATTTGTATCAAAACTCCCCCTTAGATCCTAGAGTTTGAGTCATTTAAAAAAAGAAGAAAAAATATCTAGAATGGGTGTTAGACCTCCTTCATATGCTTCTTTTGTGACCTTTATTATATATGAAGATATTTATTTCTCCTAAAAATACTACAACAATTGGTTGATCAACTTTTTGTCCCATATTTTTGAAAAACTTTGAAGTATGTATGTTTCTATTATAGTTATAGAAAACCGGACCAAATTTATTCATTGTTTTAATACCATTTTTCCTAGTATTTTTATATATTCTGCATTCAACCATTTTTTGACCATTTCTATTGCAACCACATCCATTGAATTTGTTATGAAATCTATTCATAATCATTCTAATTTTACAATAACAAAAGATTATGCCCAAACTTATTACAATGATAACATCTTCCATTTAACACTTGACTTATTTATGACTTCTACATTCACTAGCATTGTGTCCTATTTCATTAAAAGAAAAGAAATCGCTTAACAGATGAATACTAAGAATGAATAGGAGAAGATTTCAAACACAGTAGCTTCATTTTTCTTCTTCCTACATATTTTTTATGACATCCATTTTGTCTTCCATAGATTTTTTATATTTTCTCTTTCTTTCTTCTAAATTCTTTGATAAGGTGTATCCCAGATTGTCTTTTCCACCTTTTAACCGCCTAATCTCCATTATAAGTTTCTAAAATTCTACTTATAAATTTGTACATTCCCTATTCTTTTCATCAAGTTATATGCTAAGAATTTCATATTTATATTCTATTTTTATCTCCTTTTTAATTTGTCTCTTTGCTTCCTTCAATTCTATTATTAATCTAGAACATTCATCAATTTAATAGTTCAACTTTTTATTAAGATCATTAATTTATTTATTTACATCATCTAGAAGAGTCCTTTAAAACATAATATTATTTTTAGCCTCCATCAAATTAGATCTAGTTCTACTCAATTCATCAAAAGTATTCTTTAGTTTTTTGTCCATATCAACATCTACACTCCAATCACTTTGTCCGATCAAATCTTCTTCAAACATGGTGTTCAATAATCTAGATCAACCTCAAGTGGGAAAGAATCTTCAAAAGGAACCTTTCTCTAATACCAATTGCTAAACACACTCTTTATAATGAGAGGGGAATGATTTAGAATAATCCAAAATAACACTAACTCATTTTTTTTATACATTAGGTAATTAATGAACAAAAACAACAATACATTCAAACATGAGATTTATACGTGCAAAACCCAAACTAGTAAAAACCATGCAATGAGAACTCTACCAAAAAGATAGATCACTAATTAAAATATTCTAATTGCAGTGGTTGTGGGGTCTCACTACTCCAAAGAGTATCACTACCTTTACAACAAGATGGATGGGAGGTCATTACTCTGAATTTGCATATAGTGACTCACTGCCAAAGTAGCAAGATACAAAAATAATTTGTGTACCCAACACACATTGTGAAGCTACATAGAAATATTTATTGTAGATCAATAGAAGTTCTCCTCATGGTGCAACTATTCTGTATAACTCTATCACACTATTTCCTTCTTCACTTCTCTGAACTCTTCCATTTTAAAATCATGCTTACAAGTAGATCTTCCTTTCTTAATTACTATAATATACACATCTCCTTTTTGTAAATCATGTGTTATTCTTATATATAAGATAGATCGGTGGATATTTACAACAATGTCAAAAAATCTAATGGGATATTCTAAATTAAGTTACAACTCAGGAAAGACAACAAAAAAATGTAATTAGGTCCCATACTAGAAGCTTCCAAACCAAAACATAAAATGGACATAATTGAATAAGAGATGGTCATGAAATGTATAGGTCACATATAACATGAAACCATCCAAATAAGAGATAATCATTTACAATAATGACATGTTTGTTTTAGTTGTGGAACTCTCCTTGGGCTCACAGTCCAATCACTTAGCCGAAGCCATTTGAGTGTTCTATATCATTGACCTTAGGTACAACATGAATTATGGGAACATGTTAGTTGAAGGGGACTCTAAGACCATAATTGATTATCTACTAGGTAAATTCTCCCCTTCTTGGTCCATTAAAAGTTGTAGAGAAAAGGAAAAGTCTATATTATCCAACTTTGACGAACTCAAAATATTTTGTGTCCTTAGGGAAGTGAATCAGGTGGTTGACCACTCATTGAATGAAGGGGTCATGCTTATGGGAAGGAGGATGTGGCAAGGGTATACTAATTTTGGTGCTAATGTCAAGGCCCTTATTGATTATTTTGTCACTCATGGGAAAGCCACTACTTTTAATAATAATGAGACCAAGTAGAGCTTAGTAAAATTCTATTATTGGATGTGATGGTGGTACTCTGATTGTACTACTATGAGTGGAATGGATTGGAATTATTTGTGGGTTTTAGGTATTATGGTTGGCTCTTATCTCTCTTCATTTTCTCTATGAGAAAAGGAAAGAAGGCATTTGCAAGGATGGGAGGAAGTAGAAACAGAGTGGAGCTAGTGAACTATGAAAAGCATAAAAGGAATAGGAAGGTTTGGAAACATGTGGTTGATGGTGGTTTGAGCCCATTTATGGAGAAGCTCCATGTCTCCAATCTCAACATCATTGATTATTTCAACAAGAACTGGAAGGATGGGGAAATTTTCCTCTTGGGGAGGAAGGTCAAAATTGATGAAAACCTAATTGGTGAAATTTATACATTTTCTACAGAGGGGGCCAAGTTCTTCCATAATTAGAAGTTATCTACTGATGTGGTCATTCATTTCTCTAGAAATTTATGAAGAAAGAGAGGCTCTTGTGAAAATTTCCAATAGCTACTTTAAATATGGAAAATTCAAAAAGTTGTGGTGGGAAGTTCTCAGGGGTCATCATGGATTATATAATTGTGGATGAAAGATTTACTAGAGTTAATGGCTATCATTTTTTCCTCCTTAGGCACTTCTTCTATAAGGTCACTATTTTCTTCGCTTATTATCTCTTTTTCTCCTCGAAAATTAGTAACAAGGAACATAGAAAGAGTCCTTAAAATAACCCATGCTTGCATGTTGATTTAATCTTGTTAATTCCCAAATAATTTGTTGGCCTTTTGACCCCTTCTAATCACACTACAGATTCAGAGTTGGAAGGATTTAATACAAATGTTAGCATGACTAAGGAGGATGAGGCTTGGTAAATAGAGTGTTATGAGGACTTGATTATCCTTCATATAAGAAGGGTTATAAGGATACCCCTCACACCAAACCCTTGGTTAAAAAGAATATCTATGAGAAAAATCCCATTAGTACCCATAATAAAGTCAAAGAAAATGATAAACCTCCCCCTATTGAGATGCTAGTTTCATACTCTATAGATACTCCTGAGGATTCCCCTATTACCCATGTTTCTTTGGATGAATCCTACACCTCATATTTACTTATTTATAGAGAGGACATGCCCATATTTAATACAGACCTCATGATGGAATACCGGTACTTTAAACTTGATCATGAATACCCTAATGATATGTTTTCCATAGCCAGGAATGGCTCTGTGGATTTTTTTAGGTTAGTAATATGGATGTGCAATGAGATTAAAGAACTTAACCTTAAAATAAAGGTTATTTCTAATAATTTAGATGAAATGGTGACTAAAGGGGTTCCATAGAATGCCAATGGTGTGTTCTAGATAGAGGAAAAATATATGTTGATGGCTAAATTTTTGCAAAGGATAATGGAGTTAATGGATAAGATAAAAAAAAGGGATAATGAGAAGAAGATAAAATATCTAGAAGGAGAAATTTGAAAAATTAGGGAGTTCATGAACAATATTTGGGAGCACAGTCATAAGATTATAATGAAAATGGCTACCACTATGACCACCATGGTTGATAAATTTAAAATATCCCAATAAGGGATGATGCTTGTGCAATTGGAAGTAGAGAATGAAAAATGAAAGAATGATGATTCTAGTCCTACCTGAAGTACTAGAGATAATATGAAGAGGAAGTTAGGCTCCTCTCCGTAGGATCTTTAGGAGCTGAAAAAGGTGGCCTAGGATATGATCAATCTAGGTGTTGAGGTTGTAGATACTCTTAGGTCTCTTAGTTAGTCTTGTTTCTATCTATTTTTCTAGGTTAGATCAGTTTTTTTTTGGTGTTGTCTTTGTGCTAGTTATTTTGCTATTGATGATGATGTCTTTAAATGGTTGGTTATGTTGTAGCTGGACTTTTCTTGAATCTACATTTTAGATTTTTATTTAAACTATAAACTTGGTGGTTTTGGGTCCCTATAAAACCCATTTTTTCCTTAAAAAAAAACCTAGCCTAAATCATGAAGCATGACCCACACCAAGAGGGAGAGGGATTAAAAACACACTACACATAGATTAAATTAAGATCCACCATTACTAGAATAAATTCTCAAATGTGTATGCATGATTCCCAAAGAACCACTTAAAAAACTATCTAAATCTAGAAAACCACACACTATGGAGAGATCCTTACTCCATGTCACATTCCAAGAGTCCATGTATCAGAATTTGTCACAACATATTTCTACACTAGGATAACAATTTAATATTATTGCAACACAAATGAAATAGTTTTTGGAACAATGAGAATGATTTATGGATCACTAGGGAATGAAACAACCAAGAACAAATCCCATCTTTCAATTTTCTAAAGTTGTAGTATACAAAATTAATCCTCCTAGATAGACTTCCTAACCACAATGTTTGAGCAAGCATAAAAACCTCTATAACATAATGTTTCAAATCAATAATAGAAATAAGTAGATAAATATATATTTTCCAACATCAATGCACTATGTTTAATGAATGGGGGTTATAGATGAGGCAATTATAAGGGCATCATTTATAATAAAAAATAAATATTAAGATGATGTATCAATTTGAGTAGTCAATACTAAGTGAAAAGCTTAAAATCTAATGGATCATGTAAGACCTGAAATCATTTCAAGCATATCAATGCTACCATGATTAAAGGATATCAAAATTTCATGCTTAAGAGGAATAAATAAATATTATTCCATATTTTTAAGAAACAGAGAGAAATGAGGGGCTCTAGAGATCTCGTAAAGATGATTGTAAAGGGTGCAAGGACATTCAATGTCAAATAAAGCACACATAGTGTGATGATAAACACTAGACAAAATGAATCTTAAATCATACCCATTGATAATGCTCTAGTCTATTTGACTCTTCAATGCGGTGAGTGTAAAGATTAATCCTTTAGAAATGGAAAATGATTGAGGCACCTAGGATGTCTTAGCATGAAATGTAACCAAGACTCATAATCCCATTTTTTAAGATAATAATAGAAGTATGAACTAGAAATTATACAATAAATCATCAAATGAAATAATCAGACCAAAAAATCCTATGTACATACGAATCAAATCAAATGAAGCCCTCTCAAACAAAAAGATCCATTCCAAGTGCTAAAATGTCTAAGTAATTGACTATAGAGAAAACACAAAATACTAAATAAAGTGTGCCCAAGACAAAATATTTAAAAACTGTATATATAGATCTATAGGGTTCTGAATCACCTTTCCAACACTACATGAATCACAAATATTGAAGATACTAATTAAAATGTATAAGCATGGAAGATGAATCCAAATATCTAACATTAAATGCATGTAACTAAAAAATGGAGTAGAATCTGATTACAGGAAATCACCAATAGAAAGTTCTTAGAGAAAACCTTCCAATAACATCATATTTCCCAAATTTGGTATTATATGCAATATGTATAACCAATTTTAAAAAATAGTCTAGGAGAGAATTTCACCATAATTGATAGTAATGTTGAATATTGATTATCTGATGGAGCCGATGACGAAGATCGACAAGATCAAAGGAATACATGATAGTAGAAAGGTTAGATCAGTTATTGTCTTGTCGTTGATGTCAAGCAATTGATTTCTGATTTATATTATGTTTCCATATCATTCAGTAATGAGATAAGATGAATGAGTTAAGGAGAAGAAGAAATGAGAAGTTGAAGAACTTAATTAGGAAAATGATACAGATTGGACAATGATTTGATTATGTTGATATAATTATTTTCTACCTAACATTTGAGTATGCTAGGTCAGTAAAACATGATGATGAAGATTTGAGATTTGGGTAAGTAAAGTTGTTTTGGCTACTATAATGGAAATGTCACTCGGTAAGGTAAAGTTTAAAATTAAGATCACTCGGTAAAGAAGAAAGGTTTAGGCATCGAGTGATGTAATCAAAATTCTAGTGAAGGACATCGAGCAAGGAACAAATATTAAATAATGATTGAATCGACATTGAATGGTTCGCTATGATAAGCTGGATGATCATGAAGTTGAGGAAAGTTAGTTACAAGAGATCTAAAGATAGAAAAATTCAAGATGAAGATCTACAACAATATCTAAGTGGAAAAAAGAAACGAAACAAGTTTCTAAAAAAATTGAAGTTCCTAGGTGAAAAGAAAACATGTTATCGAGATTTAATTTCAAGGAATTTAGTGAATTGAACAGTCAAGATTGATTAAAGGAAAGTGTAGTAGATGAGATTAAGAGGTAAAATGTTTCTATATAAAGGATGATCTTATATGGACAAATGGATGGAAAATTGAATAGTTGAAGGGTTATTGACAATTGTAGAAAAGAAGGAATATAGAGATTATGAGTGGAAAAGAAGGATTTGATGAAGTGTTGATGCCAATGGATGATGACAAATTGAAGTGAAGACAAAAGAGCACATAATGATCTGATTGAGAAAGGATAGTTGGAGATTAATAGGTCAATTTTATTATTGTTGCTTACTAACATTTGTAATAGAAAAATCTCTTAACAGAGTGAACTTTACAGTCTTATTGTAAAATCCCTAAGAAAGGTGACATTCTAAAGAGTGTTTAGAGCCTTCTAACAAGGCCACTCCTAATAGGGTGAAGATCCTAATATTTTTGAGGTAAATACCTTAACTAGGTCCAACATAATAGTGTTTTTTGTAATATTTAACTA
This sequence comes from Chamaecyparis obtusa, assembly GCA_027943335.1. Taxonomy (NCBI): domain Eukaryota; kingdom Viridiplantae; phylum Streptophyta; class Pinopsida; order Cupressales; family Cupressaceae; genus Chamaecyparis; species Chamaecyparis obtusa. The sequence goes on from BSBK01004780.1 coordinate 259,478, forward strand.
GACTGGCTCTTAACTAAGCATACTTCAGAAGAGTATATTCTTAGTGGATGAAAATTCCCACAATGGTTTTTCCCAAAGATGGGTTTCCACGTTAAATATTGGTGTCACATGTTGTCAATGATTTATGTGGATGATTTATTGATTGTTATAGTTTATTTATTATTTTCAGTAAATAATGACTTGTATGTTATCGAGATTCTACCGAGTTAATCAAAGAAAATTTTTAAAGGTATTTGGGATTAGGGATTACCATTTCATCACTACTCTCTATAATCCAACAGAGAAATGAAGGGGCGACATGGTATCTATTTATGTGAACACATAATATTCCTAAAATAATGAGGCTATTTAAAAAATCATCCCTGGTGAGATATTCTCTCACTACTAATAGAACATACATAAGATTGGGTATGTGTAGGATCATGGTATGCCAAACTAGGCCCTTAAGTGGCAATGAAAATTCAAAAAATCAAGTTTAGGCAAGTTGAAATAAAAACTTGAACAAGTTATAAATATTATGTAAAAAATATGTAAGAAGATAATTTGTAGAAAATTGAGTTTAGTTTCTAACATACTAGGCCTTTTTTGAAAAAAAGTTATTCTATATGTTGAAAATTTCAAATTTCAATGTACTAGTATGAAAATTTTAGGAAAAAAATAAGAAGCAGGTGTATGTCTGACCACATTAAACACAATCAAATGATATATTTTTTTTACAAGATTCTAGATATAAATAGTAGACTCATGTCCAGATGTGACACATATTTTTTTGTAATTTTTTTCCAAGTAAATAATTAATTATGATTTTTCTTCTACAAATTTTCTAGAATATAAAAACTCTCGTGTCTAACCACGTTAACTTAGTCTAAACTTTATCTAATTGAAAAAAAAAATTATTTTTCTTTTGGTAGGAAAATAATAGAATGTGACACAGGTTTTTAATTTAAAAAATGTTATACAGTTTGAAAGTTATAGCTATTTTTCAATAAGTCTATCAATTAGGACTAGAAAGATAACAAAAAGGTGTATGTTTGACCACATTAAACAAAATGAAATGATAATACTTTTTTATAAGATTATAGATAAAATTAGTAGACTCGTGTCCGGATGTGGTGTATATTTTTTTCTATTTTTTCTAAGTAAATAATTAATTATGATTTTTGTGCTACAAATTTTCTTGAATATAAAAAACTCGTATCTAACCACCTTAACTTAGTCTAAAATTCATCAAATTGAAAGAATTATTTATTATTATTGTATTAGGTGAAGCAGAGAATGTGATGTATATTTTAGATTTAAAAAATGTTATATTGTTTGAAAGTTATAGTTGTTTTTCAAAGAGTCTATCAATCAGAACTTCTTCACATCGCCACTTTTTGGCATACCATTATCCTTGGCATACTCGACTACTAGATTATTCTTTGTCGAATAAAAAAATCCATAAAAAATTTATAATGCATGTGACTTGATATCAAAATAGAGTATCCTCTTAAAAAATATATGACATTGTCAAGCTGCAGTCAACCAGTGAAAAGTGAGCCCCAAGACATGAAAGTATACTATTGGGCATGGGTTCATGTGATAAGAAAGATGTTTTATGCTTTCTTTTGAAAGACATAATTTTTGAAAAAGAGAAACTCAAACTATGAATTACTCATTGATCTACTAGTAAATTTTAAAGGTTCTTAACAAGACCTTTTATTTTCATTATTTTTTAAAAAATAAATTTGAATAATGAGATCTTTTGGCTTTTTGGAAAATGTAAAAGATATTTTTAGAAAAAATAATAAAAAAGTAGAGATATTATTTCTTTTTTATTCTTAATTTGGACCATTTTATTTTATTTTTAGGAACAATGAATGCAAATTGTTTTTTATTATTTTATTTTCTTTAGAAAAAAAATAAAAAGTCAATAACATAAAATCATTGTACTTGCATGTAGATTGAGAAATTTTAGATTAAATAGAATAGATCTCAAGAAAATAACCTTGATGCCAAAGAGATAACTTTCCTCAACTTCTTAAAAATTTGCAAAAAGGAAATTTGGTCTTTATGAACTTGACTATTCTAAACATGATGGTGAGACAAAATCCAAAGTGCACATAAAAAATCACTCAAGGTCAAATCTCATAAGAATGTAGATAGTAGGTTTTGTAGATTATGATCTGATACTATGTAGGAGAAAATATTGATCTATAATACCATGTAAGAGTTGATGATTATATGAATCCACCAGCCAAGAATCCTCTACAAGCACACTAGCTATAAAAAAATAGCAAGATCAAGAAAGATAATCTTTACAACTTAGGAACTTTATGTTGATTGCACTCAATGAGTTGGGATAACAATGAAATGATTCACAATGCATTTAATGTATTTATTTTATAGAAAGCAATAAGCCTAAAAATAACAATTTTTTTAGCACAAACTATGAAAGTAATTTGGATATAGATAAGAAAACTAAGGTGCATGATATATTACCTAGAAGTGTATGATATGCAAATTCGAGCCTAACCAGATTTAACTAAACTAAATTAGGCTCAACTAAGTGAACATAAGTAGGAGATGCATCCACAAATATCTATTTAATTATGCATGCAAATATTCTTGAGCATGTGCACAAAGAATTTATATAACAATACCAAATGTGCCTAATGTAACAAAACTATATATGTGCAACATAAATTCATTCTAGATAACAAAATAATGGATTGAGCATAAATTATTTTCTAATTTTAATATCAATGATTTCCTAAATACTAGTGCATTAAGAAACCTTGACATAAACTAGCTTCTAGCATCAAGTACAATAGAGCCTTTTAGGTTAAAATAAACTATAATACCTAAAGAAAAGGTGCTCTAGCTTGAGAACTATGAATGTAGAGAACATAATTCATGGATTCAAACAAGATATGAGCCTTATAAGAATTTTTACTAGAGAAAAGAAATCCTCTACTATATGGTTTAAATATGAGTAACTTGTATTGGATTGGTCAATGGTGATGACTTACAATAACTCCTTTATATGTTTGGATTGATCAAAATCAAAGAAAAAAATTTAGTAATTTTTTACACATAATATAGGTGGATCCTATAAGGGGTCCAAGCCATATTACCCACTCTTTGAATAGATTTCTAAAGGGCCTACACATATAAAATATCTCACTAAATTAAAATTTTAAAGCTAGTGATATTCATTATAAAAATTATTAATTGGAAGAATCATATTTGAGGTGTTTTACATAATGTAACTCATGAGATTTATTAAGAAAAATGTCTAGGGTTACTTGAGTTATAGTACCATTATTTATTGTTATGAACAATCAACTTCAATAGAAGCAACTACAAACAAATGAAAGGTAAAGTGTATTTAAAGGGAGTGAAATACATTTACAAATTTGGTAACTATGAAAGCGTCATAATAAATGTAGATAAATTAGTTAAGCTCTTACTTTTGAAGCATTATGACACATGGACATAAGAAAAGTAATAAAAATACCTACCGGAACCTATTAACAAAGTACTACCCAAGCTCTATAAATTCCCTTCCAAGCTCTCTTTTCAAATTGTAAGCTCTGATGTCAGCCTCCCCTGGGGGAGAATCTGCCCCCTGGTCAATCCCCCTACTGGTCCTGATGGACCCCATGTTGTTCCCATGAATACCTCTATCATGGGCCCATAGTTGAGTCAACAAAGGAGACCCAAAAAGTATCCTCTTCTGCCAATGCCCCCTGTTCCCCACCAAAACCCAACTAGAAAGGGGCCCTTATCGGAGAAACTCAACAATCTTTGGAATCCCTCTTGGTGGATTTCATCCAGACTGAGGAAGGCACTAAACTTTCACTTCTAGATTCCATGGTGAATAGAATGATGGCAGATTTCTAGTTGGCTTTGGTAGGCCGATTCTTCAACTTTTGACCTACCATAAAAATGGTTCAAAAATGGGTGTCGAACTAGTGGAAGATCAAAGGTTATGTCCTTATTTTTGCTATGTCGGGTGGGCTTTTTCTATTTAAATTTACCACCCTTGAGGATTTGAACTTTGTTCTGTTAGGATTGTGGGTCTATGGGAAGCACTTCTGGGCCCTTGCAAAATGGAAACATGGGTTCAACCCAATGACAAAACTGACTAGAATGGCCATGGTTTGGGTCCGTCTCCCTGTCCTCCCACTTGAATATTGGGATGAGCAAGTTTTCTAATAGATAGGTGACTCCTTCGACACTTTTATCACTAGTGACCAACTGACATGCTCTAAATCAAGGTTGGTTTTTGCTAGGTTCTATGTGAACGTCACCTTAAACAAAATCCTACCCAAATTTGTTATTATGAAATCTAAACTGGGCAGATGGACCCAAGCGATGGTGTATGAGAACGTTACCCTATAATGCTAGAACTGTGATAATAGAGGTCACTCTAGTGACACTTGCAAGACCTCCTAGTCAAGATCAAAAATAGGGAGCAAGGATAAAGGAACAAATGAGGTTCCCCCTTGATAGAAGAAGTGGAAAAGGAGGAGACTAGGCCACCGTTGTTGGCTAATGAGATGGAAAACCCAACAAAGGAAAACCTAGTGCTTGAGGAAGCTGAGATCACCCTCCCTCTAGAGAACATAGCAGGGAACCCTTTTCTCAGCTCTCTAGAATCTCTACCTACAGAGGAACCCATCCTCCAGCCTATGGTGGAGCCACTAAAGAACCCTCTAACGACCCCACGAAGAGGAAGAAGATTAGCCATATTGAGGTGGAACAACCTACCATTGTGGTAGCTCTAGAGCTAAAATCCCCAAAATCAGATCTTAAACCTCTGCTATAGATTGTGAGAAAGAACTCTTCTAGCTCCCTCGATGCTGATTGCAGTGTGGAGGAAGATGACGGGGAATGGAAAATGTAGAAAAAGAAAATTGAGCCCAAGAAGGATGATGTAGGAATGGAAACACCCATGGGAAGGCCATCAGATCATGCAAGGAGATTTAGAGGGACCACAAGGGATGTTGTAGGAGGTAAGTAGCAAACCCTAGATTCTAGTTTTAAAAGTAAGAAATGATTTGCCTTTCTTGGAATGTTAGGGGTTTGAACAGGTCCCTCAAACAAAGTGTTGTTAAACACTACATTTTTTTATCATAAGTTGGATGTTTTGCTCATCCAAGAAGTTAAGATATCTGCTAGTAATTTTATCACCATGGTATCCAATCTTTGGCCAGGTGTTGCATTCCTTTACTCTGAAGTTGCGGGTGCTTTCAGAGGCATTGCTATGCTCTAGAACCCCAATAAGATAACTGGCCATCAGGTTGCCTCCTCTCTAAACTTCCTTTTTGTTACCTTTAGGAAGGATGGGCTTGAGTGGATCACTTTCAATATTTATGCCCCTAATACCCAGTTTGGAAGGGCCTCCCTTTGGTCTAACCTATCCCTTTGGATAGATTAGGACACTTCTGTGAATTATTTGTTGGTCGATGACTTCAACACCCCTCTTTATCCCTTGCAAAAGTGTGGTGGATTAATGGATTATTTTGATAGCATGGGGGAGCTGGAAGATTTTATTTCTTCCACTAGTCTTCTTGACATCACTCTGATAGGGAACCCCTTCACTTGGACCAACAATAGGAAGGGACCCCATCTCATCCAAGTGCAGCTCAACCATTTCCTTGCCACCTCTTCGTGGGACCTATGTCTAAATTCCACCTTGACCTCCCTCTGTAGAACTACCTCTGATTATAACCATCTCCTTCTCTGTTGGCATGACTCCCCTAAGGGTGGCCTAGCCCCCTTCAGATTTGAAATCATGTGGTGTTCTCACCCATCCTTTAGAGATCAAGTGAGGTTCTAGTGGGCCACTAACATCAAAGGCACTGTCATGTTCAGAATTTTAGAAAAGTTGGAAATTATTAGAAGGGAAGTTAAAGGCTAGAGAAAACATAATTTTGGTGATTTCTGAAAAGAGAAAAAGGAGCTGACCGAAACTTTAGGGTCCCTCCAAGCCCAATTGGCTTCTGGAAACCACCTACCCTAGATACAGGTGGAGGAGTTGACTTGACACAAATGGTAGACAACTCTGAAAAAAGAGGAAATCTACTAGAAGCAACGATCTAGAATCTAGTGGCTTGCTAAAGGGGACAAGAACATGACTTTCTTCCATAGGTCTACCAGTAACCATAAAATAAGAAATACCATCATTTCTATCAAGGATGAGAGAGGTAATGAAGTCATGGAGAAGGAAAAAATCAATCAGGTTGCGAAAAATTACTTTAAGGGGATGTAATCAAATGAGGGAGAAATGTTCCCGAATAGTATCAAAAATTTAACTCCTAGACCACATCCAAAGCAATATAACTCACAGTGATAATGACCAGTTGAATAAGTGTGTTTCTGATGAGGTGGTCAAGAATGTGGTCTTCACTATGGGTGCTTACAAAGCCCCGAGTCCTAACAGCTTTCCCTCAACATTCTTTCAAGAATATTGGGACATCGTGGGGACTGATGTTATTTGTGCTACCAAAGATTTCTTTAGGATGGGGTGTCTCCTAAGATAGCATGATAAAACCTTTATTGTGCTTGTCCCAAAGCATGACAACCCCACCTCTATGCTGGATTTCAGACCAATCAGCCTCTACAACACTTTCTACAAGATCCTTACTAAGATCCTGGTCAGTAGAATGAAGATTCTTCTAGATAAGATTATCAGCACTACCCAAAAAGGTTTTGTACTGGGAAGACAGATCCTTGATGCGGCCATAGCCACTCATGAAATTGTCCACTCTATGGATAGGATCAAGGTCCCAGGTATGGCCTTTAAATTGAATATCTCTAAATCTTATGACAGTTAATTGGTCATTCGTGCTTAAAATTCTTGCTAAAATGGGATTTAATGAGAAGGTTATTTAGATTATACAAGAATTTACCCAAACTGTTAGCTTCTCTCTGCTTGTCAATGGAACCCCTGGTGGCCTCTTTAAACCTGAAAAGGGTCTCAGATAGGGAGACCCTTTGTTCCCCTACATTTTTATTATGGTGGCTGATGTTCTTAGAAATAATCTCACTATGCTTTCCTCCATGGGAAGAATAAAAGGTGTCAAACCTACTTCTACTCTTCATCAGGTTGTGTTAGAGTAGTTTGTGGATGACACATTCCTTTTTGGGTATTCTTTAGTGATTGAGGCCAGACATTAGAAACAAATCCTGGAAAATTATGCCTAGGCTTCTAGACAGTGTATTAACTATCAAAAAATCTAGTTGTTCTTCTTCCCCATGGAGATACAAAATAGGGTGCTTTAGATTCTGGGTTGTCTATCGGCTTCACTCCCTTCTACCTAACTTGGCCTCCCCCTCACGGTTAAGGAGGTGTCTTAGGACTTCTAGAACTCTATCCTAGAAAGAACCTAGAGGAAACTTGCTAGATGGAAAGGGAAGATCCTAAGTAGTGGTGGTAAACTTCAGTTGGTGGCCTCCACTCTCCAAGTGATCCTAGTTTACTTCATGTCCCTCTTTAAGATCAAAAGCAACATGGTAGACAAACTTGAAAGAATTCAGAGAATTTTCTTATGGGCTGACTCTGAAGAAAAAAAGAGGACATCTCTGGTCAATTGGGACATGGTCTACCTCCCAAAAGTCTAGGTGGCCTGGGCCTAAGGAGAATTGGCTTGATGAATAGAGCCCTTACCACAAAAGTGGCATAGAAACTCATAGAAGGAAAAGAGGACTAGTACAAAATAATGGAAGCTAAGTACCTCCAAGGAAATCTCTACGGGAGAATGTACCAGGACAGTGACCTCCCCAGTGGATCCAAACTCTGGGTGAACATCTGTAAATGCAAGACCTTGCTGTCTAAAGTTGCTCTCTAGTAGATTGGAAATGGCAGATCTATCAAATTATGGGATGACTATTAGATCCTAAACTACGCTAACCTGGGGGTTAGGTACAAACTGCTTATGGACTACCTCAAACCTCTCTTTGGTAACAGAACCTTCAACTACATCGCTGAAAGGAACTGGAAAGATATAGTGAATCTGGTTAGAGATAGACTAGAGCTTGAATATTTGGCCAAGGAGCTCATCGAAACCCTGATCGATGTCAGAATCTCAAGGTTGGGTGGCCAAGAATCCATTATCTGGGCCCCTACCCAAGCTGATACCTTCTCGGTAAAATCTGCTTACAACCTGCTTCTGAAAGAATAGAATAACCTGCGGGACTGGAAGAAGGTGTGGATCCCTCAGCTCACGCTAGAAATCAATTTCTTCTAGTGGACCCTTATGCATGGTTAAATCCTAACCTAGGATAATCTTATAAAGAGGGGCTTTTCCGTGGTGAACATGTGTGTCCTATGTAAAAAGGAGGAGGAAATGATGAACCACCTATTTATACACTATGACTATGTTACTAGCATCTGGCAAGAGGCCATCGGTAAGTTGGGTATCTTGTGGGCTATGGGTAGTGATGTGAATCAATTTATTAACTGGAAATCCCCCTCTAATCATCCCCTTCTCCAACTGCTTTGGTGAATGCTCCCCCCACACATCTGCTGGATTATTTGGAAGGAAAGGAACAATGGGATATTCAGGGAGGCTAGTATTCAGTCTGATAGTTGTCTCCATTTTGGTACCAAGCTCCTTTGTTAGGATGCCAATACAACTAAGTGGAAGCTTCCCTTTATAGCCCACTCTACCTGGGAAATCAAAATAGCTAATAGTTGGAACCTGTTGGTTGGGTTCTCCATGTTCAACAATTCTAAGTTGATGGCTAGAAAAGCTACTAGATGGGTTACCCCTCTCAAAGGATGGATCAAATTAAAATTTGATGGGGCATCTAATAACACTACTTGGGGTGGGGGAGGTGTGCTAAGAGACCATAAAGGAACTTTCCTTTTGGCTTATGCTAGGCCGCTCAATAATTGGACTGTTAACCAAGCGGAGGTAATGGCTCTTCTATAGGGGATTAATTTTTCTACCCAAATGAACATTAGATTAATGGTAATCAAGGGGGATTCCAAAGTGGTGGTGGAGGCTATCAAAAGAGGAGCTAATGAGGGATGGTGGGTTAGCTCCATTTTGCTTGAGATCTGTGAGCTTCTCAACAATGTCCAATGCATGACAATTAGTCACACGTACAGAGAGGGGAACTCAGTGGCTGACTCGATGGCAGCTATTGGCCTAAAGAAAACCAAACTCAATAATTGGAGGTTGGTCAATGAACTACCTAAGCTGACTCAGCAACTCATCTAAGGGGAAATGATTATAACTGATATTTAAATGAGCCATGTTGTCATATTTATTACAAATCCTTCCTTGATCATGTGCTGGCGTAATCTGGAGATTTTTGTGATTATGAAAAGGAATACCCTAAACCCCATAAAGAATCATAATTTCCTTTCTAGCATGTGGATAAATAGTTATCTAAATCAACAAGCTTACCTAGATAACAAGGACATCAAGTGCAGCCTTGGTGTTATTGCTAATAATGGCACCTAGAGATCTATTAGATATTGTTATACAGATCCCGGCTCCCAAAAATTTACCCAAGGCCAACCGGTTGAGTATAACCTTCTCTCTAAATGGCCAAACCAAAAAAACTAGTTTTATATTATCTGTCAAGAAACTCGGCCCTTTGGTTCTCTGGATATTTTGACACAGGTGATGTAGAGTTTTGACATGGGAGGAAACACCCTTCGCATCGAACCGGACAAGATCGATGAGACCTTCACCTCTGAACCTTTGGTGACCCACTATTGTAGAGAGAGTGGTATTTGAGGTTTCATGGAGTGCATGAAAGGTGGGCATGATGAGAGGATATCCAAACAATTTATCTTGTCCTAGAATAATAGGAGTGCCTCAGTTGGTGGCATCCATTTCCAGATCAATGAGGAGGTCATAGCTAAGGCAATGAACCTCTCTATGGAAGGGAGAAAGTACAAAAAGGATAGTCAAAAGCCTGACCCTACCAGTCTCAACTAGTTTTTTTAGGGAGGGAGAGAATCTCGTCAAGAAGCAAGGGAGTTTCAGCCAAGAAGAGCTTCCAGAGCTTTGGCCGAAGCTTTGTCTCATTGTGATAAAATATTTCACCCTCGAAGGTAAGTTTACGGTGTTCTACTACTACCACTTACCTTTTCTGAATCACATTAGATATAAGGACTTAATTTCCATTCCCTTCCACCTCCTGCATTCCATAGAAAGTAATATTTTGGATATTAAAGAGAACCTTGATAAATCAATCCCTATCCTCCATCAGGGCCTCCTTCTCTATATTTACCATTTCCAAAAGGCTATCTGCCCTGTGCCCAAACCCCCCAATTATTCAAGAGATTGGCCAAGAGAATTCCCCATCTGAAACTGAAAACCCCACTCGCTCCACCTCCCATTAGATCCAGGTTATCTAGGAGTTTGGTCTTGTTCCTAAAGAGGGTAGAACCCACAAAAAATGTGTTAAAAATTCATTCAAAAGAAGGATGAGCAGGCAGAGTCTCGTGTCTTTGAGTCTCTAGAGACTAAAGATCTGAAGGATTCTGATAGTACTCCTGAGACTGAATGAAAGCCCAAAAAATGGAGGTTGTTGGAGAGCCAGGTCAAGCTAGAGTTGGACTTAGGTGGCTCAGGTCACTGAAGGTCTAACAAAATTGCCAAGGAGTAGTGTACAACCAGAATCTTGGAAGTGGTCTCTAGAGAGAAATCCATGTCTAAAAAAGATTCTCACTCCATTGAGTCTATGAAGGGCTCTTCTAATGATCACACGAGTCTGATTGGGGCTGGTAACACTCCCCCTCCCAACCCTCAACAAACCATGGAGACTCCCCACCTTACCTTGGCTCTAACTTTACCCCATGATAACCAGGAAAAGCCCACCACTACTGAAAACAATCCCAAGGTTCTAGCTGGAAAAGACAATCTTAAAGGCACCCTGAAGCTAAGGTTTTCTGATCTAGACAAAGAGATTGCTGACATCAAGCAAGACTTGTAGGAGCTAAAGATTCACTGTAGGATGACTAACAGATTTGTGCTGAAGGTCATGCATGCTTCAGCTATGACCCTCTGCACTGTGCAGGAAAAAATGGTGGGCGATAGTCTGGAGGTGGATGAGGACAATAAGGATCTTATCCTGTTCCTGTAGGAGGAGTGGACCAGGACCCTAATGTCCAAACATCTAGGTGGAAAGAACTAATTACTGGTGCTCATGAGGTTTTTATTTTTGTTTGGGCATCGCCCTTAGTTCCCCTATTTTAATTCAGGTTTTAAGGTGATTTTGCCTAGTCCTTAGTATAGCCTTGCATGGCTTATTACTGTTATTTTAATTGCTACTATTCACTTCAGATACTTTGGTTTAATCATTTTGAAAAGTACTGTGCTTTTTGTTTTTGATAGAGGCAGATTAGACCTGGTTTATTCTGCTGTTAAATTGCTCTTGAAATTCTTTTTACTAGTGCCATTAATATGTTGTTAATGCACCTCTAGTCCCTTTGTTCCCTGGGCCAAAACCCTCTTGCTGCTTTAATCTATCAAAAATATTATGAACCTAAAGCATGCCAAATATAATAATACTAAGATGCCATATTAATTGGTACTTCTTTAAGATTTAGAATCTTTTTTAAAAACTTTATTTTGGATTAATGACATTAAAGTTTCATAGCTAATAATATTAGACCATCAATGATTTGTATATGTGATCTTTTTTCTATCAACATCATTTATTATATTACAATAAATACTACATAATTGAATCCTAATATTAATATTAGAAATTGACTTACTTTGAATAATATCTCCTACTTATCAATTAATGATCTTAATGGCCTTTATATTGAATAGTTCATAAGGAAAAATAATTGATGAAGGTTTTGCAAATGGGTTTGCCAGCAAAGTGGGCTTAACCATGGAAAAAATTCATGGTTAGGTGCACTTGATATGGAGAACTACTAGGATGGGTGACATCTTAGGATGTACCAGTGCTTCACCTCTATGAGAAACATTTAGATTCAATGTGTTAGAAAGTAAAGTCCACCAAGATAACTAAGAGGTGAGGGGAGGGGGTGAATCAGTTATATGATAATTATAACTTTTATCAACTTCAATAGATTTTAACCATGTAAGCAATATAATTACCAACCATAGAAAGATATTCATACACAATAACACAATGACACAAGATATGTTGACTAGGGAACCTCTTCATAAAAGAGTAAACCATGGTGGGAATGATGCCCAGAAAAGATGCACTAATATGAGTATTCCTTGTGAAAGGATGGACTCTATTAGGAGTCTTATGAAATACATTTAGTACATATGAATCCCTGTTACGAGATTTTGAATCCCTGCTAAAAGATTCTAACTCTGTTAGGAGTTATGGAAGATAGAAGGACCCACTACCAAAACAACTTCAATGGAAAGATCACTAAACACACTATCCAACTAATCTCTAGATTACTCAATAGAATAATATCAAATCATTACTGAACTCAATAATATGTTAACTCTTCTCTGACTATGCCAAACCGCACTCATTGCTACACTAGATCTCAATTTAAGATCTCTGTACCTCGCATGTCTTCCTTCATAAATTCACTTTCACAATCAGTCACTCTTACATTTCTTACATTAAAAAAATATATATATATTCCTTGCTTTATACCACACTCAACTAATTACAAATGAGTCGGCATCCAATTACAAAATAAGAGTTTCCACACATTACATCAAAATTACAAAAAAATATCAGCTTCCAATTAGAATAATTCTTCACTCGTGCGACCTCAAAGTTTTCATTGTCATCCACATCATCAACAATATGTCTTCAACTACTATCTAACTGCACAAAACCAGATTCCATCCCGATTAGGAGATATCATCTGATTTCCACAAACTACTACTCAAGAACACTACCTAAATACTGCTTCCACCAAAATGCTCATCACTTTCATGAATAAATGAATTACTATCTGCGCTCTTAACCATGAACATATAACATATCAAAGAGTAAATCTTCATTATCAGATGGCTTGATCTACAATATCCCATGCGCGCTAATCAAAACACTATCTGCTCCTCTGCTAATCTCTAGTAGATCACTGTGTTGACATCAATGACAATCATAGTCATGAATGCAACAACAACTGCTATAGAATGGCTACCAATACTCCCATAGGATATATTTAGCATTCATTCCTAACAAGCACTCCCATTGGCATTGATGGCAACATAGATGAAAAAAATCCAATGTTCCATGATTCCAATAATGCAACACTGTTGCTCTGAAAAATATTTTTGAATCCTCTTCATCAATTAAATCTTGCTTTGTTTTACTATTTAGTTGTCTCCAATAGATGGTACAAATGGTTTTTCATGTACACTTCTCCGCCATTGACATCAATGATATAAATTTCATCATTATTTCAATGACAACACCTCTAATGTCAAAAGATACTGTTCAGAAAATACATTCACTAGAGTCCTCATGACTCAGCTTAGATACACATACTCCCGCATAGAGGAAGTACCAACATCTAATCCAGAAGAAAGATAAGGCTTATATACCACTAGATGAATGCAACCAATCTGCATCACTTCTCAAAAGTAGGCTAGGGCATAACCCCAAGCATACCTCTCAGATACTCAAATGTATCCTTAGGAAAAGGCTTTGTAAACATGTCTTCTATCTATTCCTTTGTGCTTATGTACTCAAATCTGACTTCTTTCTCAACAAATTTGTCTCTTACTACATGATACTTAATCTCTATATGCTTTGTCTTAGAATGTAATATAGAGTTCTTTGACATACTAACTATGCTGGTGTTATCACAATGTATAACAATAGGTTCAACAAACTTTAATCCAATATCCTTCGGCATCTTCTTCATCCAAATTATCTGGTTACAATTGTTTGCCGCTACTACATATTCTACTTCTATTGTGCTTTGTGAAATACAATTTTGCTTCTTTCTTAGCCAAGAAACCAATCTTCCTCTAAGGAAAAATGCTCCACAACTGCTGCTCTTTTTATCATCAACACTACCTCCCCAATCAGCATTTGTATATGCACATAGGGTAAAATCATCAGATTTTTCATACCACAATCGATACTCAATTGTACCACTTAAATATCTCAGTATCCTCTTTACTGCTACATAATGTGATTCATAGGTTCAGCTTGAAATCTTGTTACAATTCCAACTGAATGTGCTATATCAGGTCTTGTATGTGTCAAGTACTGCAATCTTCCAATCATAGATTTGTACTTCTTCTATTCAACTATAGGAGTCCCATATGTGCTAGAAAAATTATGTCCAGTTACCATAGGTGTTCCAAGTGGTTTACAGTTCTTCATTCCAAATCTCTTTAACAAATCATTCAAGTACTTTGTCTAGCTTACAAAAATACCATTGCCATTCTATGTTATCTATAATCCCAAAAATTATTTCATTTCACCAATCATACTCATTTAAAATTCATTTTTCACTTCATCACCAAATTTATCACTAGCTTCATCTTCTCCTCCAAAAATAATGTCATTAAAAAAAATAGCTATAATTAACAAACCATTTTCAATTTCTTTTGTGTATAGGTTGCTATCAGTTGCTCCTTTTGTAAATCCCAATTTGAACAAATACTTATCCAATCTTGCATACCAAGTTCTAGGTGCTTTCTTTAGTCCATATAAGGCTTTCTTTACTTTACATACCATATCTCCTTCTTGAGTCAAAGGAAAACCTTCAGGCTTCTCAATATAGACTTATTCTTCCAATTCTCCATTAAAAAATGTTGACGTTACATCCATTTGATATACTTTGAATTTCTTAAAAGTTGCATAGGCGAAAAACATTCTTCCTGCTTCAATTCTTGCTACTAGTGCAAAAGTTTCTTCATAGTCAATTCCTTCTTGCTGTGAGTATCCCTTACATACCAATCTTGCTTTGTTTCTTACTACTTCTCCTTGTTCATTCATCTTGTTTCTGAATACCCATTTAGTTCCAATAACATTCTTATCCTTAGGTCTAGGGACCAATTCCCATGTCTTGTTCTTTTTAATCTAATCTAGTTCTTCTTTCATAGCTTTAATCCAATGTTCATCTTCAGAAGCTTAACTAGTAGATTTAGGTTCAATTTGAGAAATCAAACATAACTATTCTTGTACCTTATTTTGAGTTAGAACTCCTCTGTCTATGCTTCCAATAATCTGCTTGACAAGATGATTCCTTGATAAGTTCCTATTAGGTGTCACTATCTCAGATCTCACTTTAGGTGTTGGTTCTTCAATGATGTCATTGTGGCTTTCATTCAACAAGTCACTATCAGTTTCATAGAATAATTAAGTAGTTTCAGTGTTAGGTTTAGGATGAGTTCCTTCATCAGATTCATAATCAAACATTCTTTCCTGAATTTTGAACTGTTCATCAACTTTAACATTTGCGCTCTCAACAATAGTCTTAGTTCTCTTGTTATAAGATCTATAAGCTTTTCTCTTCAAAGAATATCCAAGAAATATACCTTCATCACTTCTAGGATAAAACTTTCCTATATCATCATCTCTCTTTATATAACATTTTCTTCCAAAAATTTTAAAATACTTAACTAAGGGTGCATGTCCAAACCATAATTCATAGGGTGTCTTGTCTGTGTCTGCTCTGATTTGTACTATGTTCATTGTATACACTATTGTGTTCACTGCTTCTCTCCATAATATATTTGCCAAATCATTCTCAAATAACATAGCTCTTGCTGCTTTAGTCATTGATCTGTTTCTTCTTTATGCAATACCATTTTGTTCAGGTGTTCTAGGGGCTGAAAACTATCTCTTAATACCATTCACTTCACAAAAGGTGTTAAAATCTCTGGAAGTAAATTCTCCACCTCTATCAGATCTCAAACATTTAATTTTCATTCCAAATTCATTCTCAACTTTATTCTTAATAACATTAAACTTATCAAATGCTTCAGACTTTACTTTAAGAAATGCAATCCACATCATTCTTGTAAAATCATCAACAAGAATCATAAAATACCTTTCTCCATAGAATCCTCTAGTCCTTGTAGGACCACTCAAATCTGTATGAACAATCTCCAACTTCTCTACAGATGTAAACTTCTTACTGGGAAATAAACTTCTCTTCTATTTTGCCATCACACATTCCTTGCAAATCATGTCAGTAGGCTTCATAATTTTAGGCAAATCTCTTACTGCAAGTGTAGTACTTATTTTCACAATGTTATCAAAATTTATATGACAAAATCTTCTATGCCATAACCAACTATCATCTATCTTAGTAATCAAACATGTCATCTCAGTAGGATTCAACTGAAATACATTACCTCTGGTTCTAGATCGAGTTCCAATCAAATTTCCATCTTTATCTTTTATCACACAAATTTTCTTAGTAAACCAAACTTGATATCACTTATCAACTAATTGTCCAACACTCAAAATATTATGTTTCAAACCATCCACAAAGTAAACATCATCAATATTAGTCTTTACATCAAGAGTAATAGATCTTATACCTTTAATCAAACAAGGTACATTTTTTCCAACTCTAACAACTCCACCATCATAATTGTTAAACTTTATGAACTTTTTCATGTCTCTAGTCATATGATGTGAACAACCACTTTCTATAATCCAATCAAATTTCTTTTCAACTTGAGAAACTAGGGCTTTTTTTCCTTAACATCTGTTTCAAGATTTTCTTCTTTAATTGTTAAAAATCCTATGTCATCATTATTCTCATTATCACTTTCACTTCAAGTTCTCTCTATACTATCTTCAAGATCTTCATCATTAGCATAATAACATTCCTTAGATCTTCTAGGCTTGAAATTGTTTCTATACTTTTAAACTCTCTTAGGACATTTAGATGCAAAATGACCATATTCTTGACAATTCCAACATTTAAAATTTTTCTTACCGTCTGGTTCTCTCTTCACAAGTAAGGCAATACCTTCTTCAATCTTCTCGTCTTCTTCATTTCTAGATCTTCTGCTCCCAGCATAATCTCCACTCACACTGATGCTTCTTGACAAAGTAGAGTGAACACTAAGAACACTAAATGTTGTCTCCATTCTAGGAAAATCTCCTGATAACCTCAGGTTCATTTCTGCTTCTTCCAATCTTCCAAGAAGAGTCTCTCTTGTAAAGGTCGAAGTACAAGGTATAGCTTGTTCAATCATCTGTGTTGTCTTCTTAAACGCAGGAGGCAATGTCCTCAGAATTTTCCATATAACTTCATTTTCTATCTTTGTTCCTCCATAATATTTTATGCTTGCAAAAATTTCTAACATTCTACTAATATAGCTTCTAACAGATTCATCTTCCATCATTCTTATATCTTCAAATGCACATATCCAATTATGTAATCTAAATTTCTTTGCATGTTCATCACCTTCAAAAGTAGACTGCAAAGCTTTCCAAATTTTATGAGATGTTTTCAAACATTTTACCTGACTGTACTCATTCTCCAAAAGGGCTGACAAAACTGCTTCTCTGCCAAGTATGTTACACATGAATAGATCTCTCTCATCAATACTACATGTTTCAATATCATCTTCTTCAATGATAGTCTTCACATTCTTCATTATTGACCAATAACCTGGTCCTAAACATAGTAGATGTGTCTTCATCTTTTCTTTCCAGCTGTCAAAATTCACTCCATCAAACTTAGGGCTTTCTTTCCTGAAATTCACCATGGATCCCCTTAAGCTGTTAAAATTTTCTTTCGAGGACCTACCACTCTGATACCAATTGTTAGAAAGTAAAGTCCACCAAGATAACTAAGAGGGGGTGGGAGGGGGGGGGGGGTGAATCAATTATTTGATAATTATAACTTTTATCAACTTCAATAGATTTTTACCATGTAAGCAATATAATTATCAACCATAGAAAGATATTCATACACAATAACACAATGAGACAAGATATGTTGACTAGGGAACCTCTTGATCAAAGCGTAAACCCTGGTGGGAATGATGCCCACAAAAGATGCACTAATATGAATATTTCTTGCAAAAGGATGGACTCTGTTAGGAGTCTTGTGAAATACATTCCATATATATGAATCCCTGTTAGGAGATTTTGAATCCCTGCTAAAAGATTCTAACTCTGTTAGGAGTTATGGAAGACAGAAGGACCCATTGCCCAAATAGCTTCAATGGAAAGATCACTGAATACACTATCCAATTGATCTCTAGATTATTCAATAGGATAATATCAAATCATTACTGATCTCAACAATATGTTACCTCTTCTCTGAGTATGCCAAACTGCACTCACTGCTACACCAGATCTCAATTTCAGATCTTTGTACCTCGCATGTCTTCCTTCATAAATTCTCTTTCACAATCATTCACTCTTACATTTCTTACATTACAACAAGTGAAAACATTCATTCCTTTATACCACACTCAAGTAATTACAAATGAGTCAGCATCCAATTACAAAATAAAAGTTTCCACACGTTACATCAAAATTACACAAAACTGTCGGCTTCCAATTAGAATAATTCTTCACTCGTGTGACCTTGAAGTTTGCACTATCATCCACGTCATCAACAATATGTCTTCAACTACTCTCTAACTGTGCAAAATCAGATTCCATCCCGATTAGGAGATATCATCCGATTTCCACAAACCGCTACTTAGGAACACTGCCTGAATACTGCTTCCACCCAAATGCTCATAACTTTCATGAATAAATGAATTACTATTTGCACTCTTAACCATGAACATATAACATATCAAAGAGTAAATCCTCAACATCGCATAGCTTGATCTGCAATATCCCACATGCACTAATCAAAACACTATCTACTCCTTTGGTAATCTCTAGTAGATCATTGTGTTGACATCAATGACAATCATAGTCATGAATACAACAACAACTATTACAGAATGGCTGCCAATACTCCCATAGGATATATTTAACATTCATTCCTAACACAATGAGTGCTAAGTATTCCATTCAACCAAGAGAGATTGATTCTTGTGAAACAGTACTCATGAAACATGGTTTAATGAGTTTGACTCAAAAAATACATAATTGAATCCTGGTTGTAATATTATATTTTGAGTTTTTTTGTGGAAAATATCTCCTAATTATTAGTTGATGAGCTTAAAGGGATTTGTAATGAATGGTTTATAAGGCACAACACTTGTTGATGGCTTTGCAAATGAGGTTGCAAGAAAAGTGTACCTACCTTTGGAGGAAACTTTGTGGTTAAGAGTGCTTAAGTTGTAGTACTAAGATGGGTGACCTCATAGGAAGTCCCAACGCTTCACCTCTGTGAGCATCATCTAAATGCAATGAGTGTTGAGTGTTTCATTCATTCTCATTAGAGAAAATTTCTTGTGAACCATTACTCATGTTACATGGGTCAATGAGTTTGACTAAAAAACTACATAGATGAATCCTGATAGCAATATCACAAAATAACTTGCCATGGAAAATATCTTCTACTTAGATCATTTTACATTATAAAGCATAATCCATCACGATGATTCATTTCAAATTAAACAATTATTTTGTTTTCTATTTAAATAACTTTCTAGATTAGAATTTAGTTTAACCCACAATTTCTAGATCTACTAATGTACTAATATTTACTTAAATTAGTTAGAAATGTGATAATGACTAAATGATGATGGTCAAAAGATATTGATATTTAATTTTATTCCAATGTATTTTATATAAATGTTCAAGTGTCTTCAAACACTTCAAATATAGAACGGACACTTCAAATTTGATTAGCGAGATAACTATTATTTGTTTTCCCTTTAAATAAAACCATGTTAGAAAATATGACCTCATGGTATAAAAGACCGTAATTATAGCCAATTTTACCCCTATATATGGGACACCTAAGGATATATGGAACCCCCAAACTTATGGGATACAATAACATTTTAGCTTTTCCATTGTTGAATGCCTTCAATCAAGCAATAATAACACGCAATATAGGGATCTTATCCTTTTTCTAATGTACGAGGTGCGATTATTATGAAAAAAGAAGAAAAACGTTTTTTTACGTTTTTCCTCTTAAGTTCAGTACAGGAGTTATTATTTGGATTGAATGGTAGATGCATAAATAAATTATGATCCTCAGAAATTACATGACATACACTTAAGAACAGAATAATAACTTATGGCTTTCCCCACTACAAGAAATCAAAGTCCACAAATATGATTGAACAAGGATGAAAAATATAGAGGAAATGAAGCGAGCAATAATTAAAGCATAATCAGAATGGTGGTTGAGCAGACTTCCGACAGCAAGCTATAACACTCATCGACGTCTTTACTTCAGGATCAGGACAGGAATCAATGATGAATGAAAATTTATTTGACAAGCGATTACTTGCAAGTGTAAACAATACTTAAGCTTACATAATATATGTTTAAAATGACCCAAGAGTTAGCAGCGATCTTGGAAAGATTTGTAGCTCCTTGAAGCGTGGTATCTCCATTATTAAACATTATTTGTTTTACTTCACTGGGTCATTCTACTAGGTTATGCCCACAAATATCTATTCTCTTTGTTTTCCTCAGCCTATAATCCTTTTATCAATGATAATGTATTGAATGATGCCACAAACTAAGATAAATCTTTTCTGATTAGAATTGCCGTCTTCAAAAATCTTTTACATTATTTCAAGCATATCGAAGTATAGTGAAAATGTCCTTACCGAGGAAAACGTGAGTCTTTAACTCGTGAATAGTTTGAGGTTTAATCATATCTGTCACATGGCTACAAAAATGAAGTTATAAATTCGAGAAACACATTATGTGAAAAACAGCTCTATGTTTGCAAATCTCTTTGAAGGAATTGCAAGTGATTTTTTATCACTCCACTCTTTATAGTTAATTTTTCTGGATTGTTAGTAGCTTGTTGTAGGCTGAGCATCATAACTTCGTTTATTTTCGTTTGCTTAAACTTGTGGAGGGACTATGAGGCGAAAATACACAACTATTCCTGTGAATAGAGGCCCCTGGACACCTGCTGAAGATCTTCTTTTGAAAAATCAAATAATGCTTAACGGAGAAAAACACTGGAATTCTATTGCTGATAAAGCAGGTACGACATGCATGTTTTAAGATAGAGCTTAAGCAGCCAGTATTCTGTGTTTATCATTTGGGTACAAATGGAACTGTGAAAAACAGTGGGATTTCGTAAGTGGGTGGATTAGATACGATAGTCGTAAGATAAATTGCTCACATTTTTAAGAATTCAGTTCAAGCACAAAGGTACCTATAATGGGTCTAATTTTGTTAAGGATAAATGCGACTTTCAGATAGCTCGCTTTTTAATGAACTGTTGTCTTCGTTCTTGGTCCAGGTTTGCAACGAAGTGGAAAGAGTTGCAGGCAGAGGTGGATGAACTACCTCCGTCCCAGTGTCAAAAGAGGTCATATATCTGCTGAAGAAGAAGATCTCATTATCAGACTTCATAAATTGTTGGGGAATCGGTATAGATTTCGATTGATTTACTTAGCTTCTATAGTCTACTCCCGTTCTAGTTTAAGATAGTTTCGATTGCGATCTCCGGTTCTACTAAAATATTTCTATCGACTTTTAAAATTTGCTCTTTAGTCGAAATATTATTTCTCTAATTTCTTTGGCTGATCGGTGTTGAATCACCGTTAATTATGCGCAGGTGGTCGTTGATAGCGGGCAGAATACCTGGACGAACAGATAGTGAAATCAAGAACTATTGGAATACACATTTGAGCAAGAAACTCGGCAGAAAAGATCCCAAATGCACCGAACGAGGCTATAAACATCACGTTGGTGCAGCTATACAGCTACAGCACTCGTCTGATCAGAATGAACAAGTGATGAGTGAAGCAGAAAGAGGACAGAAAAACGTGGATAATATTATTGTCACAAATGAACTCATTGGTTCAGCAGAGTCCGATGACTATTCTGTATGCATTCTCAAAGATCAGTCATGTTTCTCGTATGGAGAAATGGAGAGCCTTCTGTTGGAAACTGATCGAGAGACACAATGGAATGTTTCTTCCAACTGGGCAAGTACAAATCACAAGCAGCTAAATGAATATGCAGAGTCTCTCTTAAAAGATATTTCAATTAGTATGGAGAAAATCGCAGACATAACCAATGATGCTAGCAACATTTATCTTGTTGATTCTCTTCCAAATTCATCTTTCTTTTTGTCAGGATTGACACACCCACAAATATTTTACTGTTCATCCCCTGACATATCATTAAATATGATTTCAAATGAACCACGGTCACGAAGTACAGCTAAAGAGATTTCAAACAACTCCTCCCCTCAAGAAGAAATATCTGCTCTGTTGTTTTGAACAGTTAAATTTTCAATCAGTTTCCATAAATCCTGCTATCTATTTGCTGGCGCTGCTAGAGAAATCTGAAGATTTGATATTTTTTTAAAGGTTGATTGCTTATTTTCTCTGAGAGTTTTAATAATATAAGGTTCGTTTTAAAAAGCTTGTGTGAGTTTGTGACGTATTCATTCCCCTGTAAAAAAGTTTACTGCTCAGTTTCTTTTCATGTTCTTAAAGTTGGTCAGCTTATTTGCTCAGTGTATATAGAAAAAATATTATAAACACGTAAACCGTGTGATTCGTTAGTCTTCTAAGCTATCACTGTCACATTCAATAATATAACGTAGACGATAACGCTTCAAACTTTGGAATGTTAAAATATATAAAGCACTAAAGGAACTGTAGACGAGAATAGTCTATCATAAAAAGATAAGAAGGAAAATAAGAAGAAAAATGTTGGTAAACGTGACTATTCTATCAGCAAAGATGAATGAGGGAAGGTATTTATGCCCATTGAGGAGGACATTTATTTCAAACAGAAAAATATTTTAGAGAAAAAGAGCGAACCTGTAGTACCCGTCCGTTTGACTATATGTGATTTGCTGTTTTGGTTTTAGGTTTTGTTTGAGATGCGAGGATACGCTGATACTTGTATTGTTTTATTTCCAGATTACTTAGGTGTTGATATTTCAGTTATGTTACATTTGATGTGATGACCACTTTAGTATTTTCAGATACTTGATTTTTATGGAGATATTTGTATCATGGATTCAGTGTTTATCAGTGTTTAGTGTGTTTGTAGTATGTGGGGAGGTAGTTGTAGTTATTCTTATGGATGGTTCACTCACACGTATCTATGTATATGTATATTTGCCTCATCTTTGTGATGTAGCTTGTAGGTACTAGGCATCGTCTCTCTTGAATTCATTGCGTGCCTTAGTTTGTGTTTTACTTTATTTTATGTTCTTTGATCGTGTGTATGCTTCTTGTTGTCATTTACCTATCACAAGAATAGAGTTGAACCATTAGTGATCATAACATTAACAAACATTAAATGGCTTTTACAAATAAAATAGAATAACATTAATTTCATAAAGTTGAGTTAAGTGGTTTAATTATTAAATCATTCCATTAACAAAAAATATCAAATCATTAATGTGGCCAAAATTAAATAATTTTAATCTAATCAAACGAATTAACATTATATCGTAAGCTTTCATGTTAAATCATTTCTTAGATAATATTATTAATGTTGATATTTAATAATGCTATTATAAGATATATTTAATAAATATTAATGTTTAATTACTTACAATTATTATTAATAAGGAGGAGTAATCGATCTTAATGTTATATTATATTAGTTCAAAATGTTATTTGATTTAGTTGAAGATAATAATTTTATTATGAGTTTTTTAATACTATTAATAAATTCATTTTATTTTAAGTTGCTTAATTTCCTATTAAATGCGAAATCCATCTCTAAAATGAAAATAAGTAGTAAAGATGTCATTTTAATTTGGGAAAATTAAAAGTCTCAAATATTATGGAAAATAAATTAAAATATTAATAAAAGACAAATAATAAAACACATTATTGTTATTGGAAAGAGGAATCAAAAAGTTTAAAACTAATAAATGCAACAAATTCTTTTTAGATTCTTTTCATCCATGTATTGAGTGGATTTAGGAACTATATAGTTTTTTCTCTTTTCTTTATGCATGCCCTTTAAACCCTTTTGGGAGTCTCTAGAATTCTGTTGGGAATCAATTTTGGAGATTTCTCTTTAATTCTGGGAATTCAGTAGAACCTCTTTGATTTAATTTATTGATTTTGGTCTGTTAAAATTGGGAAGCTTGGAGTTTTAGCATCTAGTGAGGAGTCTTGGGCCATAGCATTGCAAAATTCAATTTGGAGTTGCATTCTGTAATCTTTGGTATTTTCACATGGATTGAAGCTATGCATCTACATCTCTATTCTTGAACATACCAACTCTTCATAGATTGGAGTTTAATTTTATGATTCATCTTTGTCTAATGTAATTAATAGAGTCACTAGATTGTATCATATTATAGATAACCTTATATGTCCAAATCAACTAATGTATCCATTGGTATTCTCTCTTACCTCTTCCATTATGATTATCCTCATTAGATGACTCTCAATGATTGATTAGTTAGGGTGTTTTATAGAATTTTTAGCATAGATCTAGCTAGAAAGAAAAGTAAAGCTTTCCCAAACAAAGTAAAAATAGAATTGATCAACAATCAAATTCTATCTCTATTCCATATCTGATAATACATTACATTATGTACATAGTGCATGATTTATCCAATAAAAATTGTAATGAGAAACCATAGTTAGCAATAACAAATTATGGTAAATAGTATAGTCAGGAATTAAACATGAGTTTTGCTATAGTTGGAAACTATGATCCAAAAATTGTTGATCAAAATTGAAGCTTGCTTTCAAATCAACAAGCACCAATGATTGAACAAAACTGAAGCCTAACATGTTGTCATCCATGAAACACCGTCTAAACTGAGTTGAACGGGTAGTTAGAATTAACACACACTAACACCCTCTCTTAATTCCAACTAAGGAGAATTAAAACTAAGCAAGGAATGAGGAAAGAGGGAAAACCCAGTGGGAACAAAATCCCCCCTCAAAAACAACAAGGGATGTAATTGAAAATCTTTTGTGATAAGAAAACTATGGACGTTTGTCAAAAGAAAACCACCATAGTGTTGAATGAAGAGATTTTTTGGAAACCAAAAAGAAGATCACGATCAATATGCATGAGTTTCCCCAATGACGCTACTTGAACAATGAGTAGATGGTGAACAAAGGAAAAACATTAGTTAGTCTAAGATATAAAAGACAATAATTTTCATAGGTGTGTCAAATAATGAATAGATGGAAAACAAAGGTAAAACATCTATCAGTAAATGATGCATATGACACATAAATATGTACAAATGATCCTAACAACACTACCCAACCATGCAAGAATAAATTGGTAGTTGAAAATATAGATGCCAAATGTAAAAAAACAAAAATAATCAAATATGGGGCCAAGGAAGGATTATCATAAAGAGGCATGATAGATCCACTGAAATGAGTGTGACTAAAGAGGAAATGAAGGAGAGGACCATGCAGTAAGAGCATGAACTTGGCTTGTTTTTGATGAAGAACACTCAGGGGCTGAAATTTGATGTTGTTTCATATCCTTCTCTAAAGCCTCTAGTCTCATCCAACATCTGTCAACTACATTATCCCCCTTACCACAAAAATTGGAATCCTCACCTAGCTTCTAAATTGTTCTCACTTATATGCATAGTAAGAGCGTGAGCTTCAGAACTTTTTAAAGTACCCATCAAGTTATGAGCTTTTCTTGATCATGTATCAAAGAATTGATGAAAGCATCAAGTGTGGGCATCTTCCAACTTATTCCTGTCATTAGCCTAATTGTGTGAAAAGTAGAGATAAACACAACATATTGTGGGCACAATTTTAACAAAATAGCAAGGATTAATTTTATTTCATGTGTGAATTTGTTAATACTGAAGTAATAAAGACTTGAGCTTTATGAAGAAATTTTGAATATTCTCAAAACTACTCTGATCTAATGAGTTGAGTGGATTTTCAAGGATGTGACCCTGCATCTCATCTTGTTTCCAAAAAATACCTTCCAACGTAGTCTAAGCTTGGTTTCAAGTTGTGCATGATCTGACATGAAACAAAAAATCTAGAAAGATGGATAAGCATAGTAGACAAAAGGCTTCATCCATGCGGTTGAAGTATTTGTTAGGAATCAATGCTAAATATATCCTATGGGGGAGTTTTCAGAGTCATTCTATAGAATTTGTATGCTGTATTCATGACTATATTTGTCATTGATGTCAACAAATTAATCTACTAGAGAATAGTAGAGAAACAAACAATGTTTGTATCAGTGGATGTGGAGAGTTACAGATCAAGAGATGCTGATTTGAGTACTTGTTCTATATTGTGTCCTGAGATTATGGCTAAGAGAACATATGTAAATTCAATTATTCATTCTAGTTATGTGTAATTTAGTGGAAACAGTATTCATATAGTGTTCCTAAGAAGCGGCTTGTCATAACTAGATTATATCTCCTAGCTGGGATAGAATCTAGAAATGCGAAGTTCTATAAAGGTTTATGATATTCCAGATGTGACGTGGATGAGACAACATAGTCATAGGTCTCATGTGTGAAGAATTATTTAGTTTGGAAGCTGACATTTTTTATGTGGTTATGATATATTATGTAACGTGTAATGATTTATATTTTGTAATAGTTAAACCTAGTTGGATGACTCTATTGTAAGTTATTTGAGTGAGGTATAAAGGAAGGATTGTTTTCCCTGATTCTAATATGTATTAAGTATAATACAGATATATGATGATAGTGATGTTGTAAGAGAATATGTAAATCAAGTAGATTTGGTATTAAGATCTCGTGAAACAATTGGTGTGGTTTGGTGTTAGCACCTACAAAAAAAACTTCATGGCTGCATCAATTTTCTCTAGTCTCTACAAGCTTTTCTCTGTCTCTGGCTTAAACCCTAGGTCTTATTTCATATTTCTAACCATTGGAGGAGGAAAACCTAATTCATCTTGGTTAGGTTCTATTCTCTCATTACCTTTATTGGGTCACTTAAGCTTTGAAATAAGCATGTGCACTTTATTTTTCTCTTTAGTCACTTAGTCTCCCAAAGAAATAGGAATATTCCTTTATATGTAGCGGTTGCCCAAAAGCCTTTGTCGCCCAATCTCACAAACACTTTCAAATATTCTTTACTATCAAACGACTTAGCGATTACCCCTTTAGTCTCCAAGTTTCTATAAGTTTTCTCGAGATCTAGTGATTTCTGTAACAAATTTTGTAAGAAAGGAACTATAGTTGTGTGGTCTCTAGATGGAAATTACCTTTGGTTGGGTAATCTCTGAATTATTTATTAAAGTGATGATTTACTTTGCAATTATGATTTTCTCCTTAGTCGCTGAGTCTCAAAATAGAGGTGTAGTCTTCTTTCGCGGTTGTCTCCAAGTCTCCAAGTCTTCATGTGGTTAGTCATTTCATTCAGTGATTTGGATTTCCTTTGGTCACGTTATCTCCCAAAGATGGTAGTTATCTCTTACGCGGTTAGCGATTCAGCGATGCAGTTATCTCCAGATCTCCAGATGTTGTGGTTAAGTGATACAGGATTCTAAGACTTAGCAACAACCGTAGGATGCAGATTTGATCGACGGATGACGTGTAATCTCAGAGCTAAACTGTGGTTTGAGAAATATTTCAGCGACTCTGAGAATAAAGGTTTTCACCAAATCTCCAGATGTAACTAGGGTTAGATAAAGTATATCCTGACTCTGAGATATGTATAATCACATGATCTCCAGATTAGCTGAGGTCAGAGATGAGTTGAGCAGCTAGTTTGTAGGACAAATCAAAGTGTGACATGTGATAGTGACGTGTTCAAAGGATACAGCTTGGTGATGACGTGGATGGATAGACAAATCATAAGTTTCCATATGTCCTGGTGAGCCCAAGTTCTCTGAGCTCAGTCTTGAGGTCGCATGATGAAGACCAAATATTCCTTTCCTTCTCATGATTAAGCTTTTGCCTTAGTCGAGTGATCTCCAAATAATAATGGAATATTCCCTTTTTGACTGGCGATTGTGAGATAGCTGCTAGTTGCCAAGTCACAAGATGTTAGGCCCAAGTCATAAGGAATGATACAAGTGGATATATAGTCAGATGGAGCTAAGGTGCTGACTGGTTATTGGTTGCTGAAAGATCATGGAGTGTTGTCATTGGGACTGGTGTTTTAGCATTTAGGCATGATTAAAGGTCAACTTGATCTCGCGGTTGTCGTTATACCGCTTGGATAAGATGCACATGGTTTAAGCTTGCAGTATAACGATAGTCGTTTGATCTTGTTTAAAGTAAAGGTTAGCATCATGTTTGGCCTGACAGTTAGTTTCTTGGTTCAGTGACTCAATGACTATGTGGTCACATAGTCTCAGGTTCCTGACGGTTAAGTGGAATACCTCTAGCAATTCAGTGACATGGTTAGTCTTGTGGTCACTGAATCAAATGACTAGATCATGGAATCTCTCGCAACTTAATGTAGACCGTCAGATGGGATGAAGAAGAAGATTGATGACAATCATGTAATCAAAGGAAGAAGTTTGAAAAGTAAAAAGCTTTAGTGATTAAGAGACTTCCTTTGGTCACTAGATCTCCAAGTCGCCAGGTTGCCAGATAGAAATATTAAAGGTTTCCTGTAGTCGCTAGGTCGAGGAAAGAAGAAAATCAATTTAGTGACTATGTGGTGGGGCCTGAGTCACGTAATCTTAGGATGAAGTCAAAGGGTTTCATGGTAGTCAATTTCATTGAAGTCGCATGATCTCCAGATCAGAATGTAGTTAGTGATTTTGTCTCATGACCTAGCAGGTAGTTAGATTTTCTTTAGTCGTGTGATCTCTGAAGGGTTTAGCAGTTAAAGAGATAATTAGCAGATTATGAGACTACAGTCACCAAATCGTTAAGTATAACTAAGGTTAAAGAAGATGACTATGCAATCTCGTGACTAGGGCAAAATGTAAACTAGGATTCCTATAAAGTTAAGCTGAGAAACTTGGGAAAAGTGAGGAGATCTGACGGTCGTGATATAAAGTGAGTCCAAATTTGAATGCTGATTGTTGATATGCTATCTGGTGCCATGAATGTAGCTGTTTCTTCCAGATTCAAATATTTAAAGGGTTTTAGTGACAAAAGGATTGGAATTGAATGCTTGAGCGGCTGGATCAGGTAGACTTGATTTTGTCAACTACTGCAGCGTGGTCCTGAGAGTTTGATGAATGATTACAGAAGATTTGTATCATGAGTTAGTTGCTCGAGGCTTGTTGCAGGTGGTTCATCAGATTGATTAACATGGTGAATTCATGATCTTCAGTACATTGCACTGAAATTTCTCATAAATGGAGATCATTCTAGGATCTGTTTTCTCTAGGTTGCTTGGTTTTCCTCCAATGTATTAAATTCTGATTGAATTTAGTTGGTCTGGTAGGTGAAAACCCTAACTTCTGCCATAGTCATCTGTAGCTTGTTGCATCCTAATTTTTGGGATTCCAAGATGACTAGTGGTATATATTGTAGTAGTTTTTTTATTTTTAAGGTTGTTGTTGATGTTATGTTGATAGTCAATGTAAAAGACTGAACAAAGAGAGCCTAGATTTTGGGTTTGTTTCCTAGCATTGTGTTATTTTAGTAATGTATAGATTCTACAGATTTTAATGAGAATACACTTGAATTCCAATCTCAAATTTATGGTTGTCTTCTTGTTTTGATCTTGGGCTCATATATGTTAATGTCACAAAGTGAGTTATCATATGGTAGACAAAGAATATTATGGAATTAACTTTGAGTTCCTAACAAAGTTAGGATTAAAGTCTTTAAGGTAGTTTCAGTGAGTTCATGGTTGGTTAGGAATTTGATGATCAGGTTTGGGAGTGAGAGGGATAATAGGCAAAGCACTTATTCTAAGTTCAAGAGTGTTTGAGTTAGAATTTTCAATTAATATATGTTATTGAGTGACTCTATGCCCTAGGTTAAGGTATTGATCCATTCTCTAGAAGTAGTTCATCATCATCAATCACACATTTAAATGATAAAATCTTTAAAATCAGTTTGTAAATGGTATAAATGCATAATATTTAGTGATTCCTTTTAAGAAATGAATCAAGGGTACATCGACCTAAGCATCTAGGCTCAAAGTGTAGGAGGATCCTTGTTAATCCTTGTTAATTAGCCCTTTTCCTTGCAGACTTTGGAGTGGTGATAGAATCAGTGACATTAGTTTGTCAATCATAGTGTAAACCTGCAAGTAGAAAGAGAAGGGAAACCAACAAAATGGTGACTCTGCTAGGGAAAACAATAATGAAGAAGTACATCTATTAGGATTTCTAGTTGAATAAAAAAATTTCAATATCATATTGAACAGATTGATTTGCCCATCTGAGTCACCAACAAAATGGTGACTCTGCTGGGGAGGCCATAAGTATAGAGTCAAATTCAAAAAGAAAACATTTGCTAAATCTTCTCATTGAGTGTTGAGTGGCAACTCTGAGTCTCTGTTTGATCAGTATTTTGTAACAAAGTGTGATGTATTTACAGTCCTGACAAGTAGTTATCATTTGGGGTTGTGTTGTGATTGTGGGTTTTGAAGAAGGTTCAAGGTTGAGAAAGACTTTTGGCTGTTTCAAAATCTTCCTGCAAAGGAGGTGGCGACTCTACCAAAGTTTGAAATGTGATTTGGAGGGGATTTCAGATCAATATTTTGCAGCATTCACAACATCTCCAGGTAAAGCAAAAATAGTCCCTAATCAGGTGAGCAGGTCACTATTGAAAAGGGAAATTAATTTTGAAGTTTAAAGCCATATTTTTGGATAAAAGCTTTGGTTGTTGTGAAGAGTATCAGAAATATGTTGATGATTAATGAAGCCAATGGTTGCTTGAATTTAGATAGAACTAAGGTCATGAGAACAAGCTCCATTATTTTGTGAGTATAGTAAAATGGAGTTTCCAGCCTTGGTGACTCAAGATGATGTTTCAAGGTTTGAAAGTTCTCAGTCAGAACTTAGAAATATTAATAGAGAAAGAGATATTTATTTGGTAAGTCAAAAAATTCAGTAGACTTGCATAAAGATTCTAAGACGTGCAGTAGGGGAAAGGAAAAAAGAGTCATCCCACTCATACTAAAGAAATTTCTTATAGCTTGTGATGAACTTCTTATGGGTGTTAAGCTTCAAGATTTCCAATAGGTTGAAATGTTTTTAGAGCTTAGTATGCCTAAATCAGTTAGTTGGACTACCTCTTTTAGAAATGAAGCACTAAAAATGTTAAAGAATGGATGGCTTCATTTGAGGATAATGAATCTTGTGGTGCTGATGCTGATAATAGAACTTATGGTTATCAAGAAGTAGAAGATGAATCTACAGTTGATGGTAGTTCCTGCTATGACTACTTTGCACAAGATATTGTGAGACAAGATTCTTCAGCCCCTATCTCAGATGAGGATGATATTTGCAGTACTAGTAATGAGACCAAAGAGGTAGAGTGTGAATTTTAGTGCTTACTAAGTAGTGAGTGAATTTCAAAACTTTTGGAAACTTAATTTTAGAGGTACACTCCTGACTATGTTTCTAAAATTCCATGCCTAGTAGATATAGATTTTGATGAAGATAAAGCAAGTAATGGCATGATGTGTGAAACATTTGTTGATGTCCCTTTTCCCATTTTTGATATGCAACAGGATAGTACACATCATTGTAGTGAATTTGATAATGTCATATTTGATGAGTGTGATGATGTGTGTGCTAGTGTGGATTCCATTTTTCAAGAGCCTAATGTCATTGGTTCTTCTTTACATTTTGATGCTAGAGAATGTGGTAAGTCTAAATGTGTTTTCTCAGATTTAAAAATAGCTAATGAGTCATTAACTGGCAATGCTTGTTCCCTTCTAGAAGATGCTAATGTGATTTGTGATTAGCAAGATGTTTCCAATTTCATGCAATTAGATTTTTGTCTTGAGAATTTTTATATTAGCTTGCAAAGCAGGGAGATAGAAAGGGTTTTTTCTTTTTTGCAAACTAATGATCATAATGCTAATGCTTTTAGCCATGATGTTAAGTTGGAGTGTTTCCTCTTTTAGCATGATAGTGAAAGTGAAGAATGTGACATTTTGATGTCACAAAGTGATCAATATTCATGGCAGCTTGATGGCCTTATCTTGCTGGATGATGGTGAGTATGGTGATCTTTTTTGTATGATGTGTTGAAGGTGGATCACAATATTTTTGATAGGCTGGATGAGGGACATATCTTTAGTTTGCCTCTGCTTTATGGAGATAAAAATTAGTTGTTTGATAGAGGTAAAAGCTGATCAAAATTTTTGGGCTTAGAGCCCTTTTGTAAATATTGTAAGTTCCTTGTATAGTTCCTTTCCTTATTGTAGTGTGTTTCTTTCTATTTGGTTTTACTTAA
Organism: Chamaecyparis obtusa; assembly: GCA_027943335.1. Taxonomy (NCBI): domain Eukaryota; kingdom Viridiplantae; phylum Streptophyta; class Pinopsida; order Cupressales; family Cupressaceae; genus Chamaecyparis; species Chamaecyparis obtusa. Next base: position 291,815 of record BSBK01004780.1, read on the forward strand.
CTTTATCGGGTCACTTAAGCTTCGAAATAAGCATGTGTACTTTATTTTTCTCTTTAGTCCCTTAGTCTCCCAAAGAAATAGGAATATTCCTTTATATTTAGTGGTTGCCTGAAAATCTTTGTCGCTTGATCTCACAAACACTTTGGAATATTCTTTACTATCAAACAACTTAGCAATTACCCCTTTAGTCTCCAAGTCTCTGTAAGTTTTCTCGAGATCTAGCGACTTCTGTAACAAATTTTGTAAGAAAGGAACTATAGTTGCATGGTCTCTAGATGGAAATTACCTTTGGTCGGGTAATCTCTGAATGATTTATTAAAGTGACGATTTACTCCGTGATTATGATTTTCTCTTTAGTCATTGAGTCTCCAAATAGAGGTCCAGTCTTCTTTCACGGTTGTCTCCAAGTCTCCAGGTCTTCATGCGGTTAGTCATTTCATTCAGCAATTTGGATTTCCTTTGGTCACGTTATCTCCCAAAGATGGCAGTTATCTCTTACATGTTAGCAATTCAACAACACAGTTGTCTCCAGATCTCTAGATGCGGTGGTTAAGTGATAAAGGATTTTAAAACTCAGTGACAACCGTAGGATGCAGATTTAATCAATGGATGGTGTGTAATCTTAGAGCTAAACTGTGGTTTGAGAAACCTTTCAGCAACTCTAAGAATAAAGGTTGCCACCAAATCTCTAGATGTAACTAGGGTTAGATAATGTATATCATGACTGTGAGATATGTATTGTTGCATGATCTTTAGATCAACTAAGATCAGAGATGAGTTGAGCAGCCAGTTTGTAGAACAAATCAGAGTGTGACACGTGGTAGTGAGGTGTTCAAAGGATACAACTTGGTGATGATGTGGATGGATAGATGAATCATAAGGTGCCATATGTCCCGATGTGCCCAAGTTCTCTGAGCTCAGTCTTCAGGTCACTTAATGAAGACTGAATATTCCTTTCCTTCTCGCGATTGAGCTTTTGCCTTAGTCAGGTGATCGCAAAATAATAATGGAATATTCCCTTTTTGACCGACAATTGTGAGATAGCTACTAGTCACCAGGTTGTGAGATGGTAGGCCCATGTCATAAGGAATGATACAAGTGGATATATAGTCAGATGGAGCTAAGGTGGCAGCTGGTTATTGGTTGCTAAAAGATGACATGGAGTGTTGTCAGTGGGACCAGTGTTTTAGCATTCAGGCATGATTAAAGGTCGACTTGATCTTGCGGTTGTTGTGTAATCTTAGGAAGAAGTTTGAAAAGTTAGAAAGCTTTAGCGATGAAGAAACTTCCTTTGGTCACTAGATCTTCAAGTCACTAGGTCACCAGATAGAAATATTAAAGGTTTCCTATAGTCGCCAGGTCAGAGAAAGAAGAAAATCAATTTAGCAACTATGTGTTGGAGCCTCAGTCATGTAATCTCAGGATGAAGTCAAAGGGTTTTATGGCAGTCAATTTCACCATAGTTGCATGATCTCCAAATCAAAACGTAGTTAGTGATTTTGTCTCACGACCTGGCGGGCAGTTAGATTTTCTTCAGTCACGTGATATCTAAAGGGTTTGCCGATTAAAGAGATAACTGGGAGATTATGAAACTACAGTCACCAAATCACTAAGCATAACTAAGGTTAAAGAAGATGACTGCGTGATCTCCCGACTAGGGAAAAATGTAAACCAAGATTCCTATAAAGTTAAGCTGAGAAACTTGGGAAAAGTGAGGAGATCTGACGGTTGTGATATAAAGTGAGTCCAGATTTGAATGCTGACTATCGATATGCTGTCTGGTGCCATAAATGTAGCTGTTTCTTCCAGATTCAAATATTTAAAGGGTTTCAGTGACAAAAGGACTGGAATTAAATTTTTCAATGGCTGGATCAGGTACATTTGATTTTGTCAACTGCTGCGGCGTGGTCCTGAGAGTTTGATGATTGATTGCAAAAGATTTGTACCATGAGGTAGTTTCTCAAGGCTTGTTTTAGGTGGTTGATTAGATTGATTAACATGGTGAATTCATGATCTTCAATACATTGCACTAAAATTTCTCATAAATGGAGATCATTCTAGGATCTTTTTTCTCCAGGTTGCTTGGTTTTCTTCTGATGTATTAAATTCTGATTGAATTTAGTTGGTCTGGTAGGTGAAAACCCTAACTTCTACCCTAGTCATCTATAGCTTGTTGCATCCTAAATTTTGGGATTCCAAGATGACTAGTGGTATATATTGTAGTAGTTTTGATTTTTAAGGTTCTTGTTGATGTTATGTTGATAGTCAATGTAAAAGAATGAACAAGGAGAGCCTAGATTTTGGATTTCTTTCCTAGCATTATGTTATTTTGGTAATGTATAGATTCTATAGATTTTAATGAGAATACACTTGAATTCCAATCTCAGATTTATGTTTGTCCTCTTGTTTTGATCTTGGGCTCATATATGTTAATGTCACAAAGTGAGTTAGCATATGGTAGACAAAGAATATTATGGAATTATCTTTGAGTTCCTAACAAATTTAGGATTAAAGTCTTTAAGGTAGTTTCAGTGAGTTCATGGTTGGATAGAAATTTGATGATCAGGTTTGGGAGTGAGAGGGATAATAGGCAAAGAACTTATTCTAAGTTTAAGAGTGTTTGAGTTAGAATTTTTAGTTGATATATGTTATCGAGTGACTCTATGCCCTAGGTTAAGGCACCGATCCATTCTCTAGAAGTAGTTCATCATCATAAATCACACATTTAAATGATAAAATGATGACGGTTGCTCCCCTTAATACCATAAACACATAACAAAAATAGAGAAACAAAAACAATATGCAAGAACAGAAAATTGGCTTCTTGTTATCTCCACAAATGTGGAATTACAAACTTTCAGAATTACAATATGCAAAGCCACATGGGCATTCCCTTACAATATTCTATAGGACAAAGCCTCGAACTATTACCCAGATCTACTACTCAGAACTATTCTGAACTGCCTAAGACAATAATACAACCTTCCTTATATAGGCAATTTTCCACCACCTGGGAAGGTTCCAAAATTTTAGCCAATAAGGCCGACCAAACATAGAATTATTTTATTTTACATTTTATTACATCATAGTCAGCTCAAGATAACCTTTGAAACCTGAACAGAAATTTTGAAGAAAATTATTTTCTGCCATTTCAGGTGGCCCAACTTCTGAAGACCATAAGTCATCACCAGTTGACTCGATTGGCTATTATAACCCCATTTCAGAAATGCCATGAAGCACTCTACAGGCTTGACTGGTGCAAGCACTTGTCACCCAATTTTTCAACCTCATTCAGGGCCTCTAAAGCCTTCAAAACTAAGTTCAAAGTTTCTGTACCCTGCTGCCAATACCAAAAATCTTCAATATCTTCCAATATACACTTGATCTGGCAATGAAACTTTACTGGTAGACTTATATGACCAAAATGAACCTCCAAGAAAGAAATCAGATCATTCTGAGCACATACGAAAATTACCAAAAATAGTAACTTTCTATAAATAGCAGCTCTGCACAAAATAGCCCTTATTGAATATAAAAATAGAAATATTTTTTTTTTTGGGTGATGCAAGATTGCTCTTACACCCAGGATGCTCCTGCATCAGACACCCAGGGTAATTTGAGAAGTGACCCTATCACGACTCAGGTGTGCAGAGAAAAACCAAGACGGCTAACCTCCTTCTTTGTCAGCCATGATGAATCTTCAACAGGTCATTATTTCCACTTGACTAGATATTCTTTAGATGTCCTGTTCCTTGTGCTTCTGCCAACATGACTATTTAGTATATCTTCGATCTCCTTAGTGTCTGAACTAGTTGCTGGAATACTCCACTATGCTGCTGTGATCTCATCTTCAACACCTCCTTCATGATACTCTGTCAAATCTGAAATGTTAAATAGTGGTGAAATATTTAGCTCAGTAGGCAATTCTACCTCATATGCGTTTCCTGAATCATGCTTCTTCAATATCTTACATGGTCCAAACTTCTTCATTTTCAGCTTGTTATATGTACCAACCAAAAATCGCTCCTTCCGCAAATGAACCATGACTTCATCACCAACCTGAAATTCCTTATACCTTCATTTCTCATCTACCTTAGCCTTATACTATGCATTCATCTTGGTAATATGCTTTCTCACCTCCTCATGGATGTTCTTCAAGTGTTCTGCAAAATCCTCAGCTTCAGCACTACTTATTTCTCCTTTATCTATCTTCCTCAATTCAAATGCATTTCTTGGACTACTTCCATATACAATCTGGAATGGTGATTTACCAGTGCTCCTATTGATAGAATTATTGTATGCAAATTCTGCCTGTGGTAAAATCAAATCCCATCTTGTTGGCTTATCTCCAACCAAACATCTCAGCAAATTTTCCAAACTCTTATTCACCACCTCTGTTTGTCCATCAGTCCATGGATGATGTGATGAACTAAACTTCAAATCTATCTTCAACTTCTTCCACAATGTATGCCAGAAATATCCAATAAACTTAGTGTCTCTATCTGAAACTATGGTCTTTGGCAAACCATGTAGTCTCACTTCTCTGAAAAACAATTCTCCTACATGAACAACATCATTAGTCTTCTTGCAAGGAATAAAATGTGCCATCTTTGAAAATCTATCAACTACCACAAAAATTGAATCATGTCCTCGCTGTGTCCTTGGAAAACCAAGAACAAAGTCCATACTGATATCCTCCCAAGACTTCTCTGGTATAGGTAATGGCTGATACAACTCTATATTTTGCTTCACTACTTTCGCCATCTGACATACTCTACAACTCTATACAAACTTCTTCACATCTTGCTGCAACTATGGCCAATAATAATTTTCACTAACCAAAGCAGGAGTTTTATCTCGACCAAAATGTCCAGCCAATCCACCACTATGCTTCTCCTTGATGAGATTCTCCCTCATAGAACTTCGTGGAATGCACAACTGACTCCCTCTGAATATTATATCATCTCAGATGATGAAATCCAACCATTTCATCATGTCTAGAGTAACAGGTTCTGTACAAACTTTCTAAGCTTCACCAAAATCAGGATCCTCTGGATACAAATTCTTGAGTTCTTTGAACCCAACCACTTCAATCTGCATTACTGTTAGCAATAGTTTCCTTCTGCTAAGAGCATCTACAACCCTATTAGACTTTCCACTCCTATGTTTCAAAACAAATGTATAACTCTGCAAAAACTCAACCCATTTCAAATGCCTTTGATTCAATTTTCCTTGACTATTCAAATATTGCAAAGCTTGATGATCAGTATACAAAACAAACTCCTTAGGAAGCAGATAATGTCTCCAATTCTTTAATGCCTAAACTATAGCATAAAATTCCCAATCATAAATAGAATATTTCCTCTTGGCATCATTTAACTTCTCACTGAAATAAGCAACAGGTTTACCTTCTTGGCTCATAACAGTTCCTATTGCAGTACCACTAGCATCACAATCTACTTGAAACACCTTATTAAAATCTGGAAGTGTTAAAATAGGTTGTTCTATAACTCTTTGTTTCAACAATTGAAAACTCTTTTCTGCCCCATTAGTCCACTTAAACTCTTTTCTATCCCCTCTCATTGTTTCAGTCAAGGGTCCACAAATACTGCTAAAATTTCTGATAAACTTTCTGTAAAAGCTATCTAGACCATGAAAAGATCTTACCTCAGTAGCACTCCTTGGAGTAGGCCATTCAAGGATAGCTTGTACCTTCTCTGGGTCCATTTTTAGACCTCTTGAAACTATAAACCTCAAATACACCAAATCTTTCTTCACAAAACTGCACTTCTTCAAATTAATCAACAATTTCTCTTCTCTCGACTTCTCAAATACCATATGAATATGCATCATATGCTCATCCAATGTCTTACTAAAGATCAAAATATCATCTAGGTAAACAATGACAAACTTACCCAGAAATTCTTTCAGAACCTCATTAATGAGCCGCATGAAAGTGCTCAGTGCATTTGTTAGCCCAAAAGGCATGACTAACCACTCATATAGTCCTTCCTTTGTCTTGAAGGCAGTATTCCATTCATCTCCTTCTCTGATTCGAATCTAATGATATCTACTCTTCAGATCTATCTTTGAGAAATACACAGCTCCACTCAAACAGTCAATAATATCATCCATTCGTGGCAATGGAAACCTGTACTTGATTGTGATCTTGTTTATTGCCCTAGAATCTATACACATCCTCCATTCTCCATTCTTCTTTGGTGCTAATACCACTGGTATAGCACAGGGACTCAGACTCTCATGGATCAATCCTTTCTGTAGTAGTTCATGTACTTGTCTATTCAATCCTCACTTTCTGCAGGTGTCATTCTGTGTGCTACCTTATTTGAAAAACTCACTCCTGGGATCAAGTCTATCTGATGACTGATCTTCCTGACTGGTGGTAATCCATCAGGCACGTTATCGGATACAATATCCTAAAACTCATTCAACAAATCTGCAACTTCTACAGGAACATCTTCTACTTCCTCTTTACCAGCTTTTGGAATTAAAGCAAAACATACATGCTCATGCCTCATACCATCTAGAAAATTTCTTCCATCAACAAAAGTTATCCTTCCATTACCACATACCTTTTCTTCAGTCTCCTTCAATGGTTTTAGCTTATGTCGTACTCCATCCTTTGTCAGGGAATAGGTATTTGCACGACCATCATGTACAGCACATCTATCAAACTGCCATGGCCTACCCAATAACATATGACATGCATCCATAGATATGATATCACACAATACCTCATCTTGGTATCCACCAATCTTGAACTTCACTAGGCATTGTTCATTGACAATGACCTTTTGGTCATCCTGTACCCAGGCAATCCGATATGGATGTGGGTGTTTCTGTCTCTTGAGCTTTAACTTTGTCACCATCTCTTCTGACACCAAATTGTCAGTGCTTCCACTATCAATAATCACATCACAACATTTACCTTCACACTTGCACCTGGTGCGAAACAGGCTCCTCCTTTGCTCAAGTTCATTCTCACCACTCAACAGGACTCTTCTGTTAATCAATGTTTCTCCTCTTTCAGCATCTTTAGAATTTGATGATCTGGCATCTTCATCTACATGTGCAACTCTAGCCTAGCCTTCATTTCTCCTGTCTGTCCTGCCTTGGTGCTAAGGACATTCAAATGCCCTATGACCTTCTTCTCCACAATGAAAACATGTTCCACAGAAGCCACCTCTTCTAGATCCTTGTCCTCTTCCTCTTCCTCTCTGATCTCTATTATTCTGATCATGGAAGTGATTGGAATTATTTCCTTGCTGATTCTGACTACTACTGGCCTCATCCTTCTTTTTTAAATCTTCATTTTGGCCACCATATGACCGTCCACCGGATCTTCCACCATGACCTCTTCCATTTTATCTGCTCTCAAACTTCTTGTTCAGCTTTTCCTCTACTTTTAGGGTAAACTGGTATGCCTCCTCAATACTGTTCATTCGAACCAGATTCAACTCCTCCTAAATGCTTGGCCTTAACCCATTAAGGTATCGGGCAACTTTCTCCTTATCAGCTTCTGCATGGCCTGTTCTGATGAGAAGTCGATAGAACTCCTCTGTATACTCCTGAACAGATCTTCCTGCTTGCTTCAAACTCTGCATTTTCTTCAATAGGTCAAGCTCATAATCAATAGGAATGAACTATCACTTCAATTTATCCACCATCTCATCCCATCTCATGATTTTCTCCTTTCCCCTTCTATTTCGCTCCAACTGAATCTCTTGCCACCATATCTTCGCATGACCTTTCAGTCTGGCCTTCACAAATTTGACCCTATTAGGATCCTCAACATCTTCATACTCAAAGTATTCCTCATATTCATTGATCTAGTTGATCAATTCTTCTGGGTTAAGATTTCCAAAAAATGTAGGAACCTCAATCTTAGGACTTTTCCCAATCTTAGAAATGGCCCAAAAAAGTCTTTCTTCCTCCTGGTTCATAGTTTCGACTTCTCCTTCTTGATATTCTTCTTCAGCTTCATCCTCGCTTTCATTTCTGACATTAAGATTCATTCCTCTATGAATCTCTTCTTGCAATGCTCGCACTTGTCTCTGTAATGCCCTAACCTCAGGTGTTATAACACCCGCTCTTCCGCCACGTTCCCTTCGTGGAGGTATTTTTGTGATGCACACTGAAACCCTAATCACGGACCTGGTGCAAACTGCCTCATAGTCAATGATCTATTTACACACTCAGGAACTCTTGCTCTGATACCACTTGATGATGGTTTCTCCCCTTAATACCACAAACACATAACAGAAATAGAGAAACAACAACAATATGCAAGAACAGAAAATTGGCTTCTTATTATCTCCACAAATGTGGAATTACAAACTTTCAGAATTATAATATGCAAAGCCACATGGGCATTCCCTTACAATATTTTGTAGGACAAAGCCTCGAACTATTACCCAGATCTACTACCCAGAACTATTCTGAACTACCTAAGACAATAATATAGCCTTCCTTATATAGGCAATTTTCCATCGCCTGGGAAGGTTCCACAATTTTAGCCAATAAGGCCGACCAAACTTAGAATTATTTTATTTTACATTTTATTACATCATAGTCGGCTCAAGATAACCTTTGAAACCCGAACAAAAATTTTGAAGAAAATTATTTTCTGCCATTTCAGGTGGCCCAATTTTCGAAGACCATAAGTCATCACTAGTTGACCCGATCGGCTATTATAACCCCATTTCAGAAATGCCACGAAGTGCTCTACAGGCTTGATCGGCACAAGCGCCCGTCACCCAATTTTTTGACCTCATCCGGGGCCTCTAAAGCCTTCAAAATTGAGTTCAAAGTTTCTGTACCCTGCTGCCAATACCAAAAATCTTCAATATCTTCCAATATACACTTGATCTGGCAATGAAACTTTACTGGCAGACTTATATGACCAAAATGAACCTCCAAGAAAGAAATCAGATCATTCTAAGCACATAGGAAAATTACCAAAAATAGTAACTTTCCATAAATAGCAGCTCTGCACAAAATAGCCCTTATTGAATATAAAAATAGAAATATTTTTTTTTTTGGGTGATGCAAGATTGCTCGTACACCCAGGATGCTCCTGCATCATAAAATCTTTAAAATTAGTTTGTAAATGATATAAATGCATAATATTTAGTGATTCCTTTCAAGAAGTGAATCAAGGGTACACCCACCTGAGCATCTAGGCTCAAAGTGTAGGAGGATCCTTGTTGATCCTTGTTAATTGGCCCTTTTCCTTGCAGACTTTGTAGTGGTGATAGAGTCAGTGACATTAGTTTATCAATCATAGTGTAAACCTGCAAGTAGAAAGAGAAGGGGAACCAAGAGTTTGGCACAGTCAAAGGAGTGAAGATAAGTTGCTATGATCAGTAATTATTTGTATTATTTTTTTGGATAAAAATAGATCAGTTGGACAATGAGTTCGGTGATCTTTCTATTGACGCTGTTTGGATAGTGGGTCCTTTTGCCTTCCATAACTCTTAACTGGGTTAGAATCTTTTAATAGGGATTCAAAGTCTCCTAATAGGGACTGATATGTACTTAATATATTTCATAAGACTCCTAACAGAGTCCATCCTCTCACAAGGAATTTTCATATTAGTACATCTTTTGTGGGTACCATCCCCATAGGGGTTTACTCTCTAATCAAGAGGCTCCCTAGTCAACATATCTCATTTTATTGTGTATGTTTATCTTTCTATAGTTTTTGCTTATATTGGTTACATGGTTAAAATATAATAATGCTATTACAATTTTTTTTAAATCAAATAACTAATTCACCCCCCCTCTCAATTATCTTGGTGGACTTTACTTTCCAATAATTGGTGTCAAAGAAGTAGGTCCTTGAAAAAAAGGTTTAACAACTTAAGGAGATCTATGGTGACTCATTTCAAGAAAGAAAGCCCTAAGTTTGATGGAGTTAACTATAACAACTGGAAAGAAAAGATGAAGACACATCTGCTATTTTTAGGACAAGGATATTGGCTGATCACAAAGCATGGTAAGACTATCATTGAAGAAGACAAACTTGAAGATTGCACTGATAAGGAAATAGATCTATTCATGTGTAACATACTTGTGAGAGAAGCACTTTTTTCAGCTCTTCCAAAGAATGAATACATTTAGACAACATAGATGATTGAACAAGTTATACCTTGTACTGAAAAGTTTACGAGATAAAATCTTGTTGGAACAATAGAAGCAAGAGAGATAGGCTTCAGATAGTTTGGAGATCTACATAGAATTGAGACAACACTCAACGCACTTAATGTTTTCCCTACTTTGTCAATAATTACAAGTGTCAGTGGAGATTATGCCAATTATAGTAGATCTAAGACTGAAGAAGATAAAAAGATTGAGGAAGTAATTGCCTTGCTTGTGAAAAGAGAACCTGAAGTTAGTTGATAAAGAATATCAAGTATGGTTTACTGAGAAGACTTGTGTGACCAAGGATAAGAATGGTAATATTATGTAGTCAAGGATGGTGGATCCAATGAAGGTGTTGGTGTTCAAAATGGACGCTTATGCTCTCAGGTTGCCAATATGCCCTCAGGTTGATTTTAGGATTGGTTAGTTCCAAAATGTATAAGGATCTTAGGGTAACTGGACCAACTATAGGGACAAGACTGCCCTCTTCACTTTTGGCTCTGCAAAACCAAGGTGGGTGCACCTAACCTAGTGAAAACTATACTTCACACACCAAAGACTAGGTCCAAACAACAGATTGAATAGTAAGAAAGTGCTAAATGCTAACCTCACATTCATTGACTCTCCATTACTATAGGGTGTTACTACTATCAACCAAATACAATTAAAACTTGAAAAGGTGTTGATATATGAAGATGGAAAGAAGTAAACAAGAGCCAATCAAGCATTGAACTCAACTGAATATACTAATCCTTGATCAGTACCATTATCCATTGGAAAAATCTCAAATACAGACATTGAACATGAACCAACTACTATCTAAGACTCATAGCCATAAATACAAACATTCCAGCCCATCCACTAGTTATAACATCCTTCTGCAGACAAATCAATGTGAATCTATATCCTATCCAAAGTATATTTCACTTGATCCTAGATCAAGAACTGAAGACTAGAACATATACAAAGGTAATCCTATGCAATAGATCAGAAAATCTAGAATTCACAAGATTGACACCAAGGAGAGACTTGAAAGCTTGAAATAATTGTATTAAATATAATGAATCATGTACATGTTCAAAGAAGAGAAGAGATAAAACCACTTCAATAACCTGCAAAAGACTACAAGGAAATTCTATTCAATCTAATACAATATGATACCACCTACTACAACTCCCTGGAACTAATCAAGATCAGAACCCTTTCAAAATAAAACATCTTACTTCTTATACCCCTAGTCACCTTGGAATCCTCAAAAAGGATGTATCAAGCTTCGGGTGACTAGGGTTAGGGTTTCAACAACTTGACCAACCAAAAACTATATCATAATTTATTGTAGGGGAAGAAACATAAGCAACCTGAAGAAAAAGAATCTTAGACAGATCCGCAATCATCAAAATTCATGAGAACAGTACAAAACAACAAGGAAATGCCATGAAAACTAGTCAAATCGGCCACCTGCAAACATATCTTAAGTACAAGACCATACTTCTCCTGGTACAAAAACATCATGCCACCTACCACAGTGACCCTCAAACCAGTCTGCAACAACCAACGCCACCAAATCAATCGAAGCTGGCCATTAAAACCATAAATTTTGGTACCTTCTGTCACCTGAAACTCTCAAAAAATTTGAATTTGAACTTTAACGGTCATTTTATGGCTTTAACAACAAATTGATGGTCAACATTTAAAATCAGATCAACCTTAAGTCACAACCGTCAGATCTCTCCCTTTCGTGGTCCTTTATGATCTTAACTCAACTGCCACCCTGGGTTTACCCTCTAGCGACCCTGCGACAAATGCATTTCCAATTCATGAAAATAAAACTTAACCCACCTTCTAACTCCGTGACCTGGCGATCATAGGAAAACATTAACCTCAGTCCCACATTTAGTGAACTAGTGACAAAAGGTCACCACAAGTTCGCGAAACACTTTATCTACCAGAAAGTTTAGCGATTCTATGAATGCTTGTTCGCTGAACTACTAAAACACTTAGAGAACCACCTCTATTTCATGTGAATGAGCGAAGCCTTCATGAATTTGGCAGACTATCAAAAAATTTATCAGAACCACTAAGCCTTCGCCAGGAAGATCAACGACTATCTGAAGTTCGCAAAGACTTCCAAGATTCTATCAGATTACATGCCCACTATTAGATCGAGAATCTCCACCATGTCTAACAACCATCTGATAGGAAACAAAATCAATGGCCCTCACAAAATCTTAAGCCTCTGACAAAACCCATAAGATTATACGTCATTCATCGATTAACTGATAGGATTAGGACCCACTGACACATTCGGAAACTAGGTCCCACTGATAGGATTCAACCTCATACTATGTGGACCAATAAAAAACCTCCAAATTAGTCCACCTGACACTGGGACCACCGCCAAAGATACGTTTGAGACAAATGAGATCAACGGCTGGCGTAACATCTCAAGCCTCTGACAGATTCCATGAGAACTTACGCCTGTTGTTAGATGGATTACGGATGTCAGGACCCTCTGACCCATCAAAAAATTAGGTTCCACTGACACATGCTGAGTTGTTTACTGATGGACCAATAAGAAAATGCTGACATGGCACACCTGGCATGTGGACCCACTTAAAAGGAAAGGCAACATAACCCAATGAGATCAACGGTGGTCTTAAGATCTCATGTGTATGACACATCACTTGTGAACATACACCCACCATTAGATGGAAATGGTGTCAGAGAGCCGGGCCCAGGAAAATACAAAGCTGAAACATAGGAAAAATTAAATGCTGAGACTTAGGCTTTAAGGAAAATATCAGGCCCAGGGGACTATAGGAAAAATATTAAATTTTTCGGGGGTAGAAACTTAGGAAAAATTAACACTGGGGCCGACCAAAATATAAAGCACGTGCATTTAAAATTTTTTAAGTGACCCAAAAAGGTAACACAAAATTAGAAAAGGGCTAGGACCTTTCAAAGGGGTTTTCTATGCAACGGCTATATTTTCAAGAATTTGAACTAGGGCTAAAGGCAGAGACCTAAAAATAACTGCAGAGCCCAGGGGAAAAGGGCTAGAGCCATGAAATTTTTTGCACGTGCTAATAGAAGGACAATCCAAACCTTGCAGCCAACAAAATTACATAGCGGATTACACAATAATGCAACACAAAGTAATTGTTCAACACTGATTTTCATTAACATGCCTGGCTGTAAGGCCTTCTGGGTTAGGGCCAATTACAATCAAAAAATAATTCTACAAGATCCATAACTAGATCTAATACAAAATTAGCTAGTTTAGTTCTGAAGACAATCAGAAACTGATGGAAACCCTAAGGCATATCTAAACTTGAGCTCGCAAGCCTCCAAGTAATCTCCTTGTTCCCAATTTTACAAACCCCTAGCCCTGCTACAAATGACTATTAGATTACAATCTGATCTGCAAGAACATCAAGAACTTTTCCATAACTTCTCTCTCAAGCTTCACATCTGACATTCAGATCTGCTCTATTGTCTAAGTCCTAATCTTCTCTCAATTCTGTCCTTAAACATCTACCCGAACCCTCCTTAAATACTAATCATCAGCCATAAGTTGTTTGGATGAAATCCTTAACTCTTCAAAATAAATAATTAAATGCCATACAAGTTGGCTTACAAATGTATACAAATATTTAATTCTACATGTTGGACCAAGACAATGGCTACCAACAATTAATTCACCAAGTTGGCTCAACAAATCACACAGAACTCCAGTTGGTAAGTCAGAACTACCGAGTGATAGTAAAATCACCGAACACACCAGGCATCGCTGAGCAGTAGTGTCGACTAAGCACCACAACCATGATTGAGAAATAATTTCATCGAGCGCTAGAGACTACCAATTTCCTTCAATGACCAAGACCATCAGTCAAGGCTGCGACCGAGTAACACCAACCAAAACACAAACACCCCATGAAGTTTCACCAAGGACATCGAATGCCCTTCCTTAACCTTGGATTCCCCTACATCAGACACCCCAAGTTCTAAAAATATGTTCATATGTGAGAAGAAAATCTTTTAGGATTCAGCACATAAATCCTAAACTAGTTCTTCACATATAAGTCCTTCACCTTGCAAAGTCTTCAACTTCAGTTTCCTCTATCTCTTCAAGTCTTTTCTTGACAATGTACAAGTCATTTCTTCATAATGATCACTCATCTTCTCCAGATCCACAATCTCAACTTGGCTACAAATACTCAAGCTTCTCCTACTGAGTGTTGTATCCATCAAAGGCATCAGTGAAAACTTCCTATCATTCTTCTCAATAGTAAAGACATTTCTTACATATTCATAAATAGCTCTACAATCATATTGCCAAGGTCTACTAAGCAATATATCACAACTATTCATCTTCACAATGTCACACAGCACAAGATCTTTGTATTGGCCAATCTGAACATCAATGTAGCATTTTTCTCTAACTTCCAAAGCATGAACATCTTGTAACCAGCCAAGCCTATAAGGACAAGGATGCTTCATTCTATTCAACCCAAGTTTCTAAACCAAGTCCTCAACACAAAAGGTTATTAGTGCTACCACTATCAACAATAACATTATAGAGTTTATCTTCAGTCTTGCATCAGGTGCTAAACAAGTTACTCATATGACAAGGTTCATCCTTTGTAATGAATAATGTTCTCCGAAGTAGCAAGTTCTTTGATTCAGGTTCATTCATAATGTTATCATTCATCACAATAGTTCATCGGTCAACCTTCTTCTATGTGCATTCAAAAGAATAGTGTCCTTCATCCCTATAGTTATAGAAAGTACCCTTAAAGATAACTCTACATGTCTTCTTTGGTTCCTCAAGTTTTTGTTCATCTTCTATGTCAATCGATTTCTCCTTCACTGAGTGATCAATCTTTTCTTTCCCTCGGGAGTTACTAGGTTGTTTCCTTTTCAACTTATCTTCTTCCTTCAGAGCATAATGATAAGCATCTTCAATAGAATCAATCTTCAACATACCAAGCTAATCCTAAATATTGAACTCCAACCATTCACATATCGAGCTACCTTTTCCTTACCAAGCTCTTGATGTCCAGACTGAATAGTAAGTTTGTAGAACTCCTTGGTATAATCTTCAATAGAAAAATCTTTCTGTTTCATATTTTGCAACTTCTTAAACAAGTCAAGCTCATAGTCGACTGGTATGAACTTAGCTTTCAACTTAGTCACCATCAACCTCCACCGATTGATCTTTGTTTCACCTTCATCTTCTCGGTCTCTCTGTAGTTCTTTCCACTAGAGAGCAGCATGTCCTTTCAACTTTGTTTGTGCTAATCTCACCTAAAGAGGATCTTCAATTTCTTCTAGCTCAAAGAAATCTTCAAGTTCACCAATCTAATCAATCATATTGTTGGACTTTAAAGTACCAGAGAAAGTAGAAACTTCCATTCAGTAATTACTAAATCGAGTAGCAGGTCTAGGAACCCATGCAGTTCTATCTTCACTAGATCTATTCCTCTGGTCATCACCACTAGATCCATTAGTTTCAAATTCTTCAGTAGCTTCTTCATAGCCATCCTCAGTACCAACATTCTAAGGTATACTAGAAACAATTCTCATGATCTCAGTGACCATATCATTTTCATCAATTCCATCTCAGATCTGAAATTTGATTTCACCTTCTCTATGATCCAGGATTCAATAGTATCACAAAGATCTAAAATAACTCTACGGTCCAATCTTCTTAGAGGTATCCTTAAACATATGCAAAACCCTCTGCAACAAACCCTCACTAACCACCTTGTGACAATTTCCAAGTTGCAACAAGTCAAGTCCCAACCTACAATCTTGTAAACAACTAGGGCACAATTTTGCAAGTTTAGTGCTTCAGATTTGCAATTTAGATAGCACACAATATTTTCTCCAATAAGATCAACTTCACAAGATCATCCTTGCTAGGTCAACCTTCTACTTCGACAAGATCAAACTCTCACTTCAACAGGAACAAAACTTCACTCTAATACCACCTTATGCAGTCAAGGATGGTGGATCCAATGATGGATAGCCCAAACCTTGCAGCCAATAGAATTACATAGTGAATTAATCAATAATGCAACAAAAAGTAATTGTTCAACACTAATTTTCATTAATAGGCTCAGCTGTAAGGCCTTCTAGGTTAGGGCTAATTACATTCAGAAAATAATTATGCAAGATCCACAACTAGATCTAATACAAACTTAGCTAGTTCAATTTTGAAGACAATTAGAAACTGATGGAAACCCTAAGGAAGATCAAAACTCAAGCTCACAAGCCTCCAAGCAATCTCCTTGTTCCCAAGTTTACAAAACCCTAGCTCTGCTACAAATGACTATCAAATTACAATCTAATCTGCAAGAACATCAAGAACTTTTCCACAACTTCTCTTTGAAGTTTCACATCTGAAATTCATATCTACTTGATTGTCTAAGTCTTGATCTTCTCTCAATTCTATCCTTAAACATCTACCCAAGCCCTCCTTAAATACTAATCATCAGCCACAAGCTAGCTCGATGAAACCCTTAACTCCCCCAAAAAAAAAATTAAATGCCATATAGGTCATCTTACAAATGTATAGAAATATTTAATTTTGCATGTCAGTCCAAAACAATGGCTACCAATAATTAATTCACCAAGTTGGCTCAAAAAATCACATAGAACTTCAGTTGGTAAGTCAGAACTACTGAGCGACAGTAAAATTAATGAGCACGCCAGGCATCACCGAGCACCAGTGTTGACCAAGCACCACAGGCATCACTGAGCAACAATTTTACCGAGCGCCAGAGACTACCAAGTTCCTTCAGTGACTAAGCTTCCTTTAATGACTAAGACCATTGGTCAAGGCTACAACCAAGTAACACTAGCCAAAACATAAACACCCCATGCAATTTCATCGAGGACACAGAATGCCTTACCTTAACCTTGGATGCCCCTGCATCATAATATGATTGAAACTAGATCAAGAACCAGAGGTAATGTATTTCAGTTGAATCCTGCTGAGAATACAAGTTTCATTACTAAATTTGATGAGAGTTGGTTATGGAAAAAAAAATTATGTCATATAAATTTTGATAACATTGTGAAAGTAAGCACTACATTTGCAGTAAGAGATTTTCCTAAGATTATGAAACCTACTAACATGATATGTAAAGAATGTGTTATGACTAAGCAGAAAAGAAGTTCTTTTCCCAGTAAGAAGTTCACCACAACAACAAAATTGAAAATTATTCATATAGATTTGAGTGGTCCCACAAGGACTAGACGATTCTATGGTGAAATGTATTTTATGATTCTTTTTATGACTTTACTAGAATGACGTGGATAGCATTTCTTTAAGAAAAATTTGAAGCAATTGATAAGTTTAGATTGATTAAAAAAAAAGTTGAGAATGAATCTGGGATGAAGATCAAATGTTTAAGGTCTGATAGAGGTGGAGAATTTACTTCAAAGGAATTTAATACTTTTTTTGAAGTGAATGGCATTAAGAGACAATTTTCAACCCCTAGAATACCTGAACAAGATGGTATTGCAAAATGAAGGAACCTATTAGTAACTGAAGTAACAAGAGCTATGTTATTTGAGAATGATATAGCGAAGACATTTTAGAGAGAAGTAGTGACCTCAATAATATATACAATTATTAGTGTACAAATCAGAGTAGACACAGACAAGACACCTTATGAATTATGGTTTGGACATGCATAATTAGTTAAGCTTTTCATAATTTTTGGAAGAAAATATTATATTAAGAGCGATGATGACATTGGTAAGTTTGACCGCAGAAGTGATGAAGGTATATTGCTTGGTTATTCATTGAAAAGAAAAGTGTATAGATGTTTCAATAAAAGCACTAAGACTATTGTTGAGAGCGCAAATGTTAAAGTTGATGAGAAGTTCAAAATTAAGGAAACAATACTTGATTATGAATTAGATGAAGAAGCTCACCCTAGAATTGATCAAGAAAATGTTGAATTATTTCATGAAACTGACACTGATTTGGAGAATGAGAGTTACATTGAGGAAATAAGAGAAGAACCAATCTCTGAACATAGAGTTGAAGCAAGAACTAGGATAGTGACACCTAATAAGAATCTAGCAAGGAATCATCTTGCTGATCAGATCATTGGGAGCATAGAAAAAAGAGTTCTTACAAGAAATAAGGTACAAGACGAACTATATTTGATTTCTCAAATTCAACCTAAAACTATTGATGAAGCTTGTAAAGATGAAAATTGGATTCAAGCAATGAAGGAAGAACTAGATGAAATTGAAAAGTACAAAAATTGGGAGTTGGTCGCTAGACCTAAAGATAAAAATGTTATAGGAACTAAATGGGTCTTCATAAACAAGATTAATGAACAAGGTGAAGTTGTAAGGAACAAAGAAAGATTGGTATGTAAAGGATACTCACATCAAGAAGGAATTGATTATGAAGAAACTTTTTCACCTTTTGCAAGAATTGAAGTGATAAGAATGTTTTTGGCTTATGAAACTTATAAGAAATTCAAAGTGTATCAGATAGATGTAAAATCAACATTTTTGAATGTAGAAGTGGAAGAAGAAATCTACATTGAGCAACTTGAAGTTTTTCCTTTAACTCAAGTAGGAGAAAAGGTATGTAAACTAAACAAAACTCTATATGGACTAAAATACGCACCTACAACATGGTATGCAAGATTAGATAAATATTTGATAAAATTGGGATTTACTAAAGGTAGTGCAGATAGTAATTTATCTCTGAAAGAGATTGAGAATGATATATTGATTATAATTACTTTTGTTGACAATATTATATTTGGAGGAGGACAAGATGAAACTAGTTTTAAATTCATTGATGAAATGAAGACAAAATTTGAAATGAGCAAGATTGGTGAGATGAAATATTTTTTAAGATTACAAATAGCACAAAATAGTGATGGTATTTTCTTATCTCAAAAAAAATCTAAAAGACTTGTTGCAAAGATTTGGAATGGAAAAGTGTAAGCCTGTTGGCACACCTATGGTAACTAGTCATAAGTTATCTAGCACAGATGAAACTCCTATAGTTGAATAAAAGAAGTACAAATCCATGATTGGAGGATTATAGTATTTAACTTATACAAGACTAGATATGTCCAATATCATTAGAGTTGTTGCAAGATTTCAAGCTAATCCTAATGAGTCACATTATGTAGTAGTAAAAAGAATATGTTGGTATTTGAAAGGCACAATTGACTATGGGTTACAGTATGATAAATCAAATGGCTTTACCCTATGTGCATATACGAAGGTAGATTGGGGAGGTAGTGTTGATAAAAAAAGAGTATAAGCGGTGGAGCATTTTTTCTTGGAGGAAGATTGGTTTCTTGGCTACGTAAGAAACAAAATTGTATTTTACAGAGCACAACAAAAGAATAATATGTAGCAACATCAAATAATTATAATCAGATAATATGGATGAAATGAATGTTGAAGGATATTGGAATCAAGTTCAATGAACCTATTATCATACACTGTAACAACACCAGTACAATAAATATATCTAAGAACCCTATGTTGCATTCTAAAACAAAACATATAGAAATCAACTATAATGCTCTAAGAGAAAAATTTGTAGAAAATGAAGTCAGACTTGAGTATATCAATACAAAAAAACAAATCACAGATATATTTACAAAGCCTTTACCTAGAGATACATTTAAGTATTTGGGAGGTATGCTTGGGGTTATGCCCCACCCTACTTTTGAGTAGTGATGCAAAAAGTTGCATCAGTCCAGTGGTATATGAGCTCTATCCATTCTAGATTGTATGCATCTATACTTCCTCTATGGGGGAGTATGTGTTTTTTTGAGCTGAGTCATGGAATCTTATGATTGTGAATGGTTTCTTTTGACATTCAAGCTTTTGGATTGACATATTGATGCTCTCTTTGTCATTGATGTCAATGGGAAAGAAGGATACATGAAAAACACTTGATGATTGATAAATTTGATTGATGAAGAGGATTTGAAAAGGTGAAGTACTAAGGAGAAGGATACATCTAATGATTGATTGATTTAATTGATGAAGAGGATTTGAAAAGATAATGC
This sequence comes from Chamaecyparis obtusa, assembly GCA_027943335.1. Lineage (NCBI taxonomy): Eukaryota > Viridiplantae > Streptophyta > Pinopsida > Cupressales > Cupressaceae > Chamaecyparis > Chamaecyparis obtusa. The sequence continues at coordinate 312,049 of BSBK01004780.1, forward strand.
AAAACAATAGTGTTGCAGTTTGGTATTCATGGAACTTGGATATTTTTTCATCTATGTTGCCATCAATGCCAATGGGGGAGATTGTTAGGAATGAATGCTAAATATATCCTATGGGGGAGTATTCAAAGTCATTCTATAGTAGTTGTATGTTGCATTGATGACTATATTTGTCATTGATGGCAATACATTGATCTATTGGAGAATAGTAGAGAAGTAGAGAGTGTTTGTATTAGTGCACGTGGAGAATTGTAGATCAAGCTATGCAGAGTTGAGGACTTATTCTATATTGTGTCCTGATAATATGGCTAGGAGTGCATACAAAAATTCAATTATTCATGATATTTTTTTATTGTAGGAAAAAATAGGTTTTAAACAGGACCTGAAACCCCATACAAGTAGAGAATTTTTGTTTTAAGGTTAGAGCATACTAAAGAGAAATAGGACTGAGATCCAGTCCACTAGAACCAAACCCAGTAGAAAAAGCTAGAAAACCAAACACCAACAAGAAAACAACTACCAGAGAGAGCCAAAAAAAGGCTAGTACTAGGAACCTAGGGTACTAAGCAAACTCTTTATGAGTTTCATCTGCTTCCTTCTTCGCCTTAGAGATCTTTTTTATGGCATCGTTAAAGTCAAAAAGCTCCTGAATTATTTCTTGGATCTTTCTCCTTTTAACAAACTCAGTACATTTACCTAGGCCATCCTTTTCCATATCTTTGTTATCCTCTTCAGGTTTCTTGCTAGGGGAGCCAGCATCCAGCTCTGCTTTGATGGTCAAAAAATAGTCCATGGCAGAACCCATGAATAGATTATCATCCTGCATATGTTTCTTCATGGCATTCTCCAACATATCCATTCTAACTTACATTTCCTGCACCTTCTTGTCCCTATCCTTGTTCATGTTACCATCTAAAGAATTTTAGCCAGACTCCAACCTTTCCTGGAGGGAATCAACCTTAGCAATAATAGAATGACATTTTAAATTTAATTTTTTTATTTCCTTGAATACCCATTTCAATAAATGAAATGAATAAATAGAAGTAGCCTTTGCAGTCTAGAGAACCCCAAAGCGAGGGTTAATTTTGTCATCCATATCTTCTTTGAGAATTTGAACATTTCATTCCCGCATATCAATATTTTTGGTGAAGGGAATGTTCTGAGAATGGGTAGGGGCATCAACTTTCTCCGCTCCAAGGGAAGCCACCTCCACATTAGGGGAAATCTTCTCCACTTTAGGGGCATCCTTTGAAATATCTGAACAAACCTCCATGATAACCTCCAACTTAAGGGATATGGGCACATCATGTTCTTTGAAACTATCATACTCCACCAAGATGGAGACCTATTGACCACCAAAATCCTCCTCTTTCTTTTCATCCTCATTGTTATTCTTGATCCCAGAGGTATTCCCCACCTCCATAGTACCAACGCCCTCCTCCTCCAATTTTTCATAATCCCCAAAAGCCATATTTGACACCGAAGTTGAAGCATCACTACCTTCCTTGGTTGAATCAGCCATGTCCTCATAAACATTTGCACTCTCAATAGTGGTATCACTATCCATACCTGTATCCTTATCATTTCTTAATTTTTTCCCAGAAGGACTCTCCTCTTTAACAACCATCTCCCTAAAATGTTTCGTAGTTGAGCTAGAGGTTTTGGGTGAAGAAATGATAGGGCTATAAATGGCAGTCTTCTTAATGTGTTTGATAAAGAGGAGAATAAGCCCTTCATGTAGAATGGGTTTCTTCTATTTCTTTCTATGCTAAGAAATACTAAGGCAAAGGGACTAGAGGATATAGTAAGGCAATGAAACCCTAATCTTATGATGGAAATGATAGAGAAACACAAAATGGTAGGAATGGGCACATTTAAACCTACCATCCAGGGTAAAATATTCCATGATTTCCATCATAACCGTCACCTAGATTTCTTTGAACATCACTATTGAAGATTTTCCAGTAGGCTAGTACTGACTGTATGTTTGTTGTTGATGACAACATATGGAAAGTAGCATGTGTGTAAGTCTTATGTAGTAAGCTTTCAGTATATGTTGCATGGACATGATATCAACATGATATCTTGGGTGCAGAGGTTAACTGTTAGTACACACAATTATATAGCAGCTGGTGTCAATAGTGTTCCTGATAGAGTAACAGACAGTGTTTTATGTATGTTTGTCCGTATAGTTATCATGGAGCCTTGTGCCATTGGATATATGTTGAAGACATGTTAGTGATGTTTCAGTCATGGATGCATAGTCTGTTGATGAGTAGAAGTGAAGTTATGCAATCGCTATTTGCCCGTAGCAATTTCTTGTGTTTATTCAGAAGAGCCGATAGAGATTTTATTGGTTCTTGAGTTGCACCTATCTTTAGGGTATGCGCCCTTGGAGTTAATATTAGAGAATATTTATTGATGTTTTGTTAAGAGTGCATGAGTTAATTCAGCTTACAGAGAAAGTTCCAGTTGTTTCGGTAGAGCCAACAGTGTGTACCGTGCATCTACATTTATCTTATGGGACAGGTCCTAGATTGTGTTGCATGCATAGTAGAGCCAACATAATGTTTATTTGAGGTTTTTTTTATTTCTCTAATATGATTTCAAGGTGGTTCTAAAAGGCCAACTTGATTATATCATTTCGAGGAAAAATATTTATAGGTAGTCATTTGTGATTGCTGAGGTACGGTTCATGGTTGATTAAGCACAACAAAGCAGAGTGTGTGAACTATTGATCCATTAGAAGGAGGTCTATGTGACCAAGTAAATTATTTGTGTTATTCATTGGAACTATCCAGATAGCAGGTCAAAGTGCAATTCACCAAGATCCAGATATAGTGTGTATCTGTTATTTAGAAGGTTGTAGCCTTCACCCATTTGAGCAATGAGCTCTCGAATAGTCCATCCTCTCCCCTAACAAGGAAAATTGTAAAAGACTCCTAATAGGGTCTGACCCTTGACCAGGTCAACTATACTTAATATATTGTAAAGCTACTCCTAATAGGGTAAAGGATCTTCTAACAAGGATCATTATACACTAGTACAAAATATTAGTGGGTATCAAGTCCCACCGGGATTTTTACCTATTTGGGTTTCACCGTAACCAAAATATTAGTGTTGTGTTCATGTGTTCCTTCATTGCATTTATGATTTATGTTTAAGTATATTTAATTGGATAAAGAATTGAATCTTGTAGATAACTGATTCACCCTTCGCCCCTCTTAGTTATCTCTTGGGACTCTATCTAACAATTGGTATCAGAGCCAAGTGCCTTGGAGAGAAATTTTAATAGCTTGAGGTTGATTAGATGGCATACTTCATGAAAGAAAGTCCTAAGTTTGATGAAGAGAATTATCTTGATTGGAAGAACAAGATGGTGACTCATTTGTAGTGCATTACTTTTGAAGTTTTTAATGTAACTATTAAAGTAGCCAAGATTCCTACTTTAGAAGACCTTGCAAAAGATGATGCTACTGACACACAAAAGGAATTGTTTCATAAGAATGCTATTTCTAAATAAGCCCTTATCAGCACCCTATCTGATGGTGAAATTTTAGAAGTAAAAAAGGTAGATACAACCCATAAAATAGGGAAGCACAAAGAAGACATATTTGAAGGAGACAAAAAATCAAAGGATGCATCCAAAAAGACATGGAAGGAAAGATACAATACATTAGAGATGTTTCCTGAAGAAAACATTAGATCTTACAATCAAAGAATAAATGAAGCAGTTGCTAGAATCAGGATCAATGGTGCAGAGATTTTAGAGGAGGACATTATGGATAAATTGATGACTACTCCTACTCCTGAATATGAAAGCAAGATTAACATCCTTGATGATACCATGCATCTTACATCTAATGTGAAGAGAGAAACCTTGATCAGAAAGATCTTAGCTTTTGAGATTTTAAGATTGAAGATAGAACCAAAGAGTGAGATAACTTTCAAAGCAACAGTTCATGGTAAGAAATTTGCAAACACTTCTGGTAATTTTGATGTTGATGATGAAGATAAAACATTGGATGATTTTATTTCTATGATTTCCAAAAGAGAAAAGAAAGGAAAAGGAAAATATGAAGGTCAATTACCATTTAAATGCTTTTCATGTAATAAGATCGATCATTTTTCATCTAGTTGTCCCACTAGAGCTAGAAAGTTCAAGAAGGATTACAAGCCTAAGTATTCTAAGGGATGCTACTATAGTTGGTAGAGGAGCCATCAATTTGGATGGAAAGAACAATACTGATGATGTTCTTTATGCTGATGGTTTGAAATATAACCTTCTGATTGTTGGATAGTTACTTGGAAAAGGCTATCAGTTGGAGTTCAAAGATGACAAATGCATCATTAACAACAAAGATGGTCTTATGCTTGTATCAGGCTCAAAGACAAGAGGTAATGTTTTTCAACTCAATTTAGAAGCAAGTTGTTTTGTTGATAAAGTTGATGATAGTTGGTTGTGACATAAAAGACTATGTCATATCAATTTTTATAACATAGTAAAGATAAGCAATGTTAAGGCAGTAAGAGATCTACCTAGCATAAAAAATCCAATTGATACTATATGCAAAGAATGTATGATGGGGAAGCATGTGAGAAATTCATTTAGGAGCAAGCATAATTCAGTAGAAAACAAGTTGGATCTGATTCATACAGACCTATGTGGTCCAACTCAAACAAGATCATACTATGGTGAAAGGTATATCATTTTGTTCGTTGATGATTATACTAGGATGATGTGGGTTGCATTCATGAAAGACAAATCAGAATATTTTGAGAAGTTCAAAATATTCAAAGCTAAGGTTGAGTATGAATCTGGACTAAAGATAAAATTTTTGAGATTGGATAGATGAGGAGAATTCACCTCTGACAGATTCTATGAGTACTGTGAAGAACATGGCATAAAGAGATAGTTAAGTGCACCTAGAACCCCTCAGTAAAATAGAATTATAGAGAGAAGGAATAGGATCATCCTTGATACAACACACAACATTATGATAGAAGGAAAAGTTGCACACACCTATTGGAGAGATACAGTCAATACAACAATATATACCATCAATAGAATTCAATTGAGGCTAGGCACTGACAAAACACCTTATGAGCTATGGTTTGGTAATGTTCCCATGGTAAAATACTTCAAAATATTTGGAAGTAAGTGCTACATCAAGAGGAATAAAGAAGTAGGCAAGTTTGATGCAACAAGTGATGAAGGTATTTTTCTTGGTTACTCTACTAAAAATAAAGCTTATAGATGTTTCAATTTAAGATTGAAAATATCATTGAAAGTGCTCATGTAAAGATTGATGAAATTTTTATGATTCAAGAAAGATACCATGATTACTCACCCATGATTGAAGAAGAACCTAGACCCTCCACTAGTGAGACAGTCATTGAGGAAATGTTTGATAGTATTGATGTGTTATTCAATGACCCTGAGGCAAGTGAAGAAAATACTCCTAAGGTTGATGAGTCAGCATCACCTAAAGTTCCAAAGTTTACATCAAGAAACCATTCCAAGGTCAACATCATTGGAGATCAGAGAATACAAGTCTTAACAAGATCACAAGAAAAGAACTTAGCTAGCAGTGAAGTGGTATGTTTACTATGTCAGATTGCACCTTTAAGTGTTGAAGATGCTTGTAATGATTCAGATTGGCATGATGCTATGAAAGAAGAACTTGATCAAATTATTAAGAATGACATTTGGGAACTGGTCCCAAGACCTAGTGATAAGAATGTGATTGGAACAAAGTGGATATTCAGAAATAAGATGAATGAAGATGGTACAATAGTAAGAAATAAAGCAACTTTAGTATGTAAGGGATATGCACATAGAGAAGGCATTGATTATTCTGACACATTTGCACTTGTCAGTAGATTAGAAGCTATTAAGTTTTTTCTAGCCTATGCTACAGTCAAAAACTTCAAATTTTATCAAATGGATGTCAAGTTAGCATTCCTGAATGGAGATTTGAAAGAAGTATACATTAAGTAGCCAGAAGCATTCACCTTATCAAAAAGACTTGATATGGTATGAAGATTGAAGAAGGCCCTCTATGGACTTAAGCAAGCCCCAAGAGCATGGTATGAGAGACTAGATGGATACTTAACAAAGATTTGATTCAAGAAAGGAGAAACAGATTGTAATCTATTCATTAGAGAGACATCTGAAGGTTTACTACTTGTAGCTATATTTGTTGATGACATTATCTTTGGAGGTAATGACAAACTCAGTGCTTAATTTTCCAAAGAAATGCAGAATGAGTTTGAGATGAGTATGATTGGTCCTATCAAATACTTTTTGGGACTAAATGTGGAGGAGACAAAAAAAGGAATCTTTATTAATCAGTCAAAGCATGTGAAAGAGATACTGAAGAAATTCAAGATGGATGATTGCAAGCTAGTAGGAACCCCTATGATCACTAGATGCAAGCTTACACAAGAAGATGACTCACCAGTAGTATATATAACATTGTATAAGTCTATGATTGGTAAACTCATATATCTTACTTAGAATCGACCTTATATTTCCAATGCAGTTGGCATAGTTGGAAGATTTGTAGCAGAGCCTAAACAAAGTCACCTCATGGTAGTAAAGAGAATGTTCAGATACTTGTAGGGAACTATAGATTATGGTCTATGTTATCCTAATTAAGAAAATTTTGAGCTTCATGTGTACACTGATGCAGATTGGGCAGGATGTGTTGATGACAGAAAGAGTACTTCAAGTGGAGCAATGTTTCTTGGTGATAGACTTGTGATTTGGACAAGCCAGAAACAAAATTGTATTTCTCAGTCAATAGTAGAAGTGGAGTATGTTTCACTAGGCTTGAATTATTCTATAATTATTTGGATCAAGCATATGATAATGGATTTTGGAATTCAAATTGATTATCCTATTGTTATTCACTATGATAACACTAGCACTATCAATATGTCAAAGAACCTTTTGATGCATGCAAAGACAAAGCACATTGAGATCAAGTATCACTTCCTTAGAGAGAAAGTGATAGAGAAAGAAGTCAAGTTGGACTATGTGAGTATTAAAGATTAGTTGGTAGATATATTCACACAACCCTTGCCTAAGGGTACTTTTGACTATCTCAAGGAGAAGTTGGGGGTCAATCCCTTCCCTGATTCTGGTTAGAAGAAAGAATGAAATGCACTTGTCCTCAGGGACTAGTGGAAGGTTGACTACTCTACCTCAGGAGTAGTACCGGTGCTTAAAATGAATGGTGCCCTTTGCCATTGATGTCAAAGGGGAAGTATATATAGAGTCATGAAAAAAAGAAGTAAAAAGAGGAGTAATATATTAAGGGGGAGAAACATTTAGTTATGACAGTAGTATAATTGAGGAAATGGAGAATACTAGAAAATATTGTACCAGATGGAGGATTCATCTTTGGAGGAGTTTTGAAGAGGAAATGGAGAATGTTATAAAATAAATGTTCATTTGTGTTGGTGGTGGTTTTTCATTCCACATGTTGGCATCAATGCCAAAGGGGGACATTGTTGGAGATTTTCCAGCAGGCCAGTACTGACTGTATGTTTGTCATTGATGATAACATATGAAAAGTAGCATGTTTTGAAGTCTTATGTAGTAATATTTTAGTATATGTTGCATGGACATTATATCAGCATGATATCATGGGTGCTAAGGTTAACTGTTAGTACAAATAGTTATATAGTAGCTGGTGTTAGCAGTGTTCTTGGCAGAGTAACATACAGTGTTATGTGTATGGTTGTTCGTATAGTTATCATGGAGCCTTGCACACTTGGATATATGTTGAAGACATGTTAGTGATATTTCAGTCATGGACGCATAGTCTTTTGATGAGTAGAAGTGAATCTATGACATGACTATTTGCCAGTAGCAGTTTCTTGTGTTTATTTAGAAGAGTCAATAGAGATTTTATTGGTTCTTGAGTTGCACCTATATTTAGGGTATGAACCCTTGGAGTTAATCTTAGAGAAGAGTTATTGATGTTTAGTTAAGAGTGCATGAGTTAATTCAGCTTACAGAGAAAGTTCTATTTTTTTTGGTAGAGCTGACAATGTGTACCATGTGTCTACACTTACTGTATTGGACAGGTCCCAGATTGTGTTGCATGCATAGTAGAGCTGAAAAAATGTTTATTGGAGTTTTTTATGATTTCTCTAATATGATTTTAATGTGGTTCTAATAGGTAGACTTGATTATATCATTTAGAGGAAAGATATTTATAGGTAGTCATTTATGATTGCTGAGGTGTCATTCATGGTTGATTAAGCATAGCAAAGTAGAGTGTGTGAAGTATTGAGCCATTAGAAGAAGGTCTATGTGACCAAGTAAAGTACTTATGCTATTCATTGGAACTGATCCAAATAGTAGGTCAAAGTGAAGTTCAACAAGATCCATATATAGTGTGTATCTGTTATTCAGAAGGTTGTAGCCTTCACCCATTTGAGTAGTGAGCTCTCCAATAGTGCATCCTCTCCCCTAATAGGGACAATTTTAAAAGACTCCTAGTAGGTTCTGACCTTTGACCAAGTCTACTATACTTAATATATTGTAAAGATACTCCTAACAAGGTAAAGGATCTTCTAACAAGGATCATTATACACTAGTACAAAATATTAGTGGGTATCAAGTCCCACCATGGTTTTTACCTATTTGGGTTTCCTGGTAACCAAAATATTGGTGTTGTGTTCATGTGTTCCTTCATTGTGTTTATGATTTATGTTTAAGTATAGTTAATTGGATAAAGACTTGAATCTTTTAGATAACTGATTCACCCCCCCCTCTCAGTTATCTCTTGGGACTATTCCTAACAGTTGCAACATCATAGCAACCACTAGAATCTTTCACCAAACTCTTCCCTTCAACCTTGCTTTTGGGGAAGCATCAGATGGCCTTTTACAAAATTCTCTTATCTCTGTAAAATTTTATTCCCTTGAGGCTAAGCTCGGACACCTCAAAAATGAGTTCCTTAGTTATGTTCATAGTGAGACCAGCTATAGTAACCACCCCTTCTTTCTAGGACTCAGCAAACATTTTCATAGCACTATCTTTCGTCCCATGCAACCATTCCATATAGGTAGTAAGACCCCCCTTAGTGAGAATTTCCCAAACCTTTGGTATTTTTTCCCATTTCACACAGTCCTTGAGTTCTCTTCAATTTAGCCCACCATCGACGATCTCGAAGATAACAATGATAGTAACATAAGTAGAGAAAAACCAAATGTTGAAAGAAAAGGAAGATTTGAAATAAACAAAGATTAACTCATGCCTGCAATTAGTAATCCCTTCGCAACACCATCAAAGTTAATTTTAATCCATCTCTGTAGAGGAGAGAGCCAGATGGGATTCTCCCTTTGAGTTGAGGTTTAATTTGTGGGCTCAGCACTGAAAAACACTAGCCAAAGTCCAGCAACCTACCAATGGATGATCTATAGTTTTCCTTGAGATTTCTCTTAATCTTCTCAACAATCATCATAGGTGGGAGTTCATTATTCCTAAAGAATCTATCATTGCATTCTCTCCATAACCTCCAAATTAGATGGGGAGCAATAAGATTCCACAACTGATGATCTATAGGGACCTTCTCTTTTCTTTACTACATACAAAACTTCTCCATATTATTGGGAAAAAACCAGTTAATCTACCAGCATTGTAACAAAAGTCCCTAGACTTCCCAAGCAAAGCAGTAATCAATGGTGAGATGGAAGATTGACTCCTTAGTAATCTTACAAAGGAAACATCTATTACTCAAGATCATACCACATTTATAAGAATTTTATTTTGCAAAACTAGCGAGAAAAAAATATTAATTTTTAGCATTAAACTTTTATCTAACACCTGAGCCCAAAAGGGGAGAGGATTCAACTGTTGTAGTAAGAGCTCAAAACAAGAGGCTATAGTGAAGACACTAGAAGGAAGAATACCCCAAAAAAACTCATCTTCTCTAGATGCTTTAACTTTCCAGATCATCAGATCCAGCATCAACGGCTTAAGCGCTTCATTCACTAAGGAAATATCAATCCACGAACCATTTCTCCAGTAGTCCCTAACCCTAGACCCAAATCTCTGACTACAGAGGTTAATGAAAGGTTGAAAAGAAGAGACAACACTAAGATGACAATCTTTGAGCCAGCAATCAGCCCAAAACCTGATTCTTCTGTCATTGCCAAGATACCACCTAGCCCCTTTAAGGGCAACCTCCATAGCATTCTGGATACTATTACAAATGGAAGAGCCTTGCACTTTCAAATCTATTTTCCAAAATTCAAAGATGTGGGAAAAGGAGAAGAGATACTTTTATAGATGATTTCATTCCATTCTCTCTTTTCTACAAAAATCCTACAAGTTTCTTTGGATAGAAGCACCACATTGGTAACTCTTAGATGATGAATGCCTAGCCCCCACCACTTTTTAGGAGTACAAACCTTGTGCCAAGCCACCAGGGACAATCTCTTTTTGTCTTCCACTCTGAACTATAAGAAATTTCTCTAGATTTTTTCAATAATATCTACATGTTTACCAATAATTTTAAAGAGACTGAGAGAATAAATGGTGACGCTCTGCAAAGACGTCTTCAAGAGATGAAGTTTATCGGCTTGACTTAGTAACACACCTTTCAAACCAGCCAACTTTCTGTTGGCAATTTGGCTGAGTTGATTGCATAGATGTTGTCATTATGGAAAAATATGATCCACATGAAGATCACACAAGTCAAAGAGCAAGTATGACGGAGCACATTGCATATTTGTCTATGTGTGAGACAATATTTTTACTAGTGTACCCAGACATAATTTTTGTTTGCAACGTTGATTGGAGTGATTTCAGTGCTTGCACACTTGACCTTAGAATCTATGGTGACTAATGATGACCCATCTCAGAGTGCAAGTCATTACGGCATGTACAAAAGAAGTTATGATAGTTTTATCGAAGACAGTGTGAAGCCGACAGGACAGTATACAAAGGCAAAATTGGTAAAGAGTTAAGGGATTATTTTGTTTATCAAAATAATGTCTTAACAATATAAATGGATGACATCTTATATTTTTACTCTTGGTTAAAGCTATTGGTATATATGTAAATGTAATTGTAATTGTAAATTGTAGTAACAGTTGTAATTATAAAACCAGCAAGCAATTGTAGTAGTATGATGTGAAGTATATGAAGCATATGTAATAGCGATAGTGAAAGATCAATGAAGAGATATTGATGAAAGTAGTATAAGGTTATGTACCTTGACCTATTTTTTAATTTGTGTATATTGTATATTACTTGTTTGGCCAGTGGGCTTAGCTAGTAATCACATTTTGTACTACCAACTCCTAACAGGGTTGAGGCTTCTAACAAGGCATATAGTCCCTTAATCAGGACTGATACACTATATGTTTGTAATAGACTCCTAATAGGGTCAACATCCTTAATAGGATGCTTTTGATTAGTGGATCTTTTTGGGTACCATCCCCACCAGTGTTTTCCCTTGGCCAGGGTTTCCTTGAGAACAAATAATGTGTTATGAGTTCTTTATTGTTATGTGTGTTGTTTAGCTTCTTATGTTATGCATGTATAAAGATAATCTATTATATCCATAATTGGGAAAAAGATAAAGTTTGTAGAATACTAATTCACACCCCCATCTCAGTATTCCCTATCTCTAACAATTGGTATCAGTGCTTAGTTACTTGGAAAAGAATCATTCAAGGAAAGCCTAGCAGCTTGAGTAAGATCTCTATGGATATGGATCAACTACAGAAGAATCTTGAGGAAGCTCTTGAATAGATTGATATGCTTACTAATGAAAGAGACACTCTAAAATTAAAATATGATGATGCAAAGAACCTCATTGATAAATTGAAAAACAAATTAGAAGATCTGAGATTTGAAAGGAAATCCGAAGTTCTTATTGAAGATTGTGATGACAATTTGGAAAAAGAAAATGAGATCCTTAAGCATGAATTGAAGATAGAAAATTTGAAGCTTAGTTTGAAAGATGGAAATGGAAAGAATGAAGAAAATCTGAAATTTGAGAATGAAAGTCTAAAAACTAAAAATGAAGGACTGAAATCTAAACTTGGAAATGTAACATCTGAACTTGAGAAAGTCAATTTGCAGTATGCTAAACTTGAGAAATACAACAAGATTGTCAAAGGTAAACTGACTCAATCCAAGCAACAACTTGAAAAGATATATTCAACTAGTGAGAAGATTGATAGACAAGCATATTTTCAGAAACCATTCTATGATAAGACTAGTCTTGGATTCAACACTCTTAAAGCAAATGATGAAAGTAAGGAAGTAGATCTGAAAGCTTAGATGAAAAGAAGTCTAATGAGATCAACAAATCTGAAGATACACCTAAAGAAGAAGAATCACCAAAGAAATATGAATCATCCAAAGCTATGCAAAGAGAATTCAAATGTAGATGTTTCACTTGTAATACTATTGGTCATATGAAGAAAGATTGCACAGGTAAGCAATTTAAACCTCTCAATGGTTATTGTTATAACTATCATGGATTTGGGCATAGAGCTATTGAATATAGGAAACCTAAATTTATTGAGAATAATAATAATAGTAGAATGTTTAGGAATACTAACAATGCAGATAAGAAACCTACTAAAGATATGAATAGAAGAAATGGAGTAATATGTTATAGATGCAATAAGGTTGGACACATTGTTAGAAACTGCAGATCACAAATCAATCAACCTAAACCAAGATATGGAAGAAATGGAATTGTTTGTCAGCTATGTAACAAGATTGGACATAGATCAAGGTTTTGTAGAATGAACAATGGAGTTTTTCATCCTAACCCTAACCCTAGAAATCATGAAAGAAGAAATGAAGATGCAGGTAACATATAGAAAGGTTGCTGTAGCAATACAGATGAAGTGAAGTTTGTTAAAAGAATAGATCAAGGAGACATATTCAACATTGAAGGCAATCAGAAAGGTCAAGTATCAAGTGGTAAGAATGAATCCTTACCTGACCTATCTCAAAGCACTTAATTTATGAAAATTATAGTAGATTAGGAACTTAGATTAGTGTATAAGTAGATTTATGATGAATTAAGTTTTGCGTAGTTAATGGAAGGTAGTTTATGATATTATGATGCTATGGTTAAGAGTGCATAGAAAAATATTATGTTTTGTGAGATCGCAAGAAGTTTTAAGTTTTGCAGGATAGAAAAAACAACTTTTTGGAAAGAACTGGCAAAAGAATTGAATGCGATGTCAGAATTAAGTGAGATTGAAGTAATAAAAGGTTATGATTGATTTTATTTGATCATCAAAGTGAAAAAAAGTGTTAACGAGATCATAAGAGCAGTGATTGGAAGCTTTTTACAATGATTTGGTGAAGGATTTGAGTGTTGAATCTATGCAAGCCCTAAATTTGTGAAATCAAGGTGTTTTACTTGACAGATCTGTGAATCGGTAAAAGGAATTTGAAGTAATCATGGATGTATCTTTAATTCACAATGTCAAAGATAAAAATAGACCTAGAATGAAGAGGGAACCAGTTGAACCTTTGGAAGAAGACCCTAAGTTAGCTTTATCATCTGTATCAGATAGAGTTTTTCATTTAGAGAATGTAAGAAGTTATCTTGGATGCAAGTTAGAAACCATCAGTGATAGTGATTTTACAAGTGAGTATGAGAAGATTTACAACCAGGACATGTCATTGAAACAAGGATATGATCATTTGAAAGACAATGAGATTGTTAAGTATGGATTACAGTATGAGTTTGATAATGAAGAATTCACTAAGATAATCCTTAGCATAATTCATAATGGGAAGTTTTGGCTAGAAGATAGAGTAATAGACATTATAGCTGATTAGATTCATTAAGTCACTAGACTATCTAAATCCAGATCTATTTCTTTAAATGAGAAGAACATGAGAAAGATAGTCATTGATAACACTAATTCATCCTATAATAGAAGAAGAATTGTAATTAGTAAGATCCAACAACCTGATGTTAGATACTTATGCAAGATCCTAAAAACCAATTTTTTTGCAAATTCAAGAGAGGATGACATGGTAGCTAGAATGGTACACATAATTTACTTGATGTGTGCTGACAAAGTCCTAGTTGATATGTGTGAAATTCTGAGAATTCAACTATTTGAGAACTTGGAGAAGATTAAGAAGACAAAGTATGCACAATTTAGATTTTCATCTTTGATCACTTACCTGTTTTTTCATCTTTTGAGGAGATTTCCTTACACCATAGGAAATGATTGGAATGATGGACAAAATACAATGGAAAAGATTAATGTATTATACAAAAAGCATGTTATTGACAATTTTAACAAGAGTGCAATACTTGTTATTAAGACATTTCAAAATATTGTCTAGCAGATCAAGGATTCCATAGTCTCTTGTGGAGAAATACAAGAATGAAATATGTTTTATGGTTGACACTAACTTTACATACATTGAAGTAGTTGAACCTAGAATTGAGTTCATAGACCCTCTTGGCTATGAAATATCTGAAATAGAGACAAAAGAATATGTGAACGGGCTACTTAAGTGTAAGGTTGACACTCATAGTAATAGATTTGGAACTTTTGAAGAAAATTTCAACTTCGCAAAGGCTATCCTTGAGGAGAAACAGTCTAAGAAAAATGTTGAGAGCACTATTAAGAAAATATTGAAGGATACAGGATTGATAGAGAGAGAATTCTTAGTGGCAAAGTAGACAGCAGGAGCAATTAGAGATATTGGATAGAAAGAGATTTTATCTATACCTCCCTTATCATCTGGTGTAGCACCAGTCAAGGTGAAAGTAGAGGAACTTGAGAAGGAAAAAGTAGCAAGAAAACCTACTAGATCTACCTCCTCCACACCGAACAAGAGAGTGAAATAAATTTCTACTAGACCTGGTAAAAGGTAGAAAAATTTGGTGCCACCAGTACCTAGGAAAATTGTAGAAATTAAAGATGATGACACTTATGTGAAGAAGAAAGGATGGAAACCTAGAGTTGAGAGAGTGAATGAAGAAATTATAAAAGATGGAGACTTCACTAAAATGAATAAATAATATGACCTTTATGACTATTCTTGATAAATTGAATCTTGAAAATGCAGTGGTCAAGTATTTGATTCTGGCTAATAAGATTTTTGAGTCTATTAAGGGAAAGATACCTGATGACTTATTGTAGAAACTTGCTAACAGGAAGATGAGAGCACAAGAAGAAGACAAATCTATCAGAGAGAGTCTTGTGAAGAAACTATGTGATGGAAGAGATCATGAACATCTTAAAAAAATTTTGAAGCCCCTTAGCACCCATTTAAGGACAAAAATGAGAACCATTCAGATTATGGCAGGACAATATGAACAAGTGAATGCAGAGACTGAACAAGCAATAATCAACATTATGGAAGAAATTGTTGGAGAGACATCAGTTGCAGTAGAGTAGGTAGAAGAAGCAGAACAAGAGGATATTCCCTCTCCACTAGCTATTAAAATTGAAGAAGAATCTATGAATGTTGAAGGTAGAAGGATCACCTTGGATACTAATGATAATGTATTCAAGAATCTAGAGAATATTGTTGACAATTCGGCTCTTGATGAACTGGATAGAATTGTAGAAACAGATCAAACCCAATTTACTGTTGAAGAACCAAAAGTATCAGAAGTACAAGCATCTGTACCCTCTGTAGAAATCAATCTTAGTCCTGAGATTGGAAAGAAGAAGCAAATTGGATCTTTGTTTGAGGATTTGGGAAAAGAAGTGGATGATGATGATCAGATGGAATTGATCACATCTTTGAACAAAATCATTGGGAAGAATAAGAAACTTAAAAGTCTAGAAGGATGTTTGAAAGACCTAATGAAAAGATACAAAGTATTGTGACCACACAGATTGTAGAAACAAACCCTATGGACAAGGAAAAGAAAGTGATGAGGACTTTTGATGATGAGTTAACTAACCTAGCTGATATTGCAAAAGTGAAAGCACAGGCAGACTATGAGGCTAGAATGTTATTGAACATCAGTCAGTACATCAAAAATGATATCAGTACTCTTGATATCTATATCAAATATTTGAGGAAACATTTGGAGATAGGAAAATCTTTGTACATACAATGCACAAAATTAGAGACTTTGACAGTTGAGGAAGATCATAAGATAAAATTGAAGGAAGTGGAGATTCTGAATGAAATAAACCTTCTATCTAACCCTAATGTGAAGGTCAGTAATGTTGAAAAGAAATTTAGGAAACTTTTTGATGAAATCAGAATTATACAAGATGAGAAAGATAGGAAGTTAAGGAGATATACTCTTTAGAGAGAGCATGTTTCTATGAAGTTAAGTGTTATTGAAGAATAGTTGGAAGATTGTCTTACAGCTAAGACATCTTTTCAGAAATTCAACTTTGAAAACATCCAAGCTTGTCAAATAGCATCTTATGGACTGAGTGCACTACTCGATATGGTAGATTTCATTAAGAAGTCATCGAAAAAGGAGATAGAAAACATGAAGATAGATTTTGTAGATTGTGTTGCAAGCCTACCAGCTTTGCAATAAATACATTGAGGTATAACTCTTTTTTTATACAATTTTGTAGCCCTCCCTATCGTTATTTTGTCATTGTTGTCAAAGGCGGAGAGATATTTAGCATAAAATTGATAGTATATGATAAGATTTGATACTCTTAGGGGGAATATTGTATTATAGATAATATTTTTTGAGGAGTTATAAGGATAGTATATATATGTTATTCTAT
This sequence comes from Chamaecyparis obtusa, assembly GCA_027943335.1. NCBI lineage: Eukaryota > Viridiplantae > Streptophyta > Pinopsida > Cupressales > Cupressaceae > Chamaecyparis > Chamaecyparis obtusa. Next base: position 328,780 of record BSBK01004780.1, read on the forward strand.
GGCCACAATTTTGAGATTTTGGAGTTGCACACTTTGCCAATTTTCTCATATGTTGCCACCAATGACAGAGGGGGAGATTGTTGGCAATTTGGCTGAGTTGATTGCATAGATGTTGTCATTATGGAAACATATGATCCATATGAAGATCACACAAGTCAGAGAGAAAGTATGACTAAGCGCATTGCATATTTGTCTAAGTGTGAGATAATATTTTTACCAGTGTACCCAGACACAATTTTTGTTTGTGACATTGACTGGAGTGAGTTCAATGCTTGTTCACTTGAACTTAGACTCTATGGTGACTAAAAATGACCCATCTTAGAGTGCAAGTCATTAAGGCATGTACAAAATAATTTATGATAGTTTTATCGAAGACAGTGTGAAGATAACATAACAATATATGAAGGCAGAATTGGTAAAGAGTTAAGGGATTATTTTGTTTATCAAAATAATGTGTTAACAATATTAAGGGATGACATCTTAGATGTTTACTCTTGGTAAAAGCTATTGGTATATATGTAAATGTAATTGTAATTGTAATCACAATGTGTAGTAACAGTTGTAATTGTAAAAGTAGTAAGCAATTGTAGTAGTATGATGTGAAGTATACGAAGCATATGTAATAGCAATAGTGAAAGATCAGCAAAGAGATATTGATGCAAGTAGTATAAGGTTATGTACCTTGACCTATTTTTTAATCAGTGTATATTGTATATTACTTGTTTGGCTAGTGCGCTCAACTGGTAATCACATTTTGTACTACCAACTCCTAACTGAGTTGAGGCTTCTAACAAGGCATATAGTCCCTTAATCAGGACTGATACACTATATGTTTGTAATAGAATCCTAGCAGGGTCAACATCCTTAATAGGATACTTTTGATTAGTGGATCTTTGTGGGTACCATCCCCATCGGGGTTTTCCCTTGGCCAGGGTTTCCTCGAGAACAAATAATGTGTTATGAGTTCTTTATTGTTATGCATGTTGTTTAGCTTCTTATGTTATGGATGCATAAAGATAATCTATTATATCCATAATTGGTAAAAAGATAAAGTTTGTAGAATATTGATTCACGCCCCCCTCTCAGTATTCCCTATTTCTAACACTTTCTATTAAATCTATCAACAATACCATCCGAAAAGGTATGACAAGGTTTAAGACCAAGAGGAAGGAAAAGATAGGTAGCCAGAAAGGTATCAAATCTACACCCAATAATTCTATACTGCCTATCCTCAAGAGTATTTATAAAAATAAAGAGCTCTTCTCCCAGTTAATGGATTGACCAGAGCCTAAGGAATAAGTCGTAAGAGCTTGTTTAATAGCCTTAGCTTCCTAGATAGACGAAAAACCCATGATGATAGTGTCATCCACAAATTGTTCATGAGAACAAGGTCTAGAGGATGAGCACGGGGAGAGACCTTTGAAAAAACCAATGGAGACTAAATGCTAGAGATAACATCCCGGGCATTCAGCCATGATAGAAAACAAGATAGGAGATAGAGGATCTCCCTACCAAAGCCCCCTAGAAGGTTTGAAAAATCTAGAGGGGGATGCATTAACCATAATTGCAGTAGTAGAAGTACTAATGAGCTGGTAAATTAGTTTGAGGAAATTGTCACTGAAACCAAAAGATTTCAACACCTTGATCAACAAGTTCCAGTCCACCCAATCATAGGCCTTTGAAAGATCTAGTTTTAAATGAAAGCCAGGGTTGAGAGAAACTTGCGTGGAGTGAATAACCTCATGAACCTTCATAATCAAATCAAGGATCTTCCTGCTAGGAACAAATCTACTTTGCTAAGGAGAAATGATCTGAGGAATAATATCCAGCTAATGAGAGGTTATAACTTTAGATAAGATTTTGTACATAGAATTACAGAGGCTAATCATTCTAAAGGAATCCATTGAATCAGCACTAGGCTTCTTAGGAATCAAATCAATAAAGGTAACATTAATCTCTTTTAACAAGGATCTAGCTCCAAAGAATTCTTTAACAACATTGCAGATATCCACACCAATAATATGCTAGAATTTATGAAAGAAGAACATAGGGAACTGATGAAGGGTGATCCCCTTAATACCACAAACACATAACAGATATAGAGAAACAACAACAATATGCAAGAACAGAAAATTGGCTTCTTATTATCTCCACAAATGTGGAATTACAAACTTTCAGAATTACAATATGCAAAGCCACATGGGCATTCCCTTACAATATTCTGTAGGACAAAGTCTCGAACTATTACCCAGATCTAATACCCAGAACTATTCTGAACTGCCTAAGATAATAATACAGCCTTCCTTATATAGGCAATTATCCACCACCTGGGAAGGTTCCAGAATTTTAGCCAATAAGGCCGACCAAACTTAGAATTATTTTATTTTACATTTTATTACATCATAGTCGGCTCAAGATAACCTTTGAAAACCGAACAGAAATTTTAAAGAAAATTATTTTTCGCCATTTCAGGTGGCCCAACTTCCGAAGACCATAAGTCATCACCAGTTGACCCGCTCGGCCACTATAAACCCATTTCAAAAATGCCACGAAGTGATCTATAGGCTTGACCCGCACAAGCGCCCGTCACCCAAATTTTTGACCTCATTCAGGGCCTCTAAAGCCTTCAAAACTAAGTTCAAAGTTTCTGTACCCTGCTGCCAATACCGAAAATCTTCAATATCTTCCAATATACACTTGATCTGGAAATGAAACTTTACTGGCAGACTTATATGACCAAAGTGAACCTCCAAGAAAGAAATCAGATCATTCTAAGCACATACGAAAATTACCAAAAATAGTAACTTTCCATAAATAGTAGCTCTGCACAAAATAACCCTTATTGAATATAAAAATATAAATATTTTTGGGTGATGCAAGATTGCTCTTACACCCAGGATGCTCCTGCATCAGACACTCGGGGTAATTTGAGAAGTGACCCTGTCATGACTCAGGTGTGTAGAGGAAAACCAAGACGGTTAACCTCCTCCTTTGTTAGCCATGATGAATCTTCAATAGGTCATCCTTTCCACTTGACCAGATATTCTTCATATGTCCTGTTCCTTGTGCTTCTACCAACATGACTATCCAGTATATCTTCAATCTCCTTAGTGTCTGAACTAGTTGCTGGAATACTCCACTGTGCTGCAGTGATCTCATCTTCAACACCTCCTTCATGATACTCTGTCAGATCTGAAATGTTAAATACTGGTGAAATATTTAGCTCAGTAGGCAATTCTACCTCATATGCATTTCCTGAATCATGTTTCTTCAATATCCTGCATGGTCCAAACTTCTTCATTTTCAGCTTGTTATATGTACCAACTGGAAACCGCTCCTTCCGCAAATGAACCATGACTTCATCACCAACCTGAAATTCCTTATGCCTCCTTTTCTCATCTGCCTTAGCCTTATACTGTGCGTTCATCTTGGTAATATGCTTCCTCACCTCCTCATGGATGTTCTTCAAGTGTTCTGCAAAATCCTCAGCTTCAGCACTACTTATTTCTCCTTTATCTATCTTCCTCAATTCAGATGCATTTCTTGGACTACTTCCATATACAATCTGGAATGGTGATTTACCAGTGCTCCTGTTGACAGAATTATTGTATGCAAATTCTGCCTGTGGTAAAATCAAATCCCATCCTGTTGGCTTATCCCCAACCAAACATCTCAGCAAATTTCCCAAAATCCTATTCACCACCTCTGTCTATTCATCAGTCTGTGGATGATGTGATGAACTGAACTTCAAATCTATCTTCAACTTCTTCCACAATGTACGCCAAAAATATCCAACAAACTTAGGGTCCCGATCTGAAACTATGGTCTTTGGCAAACCATGAAGTCTCACTACTTCTCTGAAAAACAATTCTGCTACATGAACAGCATCATTAGTCTTCTTGCAGGGAATGAAATGTGCCATCTTTGAAAATCTATCAACTACTACAAAAATTGAATCATGTCCCCGCTGTGTCCTTGGTAAACCAAAAACAAAGTCCATGCTGATATCCTCCCAAGGCTTCTCTGGTACAGGTAATGGCTGATACAATCCTGTATTCTGCTTCACTCCTTTCGCCATCTGATATACTTTGCAACTCTGTACAAACTTCTTCACATCTTGCTGCAACTGTGGCCAATAATAATTCTCACTAACCAAACCAAGGGTTTTATCACAACCAAAATGTCCAGCCAATCCTCCGCTATGCTTCTCCTTGATAAGATTCTCCCTCATAGAACTTCGTGGAATGCACAACTGACTCCCTCTGAATAGCATATCATCCTGGATGATGAAATCCAACCATTTCATCCTGTCTAGAGTAACAGGTTCTGTACAAGCTTTCCAGGCTTCACCAAAATCAAGATCCTCTGGATACAAATTCTTGAGTTCCTTGAACCCAACCACTTCAATCTGCATTTCTGTCAGCAATAGTTGCCTTCTGCTAAGAGCATCTGCAACCCTATTAGACTTTCCACTCCTGTGTTTCAAAACAAATGTATAACTCTACAAAAACTCAACCCATTTCAAATGCCTCTGATTCAACTTTCCTTGACTATTCAAATATTGCAAAGCTTGATGATCAGTATACAAAACAAACTCCTTAGGAAGCAGATAATGTCTCCACTTCTTTAATGCCTGAACTATAGCATAAAATTCCTGATCATAAATAGAATATTTCCTCTTGGCATCATTTAACTTCTCACTGAAATAAGCAACAGGTTTACCTTCTTGGCTCATAACAGCTCCTATTGCAGTACCACTAGCATCACAATCTACTTGAAACACCTTATTAAAATCTGGAAGTGCTAAAATAGGTTGTTCTGTAACTTTTTGTTTCAACAATTGAAAACTCTTTTCTGCCCCATTAGTCCACTTAAACTCTTTTCTATCCCCTCTCATTGTTTCAGTCAAGGGTCCACAAATACTGCTAAAATTTTTGATAAACTTTCTGTAAAAGCTAGCTAGACCATGAAAAGATCTTACCTCAGTAGCACTCCTTGGAGTAGGCCATTCAAGGATAGCCTGTATCTTCTCTGGGTCCATTTTTAGACCTTCTGCTGAAACTACAAATCCCAAATACACTAACTTCTTCAAATTAATCAACAATTTCTCTTTTCTCAGCTTCTCAAACACCATACGAATATGCATCATATGCTCCTCCAATGTCTTACTAAAGATCAAAATATCATCTAGGTAAACAATGACAAACTTACCCAGAAATTTTTTCAGAACCTCATTCATGAGCCGCATGAAAGTGCTCGGTGCATTGGTTAGCCCAAAAGGCATGACTAACCACTCATATAGTCCTTCCTTTTTCTTGAAGGCGGTCTTCCATTCATCTCCTTCTCTGATCCGAATCTGATGATATCCACTTTTCAGATCTATCTTTGAAAAATATACAGCTCCACTCAAACAGTCCATAATATCATCCATTCATGGCAATGGAAACCTGTACTTGATTGTGATCTTATTTATTGCCTTAGAATCTATACACATCCTCCATTCTGCATTCTTTTTTGGTGCTAATACCGCTGGTATAGCACAGGGACTCAGACTCTCTCGAATCAACCCCTTCTGTAACAGTTCATGTACTTGTCTATTCAACTCCTCACTTTCTACAGGTGTCATTCTATGTGCTACCTTATTCAGTAAACTCGCTCCTGGGATCAAGTCCATCTGATGAATGATCTTCCTGACTGGTGGTAATCCATCAAGCATGTTATCCGATACAATATCCTGAAACTCATTCAACAAATCTGCAACTTCTACAGGAACATCTTCTACTTCCTCTTTACCATCTTTTGGAATTAAAGAAAAACATACATGCTCATGCCTCATACCATCTAGGAAATTTCTTCCATCAAAAAAAGTTATCCTTGCATTACCACATACCTTTTCATCAGTCTCCTTCAATGGTTTTAGCTTATGTCACACTCCGTCTTTTGTTAGGGAATAGGTATTCACACGACCATCATGTACAGCACATCTGTCAAACTGCCATGGTCTACCCAACAACATATGACATGCATCCATAGATATGATATCACACAATACCTCATCTTGGTATCCACCAATCTTGAACTTCACTAGGCATTGTTCATTGACCATGACCTTGTGGTCATCCTGTACCCAGGCAATCCAATCTGGATGTGGGTGTTTCTATCTCTTGAGCTTCAACTTTGTCACCATCTCTTCTGACACCAAATTGTCAGTGCTTCCACTATCAATAATCACATCACAACATTTACCTTCACACTTGCACCTGGTGCGAAACAGGCTCCTCCTTTGCTCAGGTTCATTCTCACCACTCAACAGGACTCTTTTGTTAATCAACGTTTCTCCTCTTTCAGCATCTTCAGAATTTGATGATCTGGCATCTTCATCTACATATGCGACTCTGGCCTGGCCTTCATTTCTCCTGTCTGTTCTGCCTTGGCGCTGAGGACATTCAAATGCCCTATGACCTTCTTCTCCACAGTGAAAACATGTTCCACGAAAGCCACCTCTTCCAGATCCTTGTCCTCTTCCTCTTCCTCTCTGATCTCTATTATTCTGATCCTGGAAGCGATTGGAATTATTTCCTCACTGATTCTGATTGCTACTGGCCTCATCCTTCTTTTTCGGATCTTCATTTCAGCCACCATATGACCGTCCACCAGATCGTCCACTGCGACCTCTTCCGTTTTGTCTACTCTCAAACTTCTTGTTCAGCTTTTCCTCTACTTTTAGGGCAAATTGGTATGCCTCCTCAATACTGTTCATTCGAACCAGATTCAACTCCTCCTGAATGCTTGGCCTTAACCCATTAAGGTATCGGGCAACTTTCTCCTTATCAGCTTCGGCATGGCCTGTTCTAATGAGGAGTCGATAGAACTCCTCTATATACTCCTGAACAGATTTTCCTGCTTGCTTCAAACTTTGCATTTTTTTCAGTAGGTCAAGCTCATAATCAACAGGAATGAACTGTCACTTCAATTTTTCCACCATCCGATCCCATCTTGTGATTTTATCTTTCCCTCTTCTATTTCGCTCCAATTGAATTTCTTGCCACCAGATCTTCGCATGACCTTTCAGTCTGGCCTTCGCAAATTTGACCCTATCAGGATCCTCAACATCTTCATACTCAAAATATTCCTCATATTCATTGATCTAGTCGATCAATTCTTCTGGGTTAAGATTTCCAAAAAATGTAGGAACCTCAATCTTAGGTCTTTTTCCAATCTTAGAAATGGCCCAAAAAAGTCTTTCTTCCTCCTGGTTCACAATTTTGACTTCTCCTTCTTGATATTCTTCTTCGGCTTCATCCTCACTTTCATCTCTGACATTAAGATTCATTCCTCTACAAATCTCTTCTTGCAATGCTCGCACTTGTCTCTACAACTCTCTAACCTCAGGTGTCACAACACCAGGTCTTCCGCCACGTTCTCTTCGTGGAGGCATTTTCGTGATGCGCACTGAAACCCTAACCACGGTCCTGGTGCAAATTGCCTCACAGTCGGCGATCTGTTTACACACTCAAGAACTTCTGCTCTGATACCACTTGATGAAGGGTGATCCCCTTAATACCACAAACACATAACAGATATAGAGAAACAACAACAATATGCAAGAATAGAAAATTGGCTTCTTATTATCTCCACAAATGTGGAATTACAAACTTTTAGAATTACAATATGCAAAGCCACATGGGCATTCCCTTACAATATTCTGTAGGACAAAGTCTCGAACTATTACCCAGATCTACTACCTAGAACTATTCTGAACTGCCTAAGACAATAATACAGCCTTCCTTATATAGGCAATTATCCACCGCCTGGGAAGGTTCCAGAATTTTAGCCAATAAGGCCGACCAAACTTAGAATTATTTTATTTTACATTTTATTACATCATAGTCGGCTCAAGATAACCTTTGAAAACCAAATAGAAATTTTGAAGAAAATTATTTTTTGCCATTTCAGGTGGCCCAACTTCCGAAGACCATAAGTCATCACCAGTTGACCCGCTCGGCCACTATAACCCCATTTCGGAAATGCCACGAAGTGATCTACAGGCTTGACCCACGCAAGCGCTCATCACCCAAATTTTTGACCTCATCCGGGGCCTCTAAAGCCTTCAAAACTGAGTTCAAAGTTTCTGTACCCTGCTGCCAATACCGAAAATCTTCAATATCTTCCAATATACACTTGATCTGGAAATGAAACTTTACTGGTAGACTTATATGACCAAAGTGAACCTCTAAGAAAGAAATTAGATCATTCTAAGCACATACGAAAATTACCAAAAATAGTAACTTTCCATAAATAGCAGCTCTGCACAAAATAACCCTTATTGAATATAAAAACATAAATATTTTTGGGTGATGCAAGATTTCTCTTACAACCAGGATGCTCTTGCATCAGGAACCCATTGAGACCTAGTGATTTATCACCTTCAAAAGAAAAGATAGAAGACTTGACTTCATCCCAAGAATGGATTGCAGTTAAAGCCTTGTTGGTAGCATCATTAACAATGGTAGGAATGGAGTTAAGAAGAGTGTCTTGATTATCAAAATAAAGATTCAAATCTTTAGATAATGGAGAAGAGAAGAAATATATCATAGCCTTAGATAGATCCTTATTGTTACTAACCTCCTCTACCTCCACTTTAAGTTTGGACATCTTGTTAGAAGCTCTATGTTTGGATGCAGACATGTGAAAGAATCTAGTATTTTTGTCCCCCGCTTTAAGCCAAATAGACCTAGATCTCTGTCTCCAACACTCTACCTCCTTGGAAATAATATTATGAGTTTTGGCAAGGATACTCTCCTCCTTATCCCTAAGCTCTAGAGTCATCCCAGAATGTTGAATGGTATGCTGAGTAATGTCAAGGTCCCTTTTCAGCTAAATTTTAGATTTAAAAATGTCACAAAAAGCATCTTATCTCCAAGACTTGACATTTTGTTTAACACTAAGGATTTTTTTAACCACTCTAAACATTGAAATACCCTAAATATTGACATTCTACCAATCATTAATCTTCTATTCTAGATCTAGATGATCGATCCACATCTTTTCAAACCTGAAAGGCGAGTTACCCTTAGCAGTAACTAGATCAACATTAAAACAAATCAAGAAGTGATCATAACCAATCTTTGAAAGGGACGATAAGGAGAAACCAAAGCTTTTGAGCCAACACCCAGTGATCAGCCCATGGTCCAGCCTCACTTGGATGTGTTCTTCCCAATCCTTCTATTTGACCATGTATAATTGATCCCTTGGAGCTCCATATAAAAAAGAGCTTGATTGTTGATAAATTATATAAGCTCCACTCTGCCATCAAGTTGAATCTAATTATCCACCCCATCAAACTTCTCATTTTCTTTCAAAGGACAACTGAAGTCACCAATAATCAACCAAGGAAGGTCTTGGAAAGAGTTTATATTAATTTCAACTTTTTTTGAGAATTGGGATCTACTAGCTTTTAGAGTTGGGGGCATAAATAGTAGTAGCAACCCATTCAAAATCCATCTTAACACAAAAAAAGTTAATGCTTAAGTAGTTCAAATTTTCCATAATCATAGTCCCCATAACATGATTTTGATTCCAAAAAACAACAACCCCTCCTGAAGCCCCTTCAGAGCTAATGCCAACCACCCCACTATTTTTAAATAATATAATTTTTTCCACCTTGTCTTTCCCCATCTTAGTTTCTTGAACAAAAATAAGATTAGGTTTATGGTCTCTTATCAAATTTTTGAGAATATCTTGCTTATGAGGGGCATTCAACCCTCTTATGTTGCATGAGATGAACTTCATTTCTTGAATATTGTACAGACTCTATGGATAGTAAGTTGCTTACCATCTACAATATCCTTCTTACTTTCTCTTTCTTTGATCTCTTTGTTAGTATATATTCCTTGGGTTTTTTTTTTCTGAGATCCAACATCTACCTTTAGACCCTTGGATCCCCACTCTTCTTTACTTCTAGTAGTGACACCCTTGGAGACAAGTGTGACAAATTTACTCTCCTTTTTTTTTTTTCTTCCCCTTTTGAATAATCCAAGGTTCTTTATTTTGATCTGTTGAGATATCTTCATCAGTAGCAAGATCATCATCACTACACCCCAATAGAGTGTCAGGAGTAGAAGAAGAGTCATATTCATTTGATATAACTTCCTCAAAAACAATTGTATCAACTGGAGATCCACTCTAAGATTCAATATTTATATCTCCCCAAATAGGAACCAGCACCACCATAGGAATAGAATCATCTCCAAAAAATCTAGCACCTGAATCCAAGAAGGGACTCTTAGGAGAATCTAAAAAAACTAGAGCAACAAGGTTACCCTCAGTAGGGATAGCTTTCATGGAGGAGGTAGAAATAGTATCCAAAACATGGGAAGATAGATCTACCAGTTCCCCTTCCTCTAATGTTGGGAAAGTATTAGAATCCCTTTTCTCAACCAAAGCTTCCTTTTTACTACTATTATCACCTTCCAAAGTATTCACTTCCTTCCAGACCCATCTAGTTGACTTCTGAGGTTTAGGATCCAAGTCCACTGGCAGAGAAGCCTTAGGAATTTTCTTTGGGCAATGCTTAGCCTAGTGACCCATCTTATGACAAACAAAATAGGCGAACAAGAGTGATTCAAAACTCATCTCCTGCTTCGACAAACCTAGTTTGGAGTTGATATTAATCACAGATGGGAGATTGTCAAACTGACCACTATTAACATAGATCCCAAAAAACAAAATTCTAGACTTAGCAGTCATCATAGGATCAACAAAGATGATTTCACCTCCAAAAGAAGAAGCTAAGCCCTTAAAAAACCCCTCATTCCAATAGTCTAGGGGGAGCCTAGCAAACCTAACCCAAACAGGTGTAGCCATAAAGAAATTATCAGAGTAGTCCCAGTTAGGAACCCATTTGTGAAATTCCACAGTCATTCTACCAAACATCTAGGGTCCTCCACATAACACATAGTCCTAATCTTCCTTATTGGAAAAATAAAAGGAGAGAAAGGCTTTTGGAAGGGCTACTATATAAACATTGCCTTTCAACACCCATCTTTTCTTAGAAAAAGACCTAACCACCTCAATATTAGGACAAGGACCTAGGAACTTACCGACCAAGGAGAAATCCATAGCTGATACTGATTGATCCACCAAGGAATATCACACAAAAAGAGAAACTTATCCTTCCCAAAGGCATGCCTTAATTGATTCTTCAGAAGAAGGGGAGTTTCCTGCCTTTCTAGCTCCCACTTTTTCAAGCTATGAGGGTTGACTTCGGCACCAACAAGGCTGGAGTTGCCACTTGACCCCACTTGTGGGTCCTTTGAAGAAGTAGCCACATCATTCAACACCTCAAGAGAAGGACATGGAACTTCCCCTAACACAACTTCACACATAGGTGAAGCTCTAGATAACACTTCCTTCGAGGGGGTACTCGTGACTCCCCTGCATGGGGAAAAATTCCCCTAACCCCACATAGAATGATCTGACACCGTTAATGCCAGACCTAGTACTGGTTGGCAAGCCATCCCCAAATCCAAAGACCCTTCCAGCACAATGCTAGTACTAGTGCCAGAGCCAACACTAGCAGTCGCTCCACCATGGCTCCACCTAAAATTTGAACATGCTCCCCAACTCAAATCCTCTCTCATCGTAGTTTCATCCTCAAATAAATCTAAGTCATTTCTAATGTTTAATTTGATAGTAAAGCCTACATCTAATTATTCATGATATTTATGTGCAATTTAGTGGAAACAATATTCAGACAATGTTCCTGAGAAGTGACTTGTGATAACTAGATTGTATCTCCTAACTGAGATAGAATCTAGACATGTGAAGTTCTATAGAGGTTTATGATATTTTGGACGTGACCTAGATGAGATAGCATAGTCATAGGTTACATGTGTGAAGAATTATTTAGTTTGGAATCTGATAAATTTTATGTGGTTATGAAATATTATGTAATGTGTAATGATTTATATTTTGTAATAGTTAAGCCTAGTTGGATGACTCTATTGTAAATTATTTGAGTGAAGTATAAAGGAATGATTATTTCCCTTCATTTTAATATGTATGAAGTATAAGACAAATATATGATGATAGCGATGTTGTAAGAGGATATGTGAATTAAGCAGGTCTGGTATTGAGATTTGGTGAAACAGTTGGTGCAGTTTGGCATAGTTAAAGGAATGAAGATAAGTTACCAAGATCAGTAATTATTGCTATTATTCTATTTGGATCATATAGAGATCATTTGGATAGTGAGTTTGGTGATCTTTCCCTTGAAGCTTTTTGGATAGTGGGTCTTTCTGCCTTCCATAACTCTTAACCAGGATAGAATCTTTTAATAGAGATTCAAAGTCTCCTAATAGGGACTAATATGTACTAGATGTATTTCATAAGACTCTTAATAGAGTCCATCCATTCACAAGGAATTTTCATATTATTTCATCTTTTATGGGTACCATCCCCACTAGGGTTTACTCTCTGAACTAGAGGTTCCCTAGTCAACATATCTTGTTTTATTGTGTATGTTTATCTTTCTATGGTTTTTGTTTATATTGATTACATGGTTAAAATATGATAATGGTGTTATAAGTTGTTTTTATCAGATAAATGATTCACCCCCCCTCTCAATTATCTTGTTGGACTTCACATTCAAATAGTATTTAGACTTCTCAACTATTGAATTGGGTTCATCCTTTGTCCCAATGAATATTCAATACAAGCCTTTATTTCTAAGCTGATGCAAAATTTTTGGCTTCCATTAAAAATAGTTGTATGGTGTGAGAAGAGAAGAGGCTCAAAATTCAATTCTTTGCAACTAATATGATTGTTAGAAGTTGAAAAAAAACTTACATTTCTCCTTTCTAGTACCTAAGCTTTGATACCATGTAGAATTTTCAGCATAGATCTAGATAGATAGAAAATTAAATCTTTCAAAAAATGAATAAAAATAAAAATGATCAACAATGAAAATCAATCTCTATTCTATATTTGATAATACATTACATTATACAATAAAATTGTAATGAGTAACCATAGTTGGTAATAAAAAATTATGGTGAAGAGTACAATAAAAAATTAAACATCATCTCCACTGTATTCTGAAATAGTGTGATGCAAGGGAGGATGGGGAGAGGGTCCCAAGGTACACCCTAGCTAGATCTACCTTGCAAAGATCACACACAGAAACATAAAACACACAAGTGACAGAGAGAATGTAGATATATTTCATATATTTATTTCAATTGATTCATACATGTTAGGATATAAGGCCTTCCTAATTTTGGCCAAATATTACAATTCAAGTATAGAAGTCCTCCAACATGTGAGGATCTGAAACAATCTTCTTTCTCCTAGCTTCTATCTCTGATGTCCTAACTAATATCCTAAAACCACAAGAAAGGATTACATTATATACAAGAGGCTACCGAACAAGTCAACCTTCATATCCACCATTAACAAAAGGAACAAATAGATCTAGGTCCACATGCTTCGCAATGATAGATACAATCATTAAATTTGTGACCATAATTAATTGCAAGAGTCAACCTCAATAAGAACTAAAACAAACAACTCGATAAGAAAGGATAACGGAGCACCAGATAAGCATCACCAAATGCTAGGGAAATTCATTGAGCTCTAGAGAGATAATTGACCAACCCTGATAGAAAAAGAAAATCAAGCAATACCGAACCAACTTGGTCAAAGAAGGAATCGAGAAACACAGGGAAACACAAACATATTTTTGGTGACACAGGATTGCCGACGACCCGAGATGCTCCTGCATCAAACATCTGGGGTTATTTGAAAATGATTCTCCAAATCATGAAGTAGGTATGATTCAAGCTGAATCCCACTCAAATTGTGAAATCCATGAACTATCTTCAATTATTCTATTCTTCCACTTTACTGGGTATTCCATATATTGTTTTCCTCTTATACTTCTTCCAATTCATTTCTCCAAAATCTGCTCAACTTCTTCTATCTATTTCTTAGGATAATCATTCCGTACTATCACTTCTTCATCTGACCCATGATACTCATACAAATTAGGAATGATGAAAATAGGTGATATATCCATGTCATCAGGTAACTCAATCTCATAAGCATTTCCACTGTCAAATCTCTTCAAAATCTTCCAAGGACCAAACTTCTTCATTTTCAGCTTCCCATATGTTCCAACAGGAAATCTTCCTTTCTTCAAATGAACCATTACTTCATCACTGACTACAAAAGTCTTATGTCTTCTAGATCTATCAACTCTATCTTTTTATTTATGATTACTTTTCTCCAGCTTATGTTTCACATCTTCATGCAATGTCTTCATATACTCAGCAAACTTTACTCCTTTAGCACTCCTCTCTCTTTGATCAGTAACATCCCTCAAGTCTAATATACCTCTTAGTTGTATACCATTTACAATCTTAAAAGGTGTTTTTCTAGTACTGCTATTCACTGAATTATTTTATGCAAACTCTGCCTGTGCCAACATAGAATCCCAGTTACTCGGTGTGTCAAAAACTAAACATCTCAAAAGATTACCCAAGCTTATGTTCACAACTTTTGTCTATCCATCGATCTGTGGGTGAAATGTAGAACTATATTTCGACTTGGTGCCAAACTTTCTGCAAAGTGTCTTCCAAAAGTGTCCAACAAATTTACAGTCTTGGTTATAGATAATAATCCTTGGTAATCCATGTAATCTGACAATTTCCTTAAAGAAAAGATCTACTATATGTACTACATCTGATGTCTTTCTACAAGGTATAAAATGTTCCATTTTATAAAATCTATTCACAAAAACAAATATAGAATCATTACCTCTTATTGTCTTCAGTAAGCCAAGAACAAAATCCATACTGATATCAATCCAAGGTTTCCCAAAAATAGAAATTGGTGTATACAATCTAGTATTCTGACTTACTCCTTTTACAACTTGACAAATTCCACAAGTTTTCACAAATTTCTAAATATCTTTATACAATTGTGGCCAAAAGTATTTCTCCTTAAGAAAATTCAATGTCTTGTCAACACCAAAATATCTAGCCAAACCACTACTATGTTTCTACTTTATCCAATTAGTTCTCATTGATCCTCTAGGTATACACAACTGAATACCTTTAAACAACATACCTCCTTAAATGAAATATTCTTCCCATTTAGTACTCAGTTGATCTTGAATAGGTTCTTTGTAGTTTCTCCAAGGCTCAGAAAAATTATGATCAAATTCATAAGAATCTCTCATGTCATGAAAGCCAAGAACTTCAATTTTCATCTCGATCGTCAAAGATCTCCTTCTACTCAATGCATCAGCAACTCAGTTAGTGACTCCACTCTTATGCTTTATCACAAATGTATAACTCTACAAATACTCAACCCATTTCATATGTCTCTCAATCAAATTATTTTGACTACCAAAATACTATAAAGCTTTAAGATTAGGATACACTACAAATTCACTTGGTGTCAAATAATGTCTCCATTTCTTCAGTTCTTGAACAATAGAATAGAATTCTTACACAAATAATTTCCTTTTTTCATCATTCAAATTTTCACTAAAGAAAGCAATAGGTTTACCTTCTTAACTCAACACAAGTGCTATTGCACTTCCACTTGCATCAAATTCTACTTGGAATACCTTATTGAAATCAGACAATGCTAAAATAGGCAATTCAGCAACCTTCTGCTTCAGAGTCTCAAAAATTTTATTAGCTCCATGTGTCCACTTGAATTCTATTTTATCTCCTCTCATAGTCTCAGTCATAGCATTATAAATTGGACTGAAATTCTTAATGAAATTTCAGTAAAAACTTTCCAAACCATGAAATGATCCTACCTCACTAGCACTCTCAGGTGTAGGCCAATTCAAAATAGCTTCAACCTTTTTAGGATCCATCTTCAAACCATCAGCTGAAATCCCAAATCCCAAATACAAAATCTCTTCTTTCATGAATGAACACTTTTTTAGATTTATCATCAACTTTTCTTCTTTCAACCTTTGCAATACTTGTTTAACATGCAACACATGTCTTCTCTGGTCTTACTGAATATCAAAATATCATCTAGGTATACAATCACAAATTTACCTAAGAATTTCTTCAAAACTTCATTCATCAACCTCATTAAAGTACTCGATGCATTAGTTAAAGCAAAATCCATAACCAACCACTCATACAAACCTTCTTTTTACTTAAAAGCAGTTTTCCACTCATCACCTTCTTTGATTCTTATCTGATGATACCCAATTTTCAAATTAATTTTCATTAAATACTTTTCTCCAGTTAAAATATCCATTATATCATCCATTCTTAGTATATGAAACCTATATTTCACTATTATCTTGTTGATTGCTCTGGAATCAGTATGCATTCTCCATTCTCCATTTTTCTTAGGTTCCAATGCAACATGTACTGCACAAGGACATTCTATCTCTAATATATATTTGATAATACATTACATCATACAATAAAAATTGTAATGAGTAACCATAGTTAGCAATAAAAAATTATGGTGAAGAGTACAATAAAAAATTAAACATCAGTTTCATTATATTCTAAAATAGTGTGATACAAGGGAGGATGGGGAGAGGACCCAAAGGCACACCCTAACTAGATCCACCTTGTAGAGATCACATGTGGAAGAAACAAACACACAAGTGGAAGAGACAGAATGCAGATATATTTCATATATTTATTTCAATCAATTCATATATGGTAGGCTATAAAACCTTCTCGGTTCAAACCATTCTACAACAATCCTTGAATTTGATGGTTCAATTCCTAATTCTCTATAGTTGTCAACTGATGTGGTGCCTTATTCGATAAACTAGCTCCAAGGATTAGATCCATGCAATGATCAATGCTTCTCTTCAGTGGAAAACCATCAGGTGCATTATCAAAAATGATTTTACTATACTCAATGAGTAACTTATCAATCTCCTCAGGGACACTATCCTCTATTTTCTTACTTGGTTTGTTAGGAATAAAAAAAAACATACATAATTCTTCTTCAAATCCTTAACAAAATTATTGGAGATTTGCCAGTAGGCCAGTACTGATTGTATGTTTGTCATTGATGAAAACATATGGAAAGTAGCATGCGTGGAAGTCTTATGTAGTAATCTTTCAGTATATGTAGCATGGACATGATCTCAGCATGATATCGTGGGTGTAGAGGTTAACTATTAGTACAGACACTTATATAGTAGCTGGTGTCAACAGTGTTCCTAATAGAGTTACAGACAATGTTTTGTGTATGGTTGTCCGTACAATTGTCATGAAGCCTTGTGCACTTGGATTTATGTTGAAGACATGTTAGTAATGTTTTAGTTATGGATGCATAGTCTTTTGATGAGTAGAAGTGAAGTTATGCAGTCGCTATTCGCCAGCAGAAGTTTTCTGTGTTTGTTCAGAAGAATCGATATAGATTTTATTGATTCTTGAGTTGTGCCTATCTTTAGGGTATGTACCCTTGGATTTAATCTTGGAGAATTTTTATTGATGTTCGATTAAGAATGCATAAGTTAATTCAGCCTACAGAGAAAGTTCTATTTGTTTTGGTAAAGCTAATAGTGTGTACCGTGCATCTACAATTATTTTATTAGATAGGTCCAAGAACGTGTTGTGTGCATAGTAGAACTAACAAAATGTTTATTGGATTTTTTTATGGTTTCTCTAATATGATTTCAATGTGGCTCTAATAGGCCAACTTGATTATATCATTTGGAGAAAAGATATTTATAGGTAGCCATTTGTGATTTTTGAAGTGTGCTTCATAGTTGATTAAGCAGAGCAGAGCAGAGTGTGTGAAGTGTCGAGTGATCAAAAGAAGGTCTATGTGACCAAGTAAAGTACTTATGTGATTCATTGGAACTAATCTAGATAGAAGATCAAAGCACAGTTCACCAAGATCTAGATATAGTGTGTATTTTTTATTCAAAATGTTGTAGCCTTTGACCATTTGAGCAGTGAGCTCTTGGATAGTGCATGCTCTCCCCTAACAGGGACAATTATAAAAGACTCCTAATAGGATCTGACCCTTGACCAGGTCTACTGTACTTAATATATTGTAAAGATAATCCTAGTAGGGTAAATTATCTTCTAAGAAGGATCATTATACACTAGTATAGAATATTAGTGGCTATCAAGTCCCACCAGGGTTTTTACCTATTTGGTTTTCCCCATAACCAAAATATTAGTGTGGTGTTCATGTGTTCTTTCATTGTGTTTATGCTTTATGTTTAAGTATACTTAATTGGATAAAGAATTGAATCTTATAGATAACTGATTCACACCCCCCCTCTTAGTTATCTCATGGGAATATTCCTAACAATTGGTATCAGAACCAAGTGCCTCAGAGAGAAATTTTAATAGCTTGAGGTTGATCAGATGGCATACTTCAGGAAAGAGAGTTCTAAGTTTGATGGAGAGAATTATCTTGATTGGAAGAACAAGATGGTGACCCATTTGTAGTGCATTGCTTTTGAAGTTTTTAATGTAACTATCAAAGCAACCAAGATTCCTACTTTAGAAGACCTTGCAAAAGCTGATGCTATTGATGCACAAAAAGAATTGTTTCATCATAATGTTATTTCTAAAGAAGCCCTTATCAGTGCCCTATTTGATGATGAATTTTAGGAAGTCAAAAAAGATAGATACAACTCATAAAATATGGAAGCACCTAGAAGACATATTTGAAGGACACAAACAAGCGAAGGATGCACACAAAAAGACATGGCAGAAAAGATACAATGCATTAGAAATGCTGCCTAAAGAAAACATCAGAGCTTATAATCAAAGGATCAATGAAGTAGTTGTTGGAATCAAGAACAATGGTGGAGAGATTTCATAGGAGGACATTATGGACAAGTTAATGACTACTCTTACTCCTGAATATGAAAGCAAGATCAACATCCTTTATGAGACCATAAAAATTACATCTAATTTCAAGAGAGAGACCTTGATCAGCAAAATCTTAGCCTTTGAGATTTCAAGATTGAAGATAGAACCAAAGAGTGAGACAACTTTCAAAGAAATAGTTCATGGTAAGAAATCTATAAACACTTCTAGTAATTTTGATGATGATGATGAAGAGAAAACATTAGATGATTTTATTTCTATGATTTCCAAAAGAGAAAAGAAAGGAATAGGAAAATATGAAGGTCAATTACCATTTAAGTGCTTTTCATGTAATAAGATCGGTCACTTTGCATCTAAGTGTCCCAAAAGAGATAGAAAGGTCAAAAAGGATTACAAGCCTAAGTATTCTAAGGAATGCTACTATGCTGGAGATGGAGTTTATAATGAATAATATGGTGAAGAAGAAATTGTATTCATTTCTATTATAGACAAGATGAATAATAAGATAGTTGTTGAAGATAAGAAGGAGAATCAAGAGCTTGCATTGATTTCACAAGCTGACATAAGGATAGACTGGATTATAGATAGTGGTTGTTCACATCACATGATAAGTAATAAAGGAAGGTTTGTTCATTTGGACAAATACAATGGAGGTATGGTTAGATTTGGAGACAACACTCCTAAACCTATAGTTGGTAGAGGAGCCATTACTTTGGATGGAAAGAATAATAAAAATGATATTCTTCATGTTGATGGTTTGAAACATAACCTTCTGAGTGTTGGACAGTTACTTGGAAAAGGCTATCAGTTGGATTTCAAAGATGACATATGCATCATTAACAAAAAGGATGGTGTTATGATTCCATCAGGCTCAAAGACAAGAGGTAATGTTTTTCAACTCAATTCAAAAGCAAGTTTTTTTGTTGCTAAAGTTGATGATAGTTGGTTGTGGCACAAAAGACTATGTCATATTAATTTTGATAACATAGTACAGATAAGCAATGTTAAGGCATTAAGAATCTACCTAGCATAGGAAAGCTAGTTGATACTATATGTAGGGAATGTGTGATCAGGAAGCATGTGAGAAATTCATTTAGGAGCAAGTAGAATTTAGCAGAGAACAAGTTGGATCTGATTCATACAGAACTATGTGGTCCAACTCAAACAAGATCATACTATGGTGAAAGGTATTTCATTTTGTTTGTTTATGATTATACTAGGATGATGTGGGTTGCATTCTTAAAAGACAAGCTAGAATCTTTTGAGAAGTTCAAAATATTCAAAGCTAAGGTTGAGAATGAATCTAGACTAAAGATAAAATGTTTGAGGTCAGATAGAGGAGGATAATTCACCTTTGACATATTCTATGAGTACTACAAAGAACATGCAATAAAGAGATAGTTAAGTGCATCTAGAACCCCTCAGTAGAATGGAATTGTAGAGAGAAGGAATATGATCATTCTTGATACAGTGCACATGATTATGATAGAAGGTAAATTTGCACACACCTATTGGAGAGATGCAATCAATATAGAAGTCTATACTATCAATAGAATTCAATTGAGGGTAGGCACTGACAAAACACCATATGAGCTATGGTTTGGTAATGTTTCCATAGTAAAATACTTTAGAATATTTGGAAGCAATTGCTACATCAAGAAGGATGAAGCAGTGGGAAAGTTTGATTCAAGAAGTGATGAAGGTATTTTTCTTGGTTACTCTACTCAAAGTAAAGCTTATAGATGTTTCAATTTAAGATTGAAAAAGATCATTGAAAGTGCTCATGTAAAAATTGATGAAAAGTTTATGATTCAAGAAAGATATCATGACTACTCACCCATGATTGAAGAAGAACCTTGACCCTCCACTAGTGAGACAGTTATTGAAGAAATGTTTGACAATATTGATGCATTATTCAATGACCCTAAGACAAGTGAAGAAAATACTCCTAAAGTTGATGAGTTAGCATCACCAAAAGTTCCAAAGTTTACATCAAGAAATCATTCCCAGGAAGACATCATTGGAGATCAGAGCGGAAAAGTCTTAACAAGATCACAAGAAAAGAAATCAGCTAGTAGTGAAGTGGTATGATTACTATCTTAGATTGAACCTTTAAGTGTTGAAGATGCTTGTAATGATTCAGATTGGCATGATGCTATGAAAGAAGAACTTGATCAGATTATTACGAATGACACTTGGGAACTGGTCTCATGACCTAGTGATAAGAATGTGATTGGAACAAAGTGGATATTCACAAACAAGATGAATGAAGATGGTACAGTAGTAATAAATAAAGCAAGATTAGTATGTAATGGATATGTGCAAAGAGAAGGCATTGATTATTCAGACACATTTGCACCTATGAGAAGATTAGAAGCTATCAAGTTGTTTCCAGCCTATGCTATAGTCAAAAACTTCAAATTTTATCAGATGGATGTCAATTCAGCATTCCTGAATGGAGACTTGAAAGAAGTATACATTGAGTAGCCGGAAGGATTCACCTTATCAGAAAAACCTAATATGGTATGCATATTGAAGAAGGCCCTCTATGGACTTAAGAAAGCCCCTAAAGCATGGTTTGAGAGACTAAATGGATACTTAACAAAGATTGGATTCAAGAAAGGAGCAACAGGTTGTAATCTTTTCATTAGAGAGACATCATAAGGTTTACTACTTGTAGCTATATTTTTTGATGACATTATCTTTGGAGGTAATGAAAAACTCAGTTTTGAATTTTCCAAAGAAACGTAGAATGAGTTTGAGATGAGTATGATTAGTCCTATCAAGTACTTTTTGGGACTAAATGTACAGTAGACAAAAAAAGAATTTTTACTAATAAGTCAAAATATGTGAAAGAGATACTGATGAAATTCAAGATGGATGATTGCAAGCTAGTAGGAACCCATATGATCACTGGATGGAATCTTAAAAAAGAAGATGACTCACTAATAGTAGATATAACATTGTATAAGTTTATGATTGGTAAACTTATATATCTTACTTAGACTAGACCTGATATTTCAAATGCAGTTGGCATAGTTAGAAGATTTGCATCAGAACCTAAACAAAGTCACCTCATGGTAGTAAAGAGAATATTTAGATACTTGTAGGGCACTATAGATTATGGTCTATGGTATCCTAATTCAGAAAATGTTGAGCTTCATGTGTACACTGATATAGATTGGGCAGGATGTGTTGATGACAGAAAGAGTACATTAGGTGGAGCAATGTTTCTTGGTGATAGACTTTTTATTTGGACAAGAAAGAAAGAAAATTGTATTTCTCAATAAATAGTAGAAGTAGAGTATGTTGTAGTAGCCTTGAATTGTTCTACAATTGTTTGGATCAAGCAAATGATAAAGGATTTTAGAATTTAGATTGATTATCCTACTGTTATTCACTATGATAACACTAGCACTATCAATATGTCAAAGGACCCTGTGATGCATGCATGCAAAAACAAAGCACATAGAGATCAAGTACCACTTCCTAAGAGAGAAACTGGCAGAGAAAGAAGTCAAGTTGGACTATGTGAGTACTAAAGATCAGTTGGAAGATATATTCACAAAGCCCTTACCTAAGGATACTTTTAAGTATCTCAGGGAGAATTTGTGCGTAATTCCCTTCCTTGATTCTATTTAGAAGAAATAAGGAAAGGCATCAGTCCTCTGGGACTGATGGAAGGTTGACTACTCTACCTTAGGAGTAGTATCAGTGCTTAAAATTAATGGCACCCTTTTCCATTGATGTCAAAGGGGGAGTATATATAGAGTCATGAAAAACAAAAGAAAAAAGAGGAGTAATATACTAAGGGGGAGTAGCATTCAGTTATGACAGTAGTACAGTTGAGGAAATGGAGAATATTAGAAAATATTACAGAAAATAGAGGATTCTTCCTTGGGGGAGTTTTGAAGAGAGAATGGAGAATGTTAAAAGAATTGTTCATTTGGGTTGATGGTGGTTTTTCATTCTACATGTTTGCATCAATGCCAAAGGGGGAGATTGTTCGAGATTTTCCAGCAAGCCAATACTGACTGTATGTTTGTCATTGATGACAACATATGGAAAGTAGCATGCATGGAAGTCTTATGTAGTAACATTTTAGTATATGTAGCATGGTCATGATATCAGCATGATATCATGGGCGTAGAGGTTAACTATTAGTACAAACGTTATATAGTAGCTAGTGTTAGTAGTGTTCCTGACAGAGTTACAGACATTGTTCTATGTATTGTTGTTTGTACAGTTGTCATGAAGCCTTGCACACTTGGATTTATGTTGAAGACATGTTAGTAATGTTTTAGTTATGGATGCATAGTTTTTTGATGAGTAGAAGTGAAGTTATACAGTTGCTATTTGCTAGCAGTAGTTTCTTGTGTTTGTTCAGAAGAGCCAACATAGATTTTATTGGTTCTTGAGTTGCACCTATCTTTAGGGTATGTGTCCTTGGAGTTAAGCTTGGAGAAGTGTTATTGATGTTTATTTAAGAGCATATAAGTTAATTCAGTCTATGGAGAAAGTTCTAGCTATTTTGGTAGAGCCAATAGTGTGTAGCGTGCGTATACAATTATTTTACTAGATAGGTCCCATAATGTATTGCATGCATAGTAGAGCCAAAAAAATATTTATTAGAGTTTGTTATGGTTTCTCTAATATTATTTCAAGGTGTTTCTAATAGGATGACTTGATTATATCATTTGGAGGAAAGATATTTATAGGCAGTCATTTGTGATTACTGAAGTGTGGTTCATAGTTGATTAAGCAGAGCAGAGCAGAGTGTGCGAAGTGTTGAGCCATCTAAAGAAGGTCTATGTGACCAAGAAAATTATTTATGCTATTCATTAGAACTAATCTAGATAGTAGGTCAAATCGTAGTTCACCAAGATCTAGATATAGTGTGTATCTGTTATTCAGAAGGTTGTAGCCTTTGACCATTTGAGCAGTGAGCTCTTGGATAGTGCATCCTCTCCCCTAACAAGGACAATTGTAAAAGAATCCTAATAGGGTCTAACCATTAACCAGGTCTACTGTACTTAATATATTGTAAATCTACTCCTAACAGGGTAAAGGATCTTCTAACAAGGATCATTATACACTAGTATAAAATATTAGTGGGTATCAAGTCGCATCGGGGTTTTTACCTATTTGGGTTTCCCCGTAACAAAAATATTGGTGTGGTGTTCATGTTTTCTTTCATTGTGTTTATGCTTTATGTTTAAGTATACTTAATTGGATAAAGAATTGAATCTTGTAGATAACTGATTCAGCCCCCCCCCCCCTCTCAGTTATCTCTTGGGACTATTCCTAACAGAAATTTCTTCCTTCCATCAAGAAAACTTTCAAAGATGTGCAAAAATTACTAACAAGTTCTTCAATCAAAGGTAACAAGATTTGTCTTCTTCCATCAGCCTAAATAGAATATTTATGAAATCTCCCATCATATATAGAATGTCTATCATATTGCCAAGGTCTACCCAACAAAATATGACAATAATCGATGGGCATTATATCACATAGCACCTTATCATAGTACTTTCCAATTTTCCAATTCACATAACATTGTTCACTTACCAAGAGTGTATGCTCATCTTTGATCCGTGTAATCTAATAGGGCTTCCGATGTTCCAAAATTTTCAACCGCAACTTTGTAACCATTTCCTTAGATGCCAAGTTCTCTGAGATACCACTATCAATGACTACCTTCCAAACTTCATTAGAAACTCTACATCTAGTCTTGAACAAAATTTTCCCTACTGGATCTTCCTTATTACTTTCACTCCAAAGTCCTCTCCTTACCATCAAGTTCTTTTCCTTCTCAAGTTCATTCGGTGACCCTTCTTGCACCAAAGAATTTCTACTGCTACCAACCTTCTTACTTGCATGTGTCCACTCAAATGATCTATGTCCTTCTTCTCTACAATAGTAACAAGTTCCTCAGAAACCAACTCTATTACACCCACCTCGGTAGTTACTTCCTCTACATCTACATGAACTTTCCCCATTCCACTCAGTCTTTCCTTTATCTAGATTCAACTTTTTAGGTTCAGATCTACTGTTTTCACCATAAGATCTACCTCTTCCTCTAGGGACTCTACCACCTTGAGCTCTTTTTATTTTCTCATGTCTTTTATTTGATTTCTTATCATCTTTTAATGAAAATTGATAAGCTTCCCCAATGTTCTTTGATTTAACCAAATTGATTTCTTCTTGGATAGAAACTCTCAAACTTCTAGATCTGATATCTAATATATAGAATTCATTAGTATATTGTTTTACCGAGCTATATTTCTGCATCAAACTTTGCATTCTCCTAACTAGGTTAATCTGATAATCACAAGGTAAAAAAATTCCTTTCATTTTATTCACCATTTTATTCCATACCTTAATTTTGTCTTTTCCTTTCCCTTTCCTCTTTCTGTCGAACTGTAGATGTTCCCACCACAAGGATGCATGACTTTTCAAATTTGTGCTTGCAATTTTCACCTTCTTTTCCTCAAGCACATTTTTATACTGAAAATATTTTTCCATCTTGGTAATCCAATCCACCAATTCATTAGAATCAAATTTTCCACTATACTCAGGAGGATTAAAGTGTGGTGTAGACTTCAGATATTTCAAAGCCTTCAACAATCTTTCCTCACCTTGATCCATCACCAATGTAGGTTCTACATAACCTTATTATTCCTCAATTTCATCATCACTAACATCTTCAATATGTCTTCCTCTTCTCTGGGATGTTTCAACAACTTCTAATCTAGCAGCAAGTTGTCTCAACATGTCAATCAATCCTGGATCTGCATCTCACCTCCCACAAACCATCTTGAAGCCCTATGCAATTACATTGCAGGCTAGGTCACAATCTTCTACCCCATAATAAATCAACTAGGGTTTGACAAGAAGGAACCCGCAAACCTAGATTCACAAACCTAGATCTAGATCTCACTTCACTCTAATACCACCTGATGCAAGGGAGGATGGGGAGAGGGTCCAAAGGTACACCCTAACCAAATCCACCTTACAAAGATAACACATGGAATAAAAAAGCACATGAGTGAGAGAGAGAATGTAGATATCTTTCATATATTTATTTGAATTGATTCATACATGTCAGGATGTAAGGCCTTCCTGGTTTAGGCCAGATATTACAATTTAAGTATACAAGTCCTCCAACATGTGAGAATCTAAAATATATTCTTTCTCCTACCTTCTATCTTTGATGTCCTAACTTATCTCCTAAAGCTACAAACAAGGATTACATTATATACAAGAGGCTACCAAACAAGTTGGCCTTTAGATCCACCATCAATGAAAGGAATGAACAGATCTAGGTCCACATGCTTCATGATGATAGATACCATCATTAAATCCATGACCATAATTAATTTCAAGAGTCCACCTCAACATGAACTAAAAAAAACAAATTGGTAAGAAATGATATCTGAGCACTAGACAAGCATCACTAAGTGCCAAGGAAATTCACTGAGCACTAGAGAGATAACCGACTGACCCCAATAAACAAAGGAAACTGAGCAACACTGAACCAACTCGATCATAGAAGGAACTGAGAAACATAGGAAAACAAAAACATGTTTTTGGTGACACAGGATTACCAAGGACCCAAGATGCTCCTGCATCACGATGATCCAAAAATCGCCGATCCATAAAACACCATTTGATCTTAGTTGAATAGGGAGTTGGAATTAACACACACTAACATATTTGATCTTATGTTGCTATGCTTCTAGCTCTTCATTCCTAGCATAGTCTTCTTTAGAAATTGAGCTTAGCTTCAACTTTCAGGATTTATTTTTGAGGATTTTGTTGTAGATTTCCATTTTGGGGAAAGAATCATATCTTGTTGGTATATTTATATTTGTATATGATCACATATTCTTGAAAGCCTTATTTTTGTTGAATTTCATTCCTTATTTAATGCCTCCCATCTCTCTCTCTCTCTCTCTCTCTCTCTCTCTCTCTCTCTCTCTCTCTCTCTCTCTCTCTCTCTCTCTCTCTCTCTCTCTCTCTCTCTCTCTCTCTCTCTCAGCATTGGATTTACATATTATTTATTTAGTCTTATGTTCTTTTCAACCACCTACCCAATAGATCTTTGACACTCTATCATTTAGTCATACAACCATAGTAGTTGTTGCCTTATTCTTTTGTTATTTTAAAATTTATTGAACAATGCCTTTAGGGCATTTTAGCTACTATAGATGCTAGTGTGTTCTGTTGTGTGTATCATTCCTATAGTTGTGCCCATAGATTCTATGTGCATGAGCTATGGGAGTACACTATGTCTTTCTTTTAGTCTTTTGTAAATACTAAACCATTCCTCTACCATTGCCATACATATATTGATATGCTAGATTTTGAGTTGGAATGCAGGCTTTTATTTTGATGAAAAAATTTAATGAATCCTATGTTCAAACCTTAAGATTATTTACTTATTTTATTCTAGCCTAAGTTTATATTTTTTTTCCTTATTAAGGAATATATCTTCCTCCTTTTTAAGATTCTTTCTAAGTCAATGTTAGACAAACTTTACCTAGGATCAAATTTAGAAGATTTAGATTATTTTTTGGATTTTTTTATATGTAAGGTAAATTATTTTGTTGCAACATTTTTAAGTGAGGAATAATATTTTGAGAATTAGCAAATATATTTTTATTGAATTTAATTATTTAGTTTGTAATATTAAAAGTTTGTTGTTTAAGGATTAGATTTAATCAATAATAAGTAGTAATTAATGTAGTTTAATTTATTAGTAGCTTAAATTGTTAGTAATTTAATTTATTAATTTAATTAAAATTAGATTAATTTAGCAAATTAGAATTGAAGGAGCCTTTCCTTTTAATAATTATTTTTTCTTATCTTTTAAGAAAAGATATTTTGTTTATTCTCTAGATTGAATAAATAAATTGGTTAATGAAACTCTCAACTTAGTTAGAAGTTGTTAATTAAATGAAATTGATATTGTGAAGGAATTAATAATTAATTCTATGTGGTTATAAAATGGTTTTCAAATGTGGCCTTGTTGTAGAACTTAATTAGAGTTTCAGTTTCATTACATTACTATAATCTTAATATAATGTGATGTTTTAGAGTGTCTTTGTGCTTAACTTTCTTTTATGTGAAGTTCTTGAAGATTGAGTTTTTGGAAGGTTGTTTGTTTACTAGAGGCAGGGATGTTTTTTGGTTTTAGTAATTGATGATGCTTAAACATTGAGGTTGATACTCTTGAATCAAATACTTGAAATTTTAGGATTTATGTCCTTAGAGGATTATGGTGATTTATGTATTTTGTTCTTTTGAGGTCTATGTCTTCCTTGAATATATGCCTTAATTTAGATAGCATATTGATGAGTTTTGCATCATGATGTGTACTTGATATGATTCCTTGATTTTGATCCATTGTAAACCCAAGCTAGTTCTCCTTATGTATGATATGATGATCTTAACTTGATTTTGGATCCACGTATTAGGTTTATTCTTGGAAGCATTGTAGAAGATATGGTTTTGAGATATTTGAACTTTGTATATCTTCAGGAGGTTTGATTATGTGAATTTTTACCTAACTAGATATTTTGGTAGACCTTGATTTTCATTCCTTTTTGGATGTCATATGTTGGGAGGGTTTTCTAGGAGCATATCCTAGAGGGTGGCTTGGAATGGGGATTAGGGCACAAAGTTGTTATTCTAGGATAACCCATTGTAGAGTTTTAAGCAAGTCAAAAAATAATAAAATGAATTAGGTTGGGCTACACATTAACAAGATAATTAAGTATCCTCACCCATAGACTTGAGTGTATGTATAGATAAGGATGGGTTGGAGAAGGTTTCATCATCCGTGGTACATTGATCTAGAAAATCATAACCTTGTTCTCACGAAAGGTTTTTATTTCAACATAAGCTCCACCTCTGGTCAAGGTCTAGATTGATGACTAGGGTGACCCAAGAGTGGGAGTCATGTGATGAAACCCTTTAGTATATCTCCTACAATTCCCTCATGTGAGATTTTATATTCATCTCTGGTATAGGTTGTACCCTTGTGATTTCCTATGTGTTTATTTATGTTGGTTTCTCTTGGATTTCTTGGGTTTCTCTATGTTAACCTTTTTTGTGTCATGTACTTATTTATCATTTGAGTATGTGGCATGTGTGGGACTGAAGTCTATCTCCTATCTTGGAGGAGTAGGCCAATAGGTCCATGTGGTTGGGTGGTGAACATTTTTCCATTGAGGATGATGGTTTTTGTTTGTGGCATGTGCATTATCTATGTGACATACTGGATTCTTCTATGCATCTTTATGTCACCTTCTCTATTAATTATTTTTATTGTACCATTGTATCATATGATGTAAAAGAATTTATTTTCCATTCTAAACTTATGCCTCTATAAATACTTTATTATCATTTTATGATTATGTGTTGTATATCATTGTAATATATCATTGGATGAATCATGTACTTGTGTATTATCGTTATGTACTAGAATAAATTCTTAATGGATTTATGGTGGATATTGAATTATTGATTTTATGTTTCTGTATTAAGATGAAGTTGTGCTATTTAATTTTGCATTAGTACTAGCAACATTGAAAAACCTAAGAGGATGTTTTGTAGTTAATGTAATATGTTTTTGTTTATGTGATATATGTAAAAAAACATATTTCATGTATTTTACTTAAATTTATGTTATCATCTTAGGGTCCCTGGGGGGCATCAAAAAAACCATGTTGGAATAAGAAAGTACAAAGTAAAATGTATAGATGAGATGAAAAAGAGGTGATGAATGGTGATGTAAACTTCCTTAATGAATATCTAAAGCACACTCTACATACTCAAATAAATGTGATTTATTATATTGGGGTGGGTGACCTCCTGGGAAGTCACAGTGCTTCACCTTTGTGAGCATCACCTAGATGCAATGAGTGATAATTGTTCCATTTAATATCATGAGAGATAGGTTCTTGTAAAACACAACTCATGAAACATGTGTCAATGATTTTGACTCAAAAACCTACATAGTTGGCTCATGATCTAGCAATATCACAAATAAGATAAATTTAACATCAAAATTACGCAAACAAGAACTAGAGGAAACTTGCAATATTGGTACACAAAAATATGTAAATCTCATTATATTTTTTATTACATCATTTTAATTTGATTTTTGTATGTTTATAAACATACAAAAATGTTGTATTTGCAGTAGCAAATACCTTCTGGAATCCTTCCTTAAAGTTCCTCAATCTCCACCTTCAAATCTATAAAATAAAACACAACACACACCCCTTTTTCATTTAATACCCTCCATTTTAGTTCATTTACTCCAATTTTTATCCCACCCACATCACATTAAAATCTAAATTGATTTATTTTTGGAATCTCAATTAGGAGAGTTATTACCACATCTTTAACAACATGCTAAAAATAGTTGTCCATGTAAGACCACTTGCACTCCCTCTTCACTCCTAAACTTAGAAAACCATAAATATTATTTTCTATGCCACTTTTATAGGATATTATTTTTTATATAACAATGTAAGCCTAGGAATTTGAATTTGAATTAAATTTTGGTTCACCTTTGAGTTAAGGTGGGATCCACAAACTCCCAACACATGCCTTCTTAATTTTTGAATTGTGCCAATGTAAAATGTCACTAAAGTACACCAAATTTCATCAATGAGTCTATAAGAAGAAATGCCAAAATATTTATGAAAATATTTGGCTTATTAAATACCATAATTTTACCAAAATTTAAAATTACAGCAAAGCATAAAATGTAGATTTTTTTTGGTTGGTATTGATTTTTGTTGTACCAAGGATGCTCTTGCATCAAGAGGGTGTAAGAAGAGTAGAATATATGACATGTCAAGAGGGGAACTCTATCAATGTGGGAAGAACTATAGAGTTTTGAAGATGCAGGGGAGAGGTGGACAATAATAAAGGAGATTTAAATCTTTGAAAATACGGAAGTTGTTTTATATAAACTGGGTCACTCATTTAAAATTAGTGGTGATCATCCTTCAGAGGTGGAAAATTAAACTTCAAAGACATTCATTAATGTTGTACCACCTTAAAAAGGTGGAAAACTGATAAATTGATAGGTCTACCAAAGGAGAAAGTGCTACATAATGTGGAAAGTGATAAAGTGATATGTCCACCAAAGGTAGAATTCCAACAAAATCTATAAAATTGATAATGTGATAGCCCCATAGAAAATTATTAAGTACAAAAACTCAACACACCCAAAACCCCCTTTTAAATAAAACTTAGGAAGAATATTTATGAAAAATGCAAGATGGGTCCCAAGGGACTAGGCCATTATAAGTACCCATATAAAATTGTAACACAATCCCTAAGAAATGGAGAAAATGAGACAACCCTCTAGGAAAAAACTCATCCCTGAATTAGAGATGAAATTTAAAATGATCTCAATGATGAATGGGATAGATAAAACCCCATGTGATGAAGAAGCCTTACCAAGGGCCATAAGAGAGTAGAAGAAGATAGAAAATATAACCCCACCTTAATGTTGGGTTCCCATGTAGATAAAATTATTTAGTCATGCTTATGCCTAACCTATGAGTTTAGGTATTTACAATTATTAGTTAATATTTTACATTAGGCATTTCATATTTAGTTTCATTGCATTTAATATTTGTAGTTGGGTGGTTGCACCTAGCTACACATCTCATTGATGTTGTCATCTTCGCTCTTGCCTATATAAGAAGAGCTTATGTATATTGTTTGATCATCCCAATACATATTTATTTATTGGCGAGTTATATTTGTCTCTCTCATTATGAATTTCTTTCATTCATGATCTTGGGTTGTGAGAATCACTCCAACACGGTATCAAAGATATTTAATGTGAAAATATTCCCATCGCCACCCTTCACTATCTTGTATTGAGATTAAATTTTGTTGTTTTATTTTAATAATTTTTTTCCTATTTTTATTACTATCGATTTTTTGTTATATCCAGGTAATTTTTTTTTTTGAACATCATATTGGATCAAGATTCTGCTTAAAAGCCATGAAAATCATCTACAATATATAAATGCAGATTATATTATTTAGCCAACAATATAGATTATTTCCTAATTAAATTTCAACTTCAGTCATACGCTTTTTGTTATACCTCCACCAGGGAACCCAAGAGGACAAATCCAAATCTAAGAAGAAAGGAGAATTTTTTTCTCTTAACACAGAACCTAAGATAATTTTTTTTAAATCTAGCATAGGTGCTAAAACTTGACCAATTAAAATGTCCTCTTAGGTTTCCCAACATTGCTACTAACAACACATAATATACATGAATGATATATTTAGATAATTGCGAGACTATGAATAAATTTACAATATGAATGAATTCATTTAAATATTGAAATCATATAACATATAGTCACATGATAAAAAACTATAGTCAAACATATTTAATCACTACTTTCATTATATTACAAGTAATTAGGTATACATGTTTATATTTACAAATTACAAGTAATCACCAAAAAAATTTACATATTCATTTTACATTGATCTCCTTAAGGAGAATGCAATACTGCATCAATACAAGAATAAAATGATATAGAGAATGTTACATTATTACATCCACATGAAAAACATAATAAGTTATAATGAATCATAAAAATCATCTAGCTACATGAACAAAAAATTTCAGAGAAGATGTAGAATATTTTTTACCCAACCATGTCGAATGCTTAGGTCCACTCCCTTGGGATAGGATATAGCATAAGTGTCATGCCCCTGACAGTCTCAGGCTTTACTTTTCAATGTTATGTTATGGTTGGATTTCTGGTTTGATTAGCATCATTTTATCTGGAACAATATTTCTGTTAGACTTCTATGAGTTTGAACTCTGACTTTGTTCATTTGAACATTGTTGTTTGGAATAAATATGTTTATCTCTGTAATAGGTATTTTGGTTCTGCCAAGACACTCAGAGCATTATGTCTATTTCTGTAGCTTAATGAGATTTTCTGATGTCAGAATTGTATAGACTAACTTTTGAATTAATGGTACTGGATAGTTCAGTAGAGATTTGAGTATTGGTATGATTGTGAAATTAAGTACAACTAAAATGGTTAGTCAATTGTCTTTTAATTGGTTTATTGTTTAGGAATTCTAAATAATATGTTAAACATAATTAGAATTGGTATTATTATTATGGATAAATGTATCTTGATGTTGCAGATAGTAAATAGAGATTGTTGTTACTTAATTTTAATCAAATTCTGAGTTCAAAATAAATAAACGTACATATATATATATATAGATATATATATATATATATATATATTATATATATATATATACATATATATATATATATACATATATATATATATACATATGTATATACATATATATATATATACATATGTATATAATATATATATATGTATATATAATATATATATATATATATATATATGTATATATATATATATAATATATATATATAATATATAATAGTATATATATGTATATATATATATATATATATATATATGTATATATATATATATTGTATATATATGTATATATATATATATGTATATATATATATATATATGTATATATATATATGTATATATATATATATATGTATATATATATATATGTATATATATATATATATATATATGTATATATATATATATATGTATATATATATATATATATGTATATATATATATATATATATATATATATATATATATATATATATATATGTACGTTTATACATATATTTATGAGTGATTGTTTTAGAAATTATGTGGTATTTCTTTTGCTAAAAATAAAGAATTATCTAAGTTAGCATACCCTATTTTGTATGTTAGAAGGAGGTTAATTTGGTGAGTGTTAGTAGTTTGGCATTGATAATGTGCTGTTATCATTGATGCTTAAGTTAGTTTTTCTTAATCTAAGATCGACTAATGTATATCTAACATAGATGTATATTATCTATCCCTAAGTCTTCTTATTTATGTTCTAGCTCGAAGACATGACTTATCATGGCAGGGTTTAATTGCACTTTCATCGCATAGTGGAGTTAGTGGGGTTTAAGCAATTTTCTCGGGTTATGGGATTGTATATTGATGGACATTTGGCAGGGAATGTATTATGTTTTCTGAAAGAGATAAGCTCATATTGAATGAACTCATTGATGTAATTCATCTTTGTGTTTGATGTCTTCCATTAGCTCTGGTGAAGAAGTTGTAGTTGAATAATGACTCCATTTTTCACCATGTATTTCTGCAACAGTTTGGGGTAAAACAGTTAGTAATGGATCCATCTCCCTGTTATATTTTATATGATAAGTTGCTTGGAATGGAAAGAGGTTTTCATGGCAAGTTTTACCCCTTTTGTTCATGGTCATTTGGGAAGTTTTGTGTTTCATACTGTCATCTCTGTATTTGCGTTGTGGGCTTTTCTTTTGCACGACACTTTGGCAGACAGTGGAAGAGATCTTCATGGTTGAGATTAGGGTTCGACTTGTGAAGCTCACCAAGCAGGGGCTAGCTTTGGCATACTTCAGTCTTTGGATACCTCCCCACACAAATACCAGGCAGGGGCATTCTCTCACCTTATCCTCTATTTCCATTTTATTTTCTGCAAATGAAATATTAGATTGTTTAATTACCATTGTTAGTTAGTTGATGAATGGAAGGTATTGTGATTGTATTCTCTATGAGCTCGTTCATGAACCGATTCCTTCTTGGATGGATTAAGAAGTTTATTTAGTTAATAGATTTTATGATTAGTTGAGGATTTGAAATACATGTTCTTAATATGTTATTTTCGAGCATATTGTGTTGATGGGTTTTCTTTGTTTCTGGGTATGAAGTTGACAGTGTTTTCTTTAAGTTTGTGTCGAACTATGGGGAATATAGTTGTTGTAGTTGATATATGGTTATTCCCTAGTGTGTTTTGTGTCAATGTTTACTTTTTTGGTCAGTATTAAGGGGGTTAATCAAGAAGGAGTATCAGGGTTATAAATGCAGTTTGAAACCCAGAATGAGTTTTGTTTATAAGCTTCTTTAACGGTATTCTAGTACTGTTTCCTATTGTTAGGAACACTGTAGCAACAAAATGTTTACAATATGTAAGAGTCTTTGGTCATAAGGTGAAATCGGGTATTCTTACCACTGTTATAATCTGAATCTAGTATCGATGTTTGTTGTGTCTAATGGGTGTGTGTCACTATTTTGGCTCAGTCAATAGTGAAAATGTAGATATTCTAGTTATACCAGATCCTGACTGTGGGCTAGATGATACTTCAAAAATAATTACCAGTGTGAAATATACTTTTGTTTCGACATTAGGAAATGCAAGTAATATTTAGGAAAGTCAATTATTATCATTTTCAGTCAGTAAGGAAGACCACTTGGATATTTTGTTTAAAATGTAGATGACAGTTCTTATTATTCAGTTATTTCTTTTATGTAATCGACAGATTCAGTAGTATTATAAGGTAAATGTGTTTTTGATAGGACTAAGATGACTAGTATGGTTTTTCCTATGTGTATTTATGGACTTGAACTTTTGCGAATGATGAGTTATGTAATATAATTATATATATTTATATATATACCTGCTGGGATATGTATATGTATACACAAGCCGTGGTGTATACATGTACATACGCCAACATGTATATAAAAGATGCTATGTTTATCATTCTGAACTATTAATTACAAGTTTATATATATATATATATATATACCTGCTGGGATATGTATATGTATACACAAGTCATGGTATATACATGTACGTATGCCAACATGTATATAAAAGTATGAACTTGTAATTAATAGAGCAGGATGTATAGCAAATTAGTTTATAATAAATCGGTTTATGGCAAGCTTGTATGTTTGTTAAAAGTGATGGGTGTTGTGTTGATTCAGTTGATATATGATTATTTTAGTTCTTTTCTATTCAATGGAATCATGATTTCAATATGGACATTTTATTTTACAGTTTCAGATATAATGTTAAGTTAATGTGGAGATTATTATTTGATTGGATTTTTGATGGAGAAAGTATTGTGATCTTTTCTTCTTTTTGGAAACATCATGTTTACGTATGTATGTTAAGGAAAATGGAAACATGGATCTAAATGGATTTCTGATTGTTGTTTCAATTCTATAATTGATGCAATAGAAATGGAGTGTTAGTGAAATTGTGTAATGTAGTTCATTTCATTTCAATCATTAATTGCTAGATCAAGTGTTTTGAGATAATGCAAGTGTGATCCTTAGATTGGGGGCTGACACTAGTCTAGTACCTTGTGGTGATAGAATTTCTATCAGTTGAGACTGACACTAGTCTATATCCTTATGGGAAAGAATTTTTGTCAGTTGTTTAATTAAGTGATAATTATAAATTCAAGGGATATGGGTTTAAATTAATAAGATAAAACATTATGGTTTCATCAGACACAATGGATTGCTACAAGGTTTCCTTACGGATACATAGCGTAGGTCCTTATGTGGACACCCGTGAACTATTGGATCATTACTTTGTCATTTTCTTTGCAAGTTTATTTCTATTAGAAAGAGATATAGTGCTTGATGATTTTGGTGTAACAAGAATGGAATTATGTTATTAGATTTCAATAACATCTATATTTAATCTGCATAATTGTTATGTTATACTGACTTTTATGGTTGCAAAATTTTGGAGATGATTCGTTATCTAAATTATTATGACTGAGCCCTATTTGCAATTGCGCTTGTGTTTATTTTTGATTTTCAAGTTTTAGATGGATAAATCAATGAGTATGGGATAGTGGATAGCAGTTGTTAAGATCTATGGGAAGCAGATCATTTCTTGGTTATTAGTTATCAGAACTATTCGTAGAATGTAAAGGATTGGTTAAGAAGGAATTTTTTTCATTTTTGAAACTAAGTCTTTGAATAAAGAGTATTCTTATTACTCTAATGTAATTCAGTTGAAAACTATAAAGCTCTTAGAAGTAGTTACTATTTTTATATGTTTCAGTTTGTAATTTAAAAAATAATAATTTATTACTATGGTTCTATGTGGTTTTGTTTATGGTTGATTCTTCTTTGGTTTCATCTTTTAGTTTTAAGTTTGGATGGGTGTTACATTACTCAGGGCTTGAGGGTTTAAAAAGAAAAGGGGTTTTATCATTATGCTTCCGTTAGTGATTTTTATTGATCTTTTCTATAGGATTTCAAGCATGCCTCCTGTTACACAAGGAGCACAAAGACATGGTGACCCAGTTGATGCCGATTTAGGTAGAGGTAGGGGTGGATGACGTGGTCATGGTCATGGCTGAGGAAGAGGATGAGGTCACCAAGGAATAATTGGTGATGAACAAGTTGATCCTTTAATAGCAATGGATTAGGAAGATCAAGAGGTACCTTAGGTTGAAGTTTTCCAATGGATCCTTGATAGGTTGGATAACATTGAAGCAAGGAACAATGTTCTAGTTGGTGTAGCAAATTCTCATGTTATACAAGTCCCTGTAGCAGAAGATCCTATTATCAGGACTCAGTTAAAAGACCTTTCTAAGCTCAAAGGACCATATTTCAATGGAACAGAGGGTGGTGCTAAAGCTGAAGCATGGCTCTTGAACATCGAAAGGTGTTTTATTTTCCATGATTATCACAGTAATGTGAAGGTTCATTGGACCATAATGTAGCTAAGATCCTTTGCTTCCATATGGTGGAATATGGAACTAGAGAAACTTGGAATTCTTATCTCTCAGGTTACATGGGAGCTTTTCATAGAAAGATTCTGTGAGAGATTCATGTCAGATTATTGGCAGCAAACTAGATCCAAAGAATTCTTCAGTATTTCTCAAGGAAACTCCACGGTGGAAATGTATGAGAGGAGGTTTTTCCAACTAAAGAAATATTCTGGTTGGTTAGAGAATGATAAGCCTTTGGTACAACACTTCATTAGGGGTTTGAACCCTAAAATTAGAGAAGTGAGAACTTTCAAACCTAAAATAGTGAAAGAAGCTGATGATCAAGCCAAGCTCACAGAATTGAAGTCAGGATATTCAGCCAAATGATCAGTGAATTCATCGGCTCAAAGCAGTGGGAAGAATCGAAAACCTTATCAAGATAATTTCAAGGTAGTTTCTAGTGGATCGAGTGGTAAATTTCAGAAGAGGAAGTTTGAAAAGTTTTCCAAATCAAACAAGACTTTCAAGGTTCCTGAGCAACCTAAGTCCTTTAAACCAACTCAGAGTGTACAAGAGAGTTATGCATCACCTCCAGTGAACTCATCATAGGATAAAAGTACCAAGAGAGGAGTAGAGTGTTGGCAATGTGGGCAATTGGGGCATTTGCAATGGAATTGTCCCCTTCAAGGCAATAGTCAGGTCAGGTCTAAAGCCACAGATTCTGAGGCTACTATTGGTAATTCTAGAAGGAATCATTGCATCTTTGCTAGTGTGGATCAGAAACAAGCAGATCATCAGAACACTGTGATTGAAGCTAGAGGTAATTACCAAGGTAAGAAGATCTCTATTTTATTTGACTCTGGTGCCACCGACTCTTTTATTTCTTCCAATTTGGTTAAGCAATGTGGAATTCCTGTGAGTAAAACTAAATTGACATGGCAAGTCGAGCTAGCATCAGGGACTAAGGTTGAATCAGGGTTTATAGCTGAAAATTGTAAGGTCCAATTTAAGGCTTTTACTACTACAGTTAGCCTTAGGGTTATTCCTTTAGGTTCTTATGACATTATTCTAGGTATGGATTGGTTAGGTCAACACCAAGCTATCATTGATTGTAGAGAGAAGACCGTTAGATGTATCGATGATAATAGAACCATCAAGTTTATTATAGGTGTTAAGAGGCCTATGTCAGTCAAAACTATTTCTGCTAAGCAACTTCAGAGATGTTTACAAAAGGGATGTAAATTGTTTTCTATTTCTATCAATGATTTTGAAGAACTAGTTGCTTGGAACACCAGCTTAGATCATCCAATTTTGAAGGAATTCTTAGATGTATTTATTACAGAGATTCCAGGAATCCCACCTAAAAGAGAAATTGATTTTAGGATTGATCTTTTGCTGGGAACTGAACTGATTTCCAAGACTCCTTACCGCATGACCGCTCAAGAATTAGTGGAGCTCAAGGTTCAACTTGAGGAACTTCTTAAGAAGGGGCTTATTAGACCTAGTGTTTCACCTTGGGGAGCACCAATTATCTTCATCAAGAAGAAGGATGGATCTTTGAGTCTTTGTATCGACTATAGACAATTGAACAAAGCTACTATCAAAAATAGATATCCTTTGCCTCGCATCGATGATTTGTTTGATCAAGTAAAGGGTGCCAAGGTGTTTTCCAAGATTGATCTCAAATCTGCATACCATCAGTTAAGGATTCAAGAAGCTGACATTCATAAAACAACCTTTCGCACAAGGTATGGGCATTATGAATTCATAGTAGTGCCATTTGGGTTGACTAATGCACCAATCAGTATTCATGAGTTTGATGCAGGGAGTATTCAGGACTTTCTTAGATAAGTTTGTGGTAGTGTTCCTTGATGACATTTTGGTATATTCTAACTCCTTGGAGGAGCATGAGCAGCATTTGAGGCAAGTCTTTGAATGTCTCCGCAGGAACAAGCTATATGCCAATCCTGAAAAATGTGAATTTTTCAAAATTGAAATAAGTTATTTGGGTCACATCATTATAGGAGATGGAATAGCTGTTGATTCTGCTAAGATTAGGGCAATTGTAGGGTGGCCAACTCCTACCAATATGTTTGAAGTACGAAGTTTTATGGGTCTGGCTAGCTATTACAGAAGATTTGTGGCTAATTTTTCAAAGATAGCCCATTCCATTACTTCTCTCCAGAGAAAGGGTAAGAAATTCATCTGGTCAGATAAATGTGAAGAAGCATTCCAACATCTTAAGGAACATTTGACTAGTGCACCAATTTTAGCGGTACCTGATCCTTCTAAGGAATTTTTTGTGTGCACCGATGCCTTATTGGATGGTTTAGGGGCTGTCTTGATGCAGAATGGTAGGGTCATTGCTTATGAATCCAGGAAACTAAAGGATCATGAAATTAATTACCCTACTCATGATTTGGAACTTGTAGCAATGATTCATGCTTTGACCAAATGGTGACATTTTCTTCTTGGTCAACATTTTGAGCTACATACCGATCACAAAAGTCTACAATATTTTTTCACGCAGCCCAATCTTAATGCACGTCAGCGCAGATGGATGGAGTTTTTGTGTGAGTATGACTTCGAAATGAAGTATATTCAGGGTAAAGAAAACAAATTAGTGGATGCTCTTAGCAGAAGGCGTCATGAACTCTCTTCTTTGACCCTCACAATTGACTTGAAAGAGAGAATACTTCTGAATTTGGTTACTGATCCTTGGTACTTTGATGTCAAAGTAGTGATTGATAGTGGCAGTGTATTAGAAGGCAAATTTGAGGGTTACTCTATCAGCACTGAAGGACTAATGACTTACCGAGGTAGCATATATGTGCCAGAAGTCAGGAATCTTCGGAACCTAGTTATGACTGAAGCACATAAGGCACCTTATTTAGCACATCCTGGTGTGAAGAAGATGCATGCTGATCTTAAGCAGCATCACTACTGGCTGGGTATGAAGAGGGATATTGCTGATTTTGTGGCTAGATGCTTGGAGTGTCAGAGAGTAAAAGCTGAACATCAACATCCAGCTGGTTTACTTCAATCTCATAGCATGCCTGAATGGAAATGGGATACCATATCCATAGATTTCATAGTGGGGTTACCATTTTCAGCTAGGCAACATGATGCCATTATGGTTGTTGTTGACCAGTTAACCAAAGTTGCCCACTTTATTCCCATAAGATCCACTTATAATGCTACATCTGTGGCACGGATTTATATGGAATAGGTTGTTAAGTTGCATGGGATTCCTAAGAAGATCATATCT
Source organism: Chamaecyparis obtusa (assembly GCA_027943335.1). Classification (NCBI taxonomy): domain Eukaryota; kingdom Viridiplantae; phylum Streptophyta; class Pinopsida; order Cupressales; family Cupressaceae; genus Chamaecyparis; species Chamaecyparis obtusa. The sequence continues at coordinate 369,590 of BSBK01004780.1, forward strand.
AATAGGGATTCAGTTTTTACTTCATCTCTATGGAGATCTTTCCAGCATGAATTAAGTACTCAGCTAAACTTTAGTTTAGCATATCATCTCGAAACTGACAGACAGACTGAGTGTGTCAATCAGATTTTGGAAGATATGCTTAGAATGTATGTGATGGATAGGCAAAATAGATGGTAAGAGTACTTACATCTAGTTGAATTTTCTTACAACAATGGTTACCATAGTTCTATAGGTATGGCTCCTTTCCAGGCTTTGTATGGAAGACCGTGTAGAACACCTTTAAGCTGGGACAATCTTGAGGACAGAATTCTTTTAGGTCCTGAGATGCTTCAGGATTTAGAACAATAGGTTAAGCACATCAGAGAAGACCTATCTACAGCTCAGGATAGGCAGAAAAAGTATGCAGACCTACATAGGATTGAATGTCAATTTGAAGTTGGGAATAAGGTATTTCTTTGGGTTAGGCCCCGAAAAAGTCCTATTAAGTATGGTAAAGGGTCAAAATTGTCTCCAGGATTGTGGGACCATTTGAGATCCTAGAATGAGTGGGTCCAGTTGCCTACAAACTTGCTTTAACTCCCAGCCTTTCACAAATTCATGATGTATTTCATATTTATGTCTTAAGGAAATACATACCTGACATTGCACGCGTGCTAAATTGGAAAAATTTATAGGTGGTAGATGGTCAACTGATGCTGGAACCAGTACAGATCATCTAGTAAAGAGAGCTAAATCTCAGAGGATGCAAGGTGGAGTAGGTTAAGGTGTTATGGGATCTTGATGATGTAGCTTCTGCAACTTGGGAAGATATAGGGGCTATGAGAGCTTGACATCCTCATTTGTTTTCAGGCTTCCAGGAGTAAGCCTAGTCTTGTGGGGAAGGGTGGCATGCCCCTGATAGTCTCAGGGTTTACTTTTTAATGTTATGTTATGGTTGGATTTCTGGTTTGATTAGCTTCATTTTATCTAGAACAATATTTCCATTAGACTTCTATGAGTTTGAACTCTAACTTCGTTCATTTGAACCTTGTTGTTTGGAATAAATATATTTATCTTTGTAATAGGTATTTTGGTTCTGCCAAGACACTCAGAGCATTATGTCTATTTCTGTAGCTTAATGAGATTTTTTGATGTCAGAATTGGTATAGACTGACTTTTGAATTAATGGTACTGGATAGTTCGGTAGAGATTCAAGTATTGGTATGATTGTGAAATTAAGTACAACTAAAATGGTTAGTCAATTGTCTTTTAATTGGTTCATTACTTTGGAATTCTAAATAATATGTTAAACATAATTAGAATTGGTATTATTATTATGGATAAATGTATCTTGATGTTGCAGACAGTAAATAGAGATTGTTGTTACTTAATTTTAATCAAATTATGAGTTCAATATATATATATATATATATATATATATATATATATATATATATATATATATATATGTATGTATGTATGTATGTATGTATGTATGTATGTATGTATGTATGTATGTATGTATGTATGTATGTATGTATGTATGTATGTATGTATGTATGTATGTATGTATGTATGTATGTATGTATGAGTGATTGTGTTAGAAATTATGTGGTATTTCATTTGCTAAAACTAAAGAATTATCTAAGTTAACATACCCTATTTTGTATGTTAGAAAGAGGTTAATTTGGTGAGTGTTAGTAGTTTGGCATTGATAATGTGCTGTTATCATTGATGCTTAAGTTAGTTTTTCTTAACCTAAGATCGACTAAGGATATCTAACATAGATGTATATTATCTATCCCTAAGTCTTCTTATTTATGTTCTAGCTCGAAGACATGACTTATCACGATAGGGTTTAATTGCACTTTCATCGCATAGTGGAGTTAGTGTGGTTTAAGTTATTTTTGGGTTATGGGATTGTACGTTGATGAACATTTGGCAGGGAATGTATTGTGTTTGCTAAAAGAGATAAGCTCATATTGAATGAACTCATCGATGTAATTTAGCTTTGTGTTTGATGTCCACCATTAGCTCTGGTGAAGAAGTTGCAGTTGAATAATGACTCCATTTTTCACCATGTATTTCTACGACAGTTTGGGTAAACAGTTAGTAATGGATCTGTCTCCTTGTTATATTTTATATGATAAGTTGCTTGGAATGGAAAGGGGTTTTCATGGCAAGTTTTACCCTTCTATTCATGGTCATTTGGGAAGTTTTGTGTTTCATACTGTCATCTTGGTATTTGCATTGTGGGCTTTTCTTTTGCAGGACACTTTGGCAGACAGTGGAAAGAGATCTTCATGGTTGAGATTAGGGTTCGACTGCGAAGCTCACCAGGTAGGGGGTAGCTTTGGCATACTTCGGTCTTTGGATACCTCCCGACACAAATACCAGGTAGGGGCATTCTCTCACCTTATCCTCTGTTTCCATTTTATTTTCTACAAATGAAATATTAGATTGTTTAATTACCACTGTTAGTTAGTTGATGAATGAAAGGTATTGTGATTGTGTTCTCTGTGAGCTCGATCATGAACCGGTTCCTTCTTGGATGGATTAAGAAGTTTATTTAGTTAATAGATTTTATGATTAGTGGAGGAATTTGAAATACATGTTCTTAATATGCTATTTTCGAGCATATTGTGTTGATGGGTTTTCTTTGTTTCTGGGTATGAAGTTGACAGTGTTTTCTTTAAGTTTGTGCTGAACTATGGGGAATATAGTTGTTGCAATTGATATATGGTTATTCCCTAGTGTGTTTTGTGTTGATGTTTACTTTTTTGGTGAGTATTAATTGGGTTAATTGGGAAGGAGTATCAGCTTATAAATGTAGTTTGAAACCCAGCATGAGTTTTGTTTATAAGCTTCTTTAACGGTATTCTCATACTATTTCCTATTGTTAGGAACACTATAGCAACAAAATGTTTACAATATGTAAGAGTCTTTGGTCCTAAGGTGAAATCAAGTATTCTTACCACTGTTATAATCTAAATCTGGTATCGATGTTTGTTGTGTCTAATAGGTGTGTGTCACTATTTGGCTCTGTCAATAGTGAAAATGTAGATATTCTGGTTATACCAGATCTTGACTGCGAGCTAGATGATACTTCAGAAATAATTACCAGTGTGAAATATAGTTTTGTTTCGACCTTAGGAAATGCAAGGAATATTTAGGAAAGTCAATTATTATCATTTTCAGTCAGTAAGGAAGACCACTTTGATATTTTGTTTAAAATGTAGATGATGGTTCTTATTATTCTACTATTTCTTTTATGTAATCGGCAGATTCAGTAGTATTATAAGGTAAATGTGTTTTTGATAGGACTGAGATGACTAGTATCTTTTTTCCTATGTGTATTTATGGACTTGTGATGCAGGAGCATCCTAGGAGTAAGAGCAATCTTGCATCACCCAAAAATATTTCTATTTTTGAATTCAATAAGGGCTATCTTGTGGAGAGCTGCTATTTATGGAAAGTTACTATTTTTTGGTAATTTTCATTTGTGCTCAGAATGATTTAATTTCTTTCTTGGAGGTTCATTTTGGTCATATAAGTCTACCAGTAAAGTTTCATTTCCAGATCAAGTGTATGTTGGAAGATATTGAAGATTTTCGGTATTGGCAGCAGGGTACAGAAACTTTGGACTCAGTTTTGAAGGCCTTAGAGGCCCCAAATGAGGTTGAAAATTTGGGTGACGGGTACTTACATGGGTCAAGCCTATAGAGTTCTTTGTGGTGTTTCCGAAATGGGGTTATAATAGCCGATCAGGTCAATAGGTGATGACTTATGGTCTTCGAAAGTTGGGCCACCTGAAATGGCAGAAAATGATTTTCTTCAAAATTTCTGTTCGGGTTTCAAAAGTTATCTTGAGAACTATGATGTAATAAAATGTAAAATAAAATAATTCTAAGTTTGGTCGGCCTTATTGGCTAAAATTCTAGAACCTTCCCAGGCAGTGGAAAATTGCCTATATAAGGAAGGCTGTATTATTGTCTTAGGCAGTTCAGAATAGTTCTGGGTAGTAGATCTAAGTATTGATTTGAGGCTTTGTCCTACAGAATATTGTAAGGGAATGCCCATGTGGCTTCGCATATTGTAATTCTGAAAGTTTGTAATTCCACATTTGTGGAGATAATAAGAAGCCAATTTTCTATTCTTGCATATTATTGTTGTTGTTTCTCTATTTCTGTTATGTGCTTGTGGTATTAAGGGGAGCACCCTTCATCAAGTGGTATCAGAGCAGGAGTTCTTGAGTGTGTAAATAGATCACCGACTATGAGGCAGTTTGCACCAGGATCGTGGCTAGGGTTTCAGTGTGCATCCCGAAAATGCCTCCACGAAGAGAACGTGGGGGAAGAGCTGGTGCTCTGACACCTAAGGTTAGAGAGCTGCAGAGACAAGTGCGAGCATTGTAAGAAGAGATTCGTAGAGGAATGAATCTTAATGTCAAAGATGAAAGCGAGGATGAAGACGAAGAAGAATATCAAGAAGGAGAAGCTGAAATTGTGAACCAGGAGGAAGAAAGACTTTTTCGGGTGATTTCCAAGATTGGGAAAAGACCTAAGATTGAGGTTTCTACATTTTCTGGAAATCATAACACAGAGAAATTGATCGACTAGATCAATGAATGTGAAGAATATTTTGAGTATGAAGATGTTGAGGATTCTGATAGAGTCAAATTTGTGAAGGCCAAATTGAAAGGTCATGTGAAGATCTGGTGGGAAGAAATTCAATTGGAGTGAAATAGAAGAGGGAAAGATAAAATTATAAGATGGGATCAGATGGTGGATAAATTGAAGTGACAGTTCATTCCTGTTGATTATGAGCTTGACCTACAAAAGAAAATGCAAAGTTTGAAGCAAGCAGGAAGATCTGTTCAGGAGTATACAGAGGAGTTCTATCGACTCCTCATCAGAATAGGCCATGCAGAAGCTGATAAGGAGAAAGTTGCCCAATACCTTAATGGGTTAAGGCCAAGCATTTAGGAGGAGTTGAATCTAGTTCGAATGAATAGTATTGAGGAGGCATACTAGTTTTCCCGAAAAGTAGAGGAACAGTTGAACAAGAAGTTTGAGAGCAGACAAAATGGAAGAGGTCATGGTGGAAGATCTGGCGGACGGTTATATGGTGGCTAAAATGAAGATCCAAAAAAGAAGGATGAGGCCAGTAGTAGTCAAAATCAGAGAGGAAATAATTTTAATCATTTCCAGAATCAGAGTAATAGAGATCAAAGAGGAAGAGGAAGAGGACAAGGATCTGGAAGAGGAGGCTTCCATTGAACATGTTTTCACTGTGGAGAAGAAGGTCATAGGGCATTTGAATGTCCTCAGCGCCAAGGTAGAACAGACGGGAGAAATGAAGGCCAGGTCAGAGTTGCACATGTAGATGAAGATGCTAGATCATCAAATTCTGAAGATGTTGAAAGAGGAGAAACGCTAATTAACAGAAGAGTCTTGCTGAGTGGTGAGAATGAACCTGAACAAAGGAGGAGCCTATTTCGCACTAGTTGCAAGTGTGAGGGTAAATGCTATGATGTGATTATCGATAGTAGAAGCACTAACAATTTGGTGTCAGAAGAGATGGTGACAAAGTTGAAGCTCAAGAGATAGAAACACCCACATCCATATTGGATTGCCTGGGTGTAGGATGACCACAAGGTCATGGTCAGTGAACAGTGCCTGGTAAAGTTCAAGATTGGCAGGTACCAAGATGAGGTACTATGTGATATCATCTCTATGGATGCATGTCATATGTTGTTGGGTAGACCGTAGTAGTTTGACAGATGTGTTGTACATGATGGTCGTGCGAATACCTATTCCCTAAAAAAGGATGGAGTGCGACATAAGCTAAAGCAATTGAAGGAGACCGAAGAAAAGGTATGTGGCAATGCAAGAATAAATTTTGTTGATGGAAGAAAATTCCTAGATGGTATGATGCATGAGCATGTGTATTTTGCTTTAATTCCAAAAGCTAGTAAAGAGGAAGTAGAGGATGTACTTGTAGAGGTTGTAGATTTGTTGAATGAGTTTCAGGATATTGTATCTAATAATGTACCTAATGGATTACCACCGATGAGGAAGATCATTCATCAAATGGATTTGATTCCAGGAGCTAGTTTTCCAAACAAGGCAGCACACAGAATGACACCAGTAGAAAGTGAAGAGTTGAACAGACAAGTACAAGAGTTGTTACAGAAAAGGTTGATTCGAGAGAGTCTAAGTCCCTGTGCTATACCAACAGTATTAGCACCAAAGAAGAATAGAGAGTGGAGGATGTGTACAGATTCTAGAGCAATAAATAAGATCACAATCAAGTATAGGTTTCCATTGCCATGAATGGATGATATTATGGATTGTTTGAGTGGAGCTGTGTATTTCTCAAAGATAGATCTAAAGAGTGGGTATCACCAGATTCAGGTCAGAGAAGGAGATAAATGGAAGACTACCTTCAAGATAAAGGAAGGACTGTATGAGTGGTTAGTCATGCCTTTTGGGCTAACCAATGCACCGAGCACTTTCATACGGCTCATGAACGAGGTTCTGAAAGAATTTCTAGGTAAGTTTGTCATTGTTTACCTAGATGATATTTTGATTTTTAGCAAGACATTGGAGGAACATATGATGCATATTCGTATGGTGTTTGAGAAGTTGAGAGATGAGAAATTGTTGATTAATTTGAAGAAGTGTAGTTTTGTGAAGAAAGAGTTAGTGTATTTGGGATTTGTAGTTTCAGCAAAAGGTCTCAAAATGGATCTAGAGAAGGTACAGGCTATCCTTAAATGGCCTACTCCAAGGAGTGCTATTGAGATAAGATCTTTTCATGGTTTGGCTAGCTTTTAGAGAAATTTTATTAGGAATTTTAGCAGTATTTATGATCCCTTGACTAAAATAATGAGAGGGGATCGAAAAGAGTTTAAGTGGACTAATTGGGCAGAAAAGAGTTTTCAATTGTTGAAACAAAAAGTTACAGAACAACCTATTTTAGCACTTCCAAATTTTAATAAGGTGTTTCAAGTAGATTGTGATGCTAGTGGTACTACAATAGGAGCTGTTATGAGCTAAGAAGGTAAACCTATTGCTTATTTTAGTTAGAAGTTAAATGATGCCAAGAGAAAGTATTCTCTTTATGATCAGGAATTTTATGTTATAGTTCAGGCATTAAAGAAGTGGACACATTAGCTACTTCCTAAGGAGTTTGTTTTGTATACTCATCATCAAGCTTTGCAATATTTGAATAGTCAAGGAAAGTTGAATCAGAGGCATTTGAAATGGGTTGAGTTTTTGTAGAGTTATACATTTGTTTTGAAACACAGGAGTGGAAAGTCTAATAGGGTTGCAGATACTCGTAGCAAAAGGAAACTATTGCTGACAGAGATGCAGATTGAAGTGGTTGGGTTCAAGGAACTCAAGAATTTGTATCTAGAGTATCCTGATTTTGGTGAAGCTTGGAAAGCTTGTATAGAACCTGTTACTCTAGACAGGATGAAATGGCTGGGTTTTATCATCCAAGATGATATGCTATTCAGAGGGAGTCAGTTGTGCATTCCACGAAGTTCTATGAGGGAGAATCTCATTAAGGAGAAGCATAGTGGAGGTTTGGCTGGACATTTTGGTCTTAATAAAACCCTTGTTTTGGTTAGTAAAAATTATTATTGGCCACAGTTACAGCAAGATGTGAAGAAGTTTGTACAGAGTTGCAGAGTATGTCAAATGGCGAAAGGAGTGAAGTAGAATACAAGGTTGTATTAGCCATTACCTGTACCAGAGAAGCCTTGGGAGGATATCAGTATGGACTTTGTTCTTGGTTTACCGAGGACACAGTGGGGACATGATTCAATTTTTGTAGTAGTTGAAAATTTTTTGAAGATGACACATTTCATTCCCTGCAAGAAGACTAATGATGTTGTTCATGTAGCAGAATTTTTTTTTAGAAAAGTAGTGAGACTTCATGGTTTGCCAAAGATCATAGTTTTAGATAGAGACACTAAGTTTGTTAGATATTTCTGGCGTACATTATGGAAGAAGTTGAAAATAGATTTAAAGTTCAGTTCATCACATCATCCACAGACTGATGGACAGACAGAGGTGGTGAATAGAAGTTTGAGAAATCTGCTGACATGTTTGGTTGGAGATAAGCCAATAGGATGGGATTTGATTTTACCACAGGCAGAATATGCATACAATAATTTTATCAACAGGAGCACTGGTAAATCACCATTCCATATTGTATATGGAAGTAGTCCAAAAAATGCATCTGAAATGAGAAAGATAGATAAAGGAGAAATAAGTAGTGCTAAAACTGAGGATTTTGCAAAACACTTTAAGAACATCCATGAGGAGGTGAGGAAGCATATTACCAAGATGAATGTACAGTATAAGACTAAGGCAGATGAGAAAAGGAGGCATAAGGAATTTTAGGGTGGGGATGAAGTCATGGTTCATTTGTGGAAGGAGCGGTTTCTAGTTGGTACATATAACAAGCTGAAAATGAAGAAGTTTGGACCATGTAAGATACTAAAGAAGCATGATTCAGGAAATGGATATGAGGTGAAATTGCCTAGTGAGCTGAATATTTCATCAGTGTTTAACATTTCAGATTTGACAAAGTATCATGATGGAGGTGTTGAAGATGAGATCACAGTGACACAGTGGAGTATTCCAGCAAGTAGTTCAGACACCAAAGAGATTGAGGATATACTGGACAATTGTGTTGGCAGAAGTACAAGGAACAGGACATATGAAGAATATTTGGTCAAGTGGAAAGGATGACCTATTGAAGATTCATCATGGCTTACAAAAGAGGAGGTTAACCGTCTTGATTTTCCTCTGCACACCTGAGTCATGATAGGGTCACTTCTCAAATTACCCCAAGTGTCTGATGCAGGAGCATCCTGGGTGTAAGAGCAATCTTGCATCACCCAAAAATATTTCTATTTTTGAATTCAATAAGGGCTATCTTGTGGAGAGCTACTATTTATGGAAAGTTACTATTTTTTGGTAATTTTTTTCTATGCTCAGAATGATCTAATTTCTTTCTTGGAGGGTCATTTTAGTCATATAAGTCTGCCAGTAAAGTTTCATTTCCAGATCAAGTGTATGTTGGAAGATATTGAAGATTTTCAGTATTGGCAGCAGGGTACAGAAACTTTGGACTCATTTTTGAAGGCCTTAGAGGCCCCCGATGAGGTCAAAAATTTGGGTGACGGGAGCTTGCGTGGGTCAAGCCTGTAGAGCACTTCGCAGCATTTCTGAAATGGGGTTATAATAGCCGATCGGGTCAACTGATGATGACTTATAGTCTTCGGAAGTTGGGCCACCTGAAATGGCAAAAAATAATTTTCTTCAAAAATTTTGTTCAAGTTTCAAAAGTTATCTTGAGCCGAATATGATGTAATAAAATGTAAAATAAAATAATTCTAAGTTTGGTCAGCCTTATTGGCTAAAATTCTAGAACCTTCCCAGGTGGTGGAAAATTGTCTATATAAGGAAGGCTGTATTATTGTCTTAGGCATTTTAGAATAGTTCTAGGTAGTAGATCTGGGTATTGATTCGAGGCTTTGTCCTATAGAATATTGTAAGAGAATGCCCATGTGGCTTTGCATATTGTAATTCTGAAAGTTTTTAATTCCACATTTGTGGAGATAATAAGAAGCCAATTTTTTGTTCTTGCATATTATTGTTGTTGTTTGTCTATTTGATGCAGGAGCATCCTGGGTGTAAGAGCAATCTTGCATCACCCAAAAATATTTTTATTTTTATTTTCAATAAGGGCTATTTTGTGCAGAGCTGCTATTTATCGAAAGTTACTATTTTTGGTAATTTTAATATGTGCTCAGAATGATCTGATTTCTTTCTTGGAGGTTCATGTTGGTCATATAAGTCTACCAGTAAAGTTTCATTGCCAGATCAAGTGTATATTGGAAGATATTGAAGATTTTCGGTATTGGCAGTAGGGTACAGAAACTTTGAACTCAGTTTTGAAGGCTTTAGAGGCCCCGGATGAGGTCAAAAATTTGGGTGACGGGCGCTTGCGCGGGTCAAGCCTGTAGAGCGCTTCATGGAGTTTTTGAAATGGGGTTATAATAGCTGATCGGGTCAACTGGTGATGACTTATGGTCTTCGGAAGTTGGGTCACCTGAAATGGCGAAAAATAATTTTCTTCAAAATTTCTGTTTAGGTTTCAAAGGTTATCTTGAGCCGACTATGATGTAATAAAATGTAAAATAAAATAATTCTAAGTTTGGTCGGCCTTATTGGCTAAAATTCTGGAACCTTCCAAGGCGGTGGAAAGTTGCCTATATAAGGAAGGTTGTATTATTATCTTAGGCAGTTTGGAATAGTTCTGGGTAGTAGATCTGGGTATTGATTCAAGGCTTTGTCCTATAGAATATTGTAAGGGAATGCCCATGTGGCTTTGCATATTGTAATTCTAAAAGTTTGTAATTCCACATTTGTGGAGATAATAAGAAGCCAATTTTCTATTCTTGCATATTACCGTTGTTGTTTCTCTATTTCTGTTATGTGATTTTGGTATTAAGGGGATCACCCTTCATCAAGTGGTTTCAGAGCAGGTTTTCTTGAGTGTGTAAACAAATCTCTGACTATGAGGTAGTTTGCACCAGGACCGTGGTTAGGGTTTCAGCGCGCATCGTGAAAATGCTTCCACGAAGAGAACGTAGCGGAAGAGCTGGTGCTGTGACACCTGAGGTTAGAGAGCTGCAGAGACAAGTGCGAGTATTGCAAGAAGAGATTCACAGAGGAATGAATCTTAATGTCAGAGATGGAAGCGAGGATGAATCCAAAGAAGAATATCAAGAAGGAGAAGTTGAAATTATGAACCAGGAGGAAGAAAGACTTTTTCAGGCGATTTCCAAGATTGGGAAAAGACCTAAGATTAAGGTTCCTACATTTTTTGGAAATCTTAACCTAGAAGAATTGATCGACTGGATCAATGAATGTGAAGAATATTTTGAGTATGAAGATGTTGAGGATCCTGATAGGGTCAAATTTGTGAAGGCCCGACTGAAAGGTCATCTGAAGATATGGTGGCAAGAGATTCAGTTGGAGTGAAATAGAAGGGGAAAGGAGAAAATCATGAGATGGGATCAGATGGTGGATAAATTAAAGCAATAGTTCATTCCTGTTGATTATGAGCTTGACCTACTGAAAAAAATACAAAGTTTGAAGCAAGCAAGAAGATCTGTTCAGGAGTATACAGAGGAGTTCTATCGACTTCTCATCAGAACAGGCCATGCAGAAGCTAATAAAGAGAAAGTTGCCCGATACCTTAATGGGTTAAGGCTAAGCATTTAGGAGGAGCTGAATCTGGTTTGAATGAATAGTATTGAAGAGTCATATCAGTTTGCCTCAAAAGTAGAGGAAAAGCTGAACAAGAAGTTTGAGAGCAGACAAAATGGAAGAGGTCACGGTGGATGATCTAGTGGACGGTCATATGGTGGCCGAAATGAAGATCAAAAAAAAAAAGATGAGGCCAGTAGCAGTCAGAATCAGCGTGGAAATAATTCCAATCGCTTCTAGGATCAGAATAATAGAGATCAGAGAGGAAGAGGAAGAGGAGAAGGATCTGGAAGAGGTGGCTTCCATGGAACATGTTTTCACTGTGGAGAAGAAGGTCATAAGGCATTTGAATGTCCTCAGTGCCAAAGCAGAATAGACGGGAGAAATGAAGGCCAGGCCAGAGTTGCACATATAGATGAAGATGCCAGATCATCAAATTTTGAAGATGCTGAAAGAGGAGAAACATTGATTAACAAAAGAGTCCTATTGAGTGGTGAGAATGAACCTGAGCAAAGGAGGAGCCTGTTTCGCACTAGATGCAAGTGTGAGGGTAAATGCTATGATGTGATTATAGATAGTGGAAGCACTGACAATTTGGTGTCAGAAGAGATGGTGACAAAGTTGAAGCTCAAGAGATAGAAACACCCACATCCATATCAGATTGCCTGGGTGTAGGATGACCACAAGGTCATGGTCAGTGAACAGTGCTTGGTAAAGTTCAAGATCGGCGGATACCAAGATGAGGTACTATGTGATATCATCTCTATGGATGCATGTCATATGTTGTTGGGTAGACCGTTTTAGTTTGACAGATGTGTTGTACATGATGGTCGTGCGAATACCTATTCCCTGACAAAGGATGGAGTGCGACATAAGCTAAAACCATTGAAGGGGACTGAAGAAAAGGTATGTGGTAATGCAAGGATAACTTTTGTTGATGGAAGAAATTTCCTAGATGGTATGAGGCATGAGCATGTATGTTTTGCTTTAATTCCAAAAGCTGGTAAAGAGGAAGTAGAAGATGTTCCTGTAGAAGTTGCAAATTTGTTGAATGAGTTTCAAGATATTGTATTCGATAACATGCCTGATGGATTACCACCAGTTAGGAAGATTAGTCATCAGATGGACTTGATCCTAGGAGTGAGTTTGCCGAATAAGGCAGCACACAGAATGACACCTGCAGAAAGTGAGGAGTTGAACAGACAAGTACATGAGTTGTTATAGAAAGGATTGATTCGAGAGAGTCTGAGTCCCTCTATTGTACCTACGATATTAGCACCAAAGAAGAATGGAGAGTGGAGGATGTGTACAGATTCTAGAGCAATAAACAAGATCACAATCAAGTACAAGTTTCCATTGCCACGAATGGATGATATTATGGACTGTTTGAGTGGAGCTATGTATTTCTCAAAGATAGATCTGAAGAGTGGATATCATCAGATTTAGATCAGAGGAGATGAATGGAAGACTGCCTTCAAGAAGAAGGAAGGACTGTATGAGTGGTTAGTCATGCCTTTTGGGCTAACCAATGCACCGAGCACTTTCATGCGGCTCATGAACGAGGTTCTGAAAGAATTTCTGGGTAAGTTTATCATTGTTTACCTAGATGATATTTTAATTTTTAGTAAGACATTGGATGAGCATATGATGCATATTCGTAGGGTATTTGAGAAGTTGAGAGAAGAGAAATTGTTGATTAATTTGAAGAAGTGCAGTTTTGTGAAGAAAGAGTTAGTGTATTTGGGATTTGTAGTTTCAGCAGAAGGTCTAAAAATGGACCCAGAGAAGGTACAGGCTATCCTTGAATGGATTACTCCAAGGAGTTCTACTGAGGTAAGATCTTTTCATGGTCTAGCTAGCTTTTACAGAAATTTTATCAGAAATTTTAGCAGTATTTGTGGACCCTTGGCTGAAATAATGAGAGGGGATAGAAAAGAGTTTAAGTGGACTAAAGGAGCAGAAAAGAGTTTTCAATTATTGAAACAAAAAGTTATAGAACAACCTATTTTAGCACTTCTAGATTTCAATAAGGTGTTTCAAGTAGATTGTGATGCTAGTGGTACTTCAATAGGAGCTGTTATGAGCCAATAAGGTAAACCTGTTGCTTATTTCAGTGAGAAGTTAAATGATGCCAAGATGAAATATTCTGTTTATGATCAGGAATTTTATGCTATAGTTTAGGCATTAAAGAAGTGGAGACATTATCTGCTTCCTAAGGATTTTGTTTTGTATACTGATCATCAAGCTTTGTAATATTTGAATAGTCAAGGAAAATTGAATCAAAGACATTTGAAATGGGTTGAGTTTTTGCAGAGTTATACATTTGTTTTGAAACACAGGAGTGGAAAGTCTAATAGGGTTGCAGATGCTCTTAGTAGAAGGCAACTATTGCTGACAGAAATGAAGATTGAAGTGGTTGGGTTCAAGGAACTCAAGAATATGTATCCAGAGGATCCTGATTTTTGTGAAGCTTGGAAAGCTTGTACAGAACCTGTTACTCTAGACAGGACGAAATGGTTGGATTTCATCATCCAAGATGATATGCTATTCAGAGGGAGTCAGTTGTGCATTCCACGAAGTTCTATGAGGGAGAATCTCATCAAGGAGAAGCATAGTGGAGGATTGGCTGGACATTTTGGTCATGATAAAACCCTTGCTTTGGTTGGTGAGAATTATTATTGGCCACAATTGCAGCAAGATGTGAAGAAGTTTGTACAGAGTTGCAGAGTATGTCAGATGGTGAAAGGAGTGAAGTAGAATACAGGGTTGTATTAGCCATTACCTATACCAGAGAAACCTTGGGAGGATATCAGTATGGACTTTGTTCTTGGTTTACCGATGATTCAGTGGGGACATGATTCAATTTTTGTGGTGGTTGATAGATTTTCAAAGATGGCACATTTCATTCCCTGCAAGAAGACTAATGATGCTATTCATGTAGCAGGATTGTTTTTCAGAGAAGTGGTGAGACTACATGGTTTGCCAAAGACCATAGTTTCAAATCGAGATACTAAGTTTGTTGGATATTTCTGGTGTACATTGTGGAATAAGTTGAAGATGGATTTGAAGTTCAGTTTATCACATCATCCACAGACTGATGGACAGACAGAGGTGGTGAATAGAAGTTTGGGAAATTTGCTGAGATGTTTGGTTGGAGATAAGCCAATAGGATGGGATTTGATTTTACCACAAGCGGAATTTGTATACAATAATTCTATCAACAGGAGCACTGGTAAATCACCATTCCAGATTGTATATGGAAGTAGTCCAACAAATGCATCTGAATTGAAGAAGATAGATAAAGGAGAAATAAGTAGTGCTGAAGCTGAAGATTTTGCAGAACACTTGAAGAACATCCATGGGGAGGTGAGGAAGCATATTACCAAGATGAACGCACAGTATAAGGCTAAGGCAGATGAGAAAATGAGGTATAAGAAATTTCAGGTTGGTGATGAAGTCATGGTTCATTTGCGGAAGGAGCGGTTTCCAGTTGGTACATATAACAAGCTAAAAATGAAGAAGTTTGGACCATGTAAGATACTGAAGAAACATGATTCAGGAAATGCATATGAGGTAGAATTGCCTACCGAGCTAAATATTTCACCAGTGTTTAACATTTCAGATTTGACAGAGTATCATGAAGGCGGTGTTGAAGATGAGATCACAGTAGCATAGTGGAGTATTCCAGCAACTAGTTCAGACACTAAGGAAATCGAGGATATACTAGACAGTCATGTTGGCAGAAGCATAAGGAACAGGACATATGAAGAATATCTAGTCAAGTGGAAAGGATGACCCGTTGAAGATTCATCATAGCTAACAAGGGTGGAGGTTAACCGTATTGGTTTTCCTCTGCACACTTGAGTCGTGACAGGATCACTTCTCAAATTACCCTGGGTGTCTGATGCAGGAGCATCTTGGGTGTAAGAGCAATCTTGCATCACCCAAAAATATTTCTATTTTTATTTTCAATAAGGGCTATTTTGTGTAGAGCTGCTATTTATGGAAAGTTACTATTTTTGGTAATTTTTGTATGTGCTCAGAATGATCTAATTTCTTTCTTGGAGGTTCATGTTGGTCATATAAGTCTGCCAGTAAAGTTTCATTGCCAGATCAAGTGTATATTGGAAGATATTGAAGATTTTCAATATTGGCAGCAGGGTACAGAAACTTTGAACTCAGTTTTGAAGGATTTTGGGGCGCCAAACGAGGTCAAAAATTTGGATGACGGGCACTTGTGCTGGTCAAGCCTGTAGAGCACTTTGTGGCATTTCCGAAATGGGGTTATAATAGCCGATCGGGTCAACTGGTGATGACTTATGGTCTTCAGAAGTTGGGTCACCTGAAATGGCGAAAAATAATTTTCTTCAAAATTTTTGTTCAGGTTTCAAAGGTTATCTTGAGCAGACTATGATGTAATAAAATGTAAAATAAAATAATTCTAAGTTTGGTCGGCCTTATTGGCTAAAATTCTGGAACCTTCCCAGGCGGTGGAAAGTTGCCTATATAAGGAAGGTTGTATTATTGTCTTAGGCAGGTTGGAATAGTTCTGGGTAGTAGATCTGGGTATTGATTCGAGGCTTTGTCCTACAAAATATTGTAAGGGAATGCCCATGTGGCTTTGCATATTGTAATTCTAAAAATTTGTAATTCCACATTTGTGGAGATAATAAGAAGCCAATTTTCTGTTCTTGCATATTACCGTTGTTGTTTCTCTATTTCTGTTATGTGATTTTGGTATTAAGGGGAGCACCCTTCATCACTATTTCTATTATGTGATTGTGGTATTAAGGGGAGCACCCTTCATCAACTTGAACATTTGCAAATGATGAGTTACGTAATATATATATATATATATATATATATATATATATATATATATATATATATATATATATATATATATATATATATATATATATATATATATATATATATATATATATATATATATATATATATATATATATATACACACACCTGCTGGGATATGTATATGTATACACAAGTCATGGTGTATACATGTATAGACGCCAACATGTATATAAAAGATGCTATGTTTATCATTTTGAACTATTAATTACAAGTTTATATATATATACTTGCTGGGATATGTATATGTATACACAAGCCATGGTGTATACATGTACATATGCCAACATGTATATAAAAGTATGAACTTGTAATTAATAGAGCAGGATGTATAGAAAATTAGTTTATAATAAATCAGTTTATGGCAAGCTTGTATGTTTGTTAAAAGTGATGGGTGTTGTGTTGATTCTGTTGATATATGATTATTTTAGTTCTTTTCTATTCAATGGAATAGTGATTTCAATATGCACATTTTATTGTACAGTTTCAGATATAATGTTAAGTTAATGTGGAGATTATTATTTGATTGGATTTGTGATGGAGAAAGTATTGTGATCTTTTCTTCTTTTGGGAAACATCATGTTTACGTATGTATGTTAAGGAAAATGGAAACATGGATCTAAATGGATTTCTGATTGCTATTTCAATTCTATAATTGATGCAATAGAAATGGACTGTTAGTGAAATTTGGTAATGTAGTTCATTTCATTTCAATCATTAATTTCTAGACCAAGTGTTTTCAGATAATGCAAGTGTGATCCTTAGATTGGGGGCTGACACTAGTCTAGTACCTTGTGGTGATAGAATTTCTGTCTGTTGTGACTAACACTAGTTTATAGCCTTATGGGAAAGAATTTCTGTCAATTGTTTAATTAAGTGATAATTATAAATTTAAGGGATATAGGTTTCAATTAATAAGATAAAACATTATGGTTTCATTAGACATAATGGATTGCTACGAGGTTTCCTTACGGATACATAGCATAGGTCCTTATGTGGACACCCATGAACTATTGGATCATTACTTTGTCATTTTCATTGCAAGTTTATTTCTGTTAGAAAGAGATACAGTGCTTGATGATTTTGGTGTAACAAGAATGGAATTATGTTATTATATTTCAATAACATCTGTATTTAATCTGCATAATTGTTATGTTATACTGAGTTTTATGGTTGCAGAATTTTGGAGATTATTCGTTATCTAAATTATTGTGACTGAGCCCTGTTTGCAATTGCGCTTGTGTTTATTTTTTATTTTTAGGTTTTAGATGGATAAATCAATGAGTATGGGATAGTGGATATCAGTTGTTAAGATTTATGGGAAGCAGATCATTTCTTGGTTATTAGTTATCAGAACTATTCGTAGAATATAAAGGATTGGTTAAGAAGGAATTTTTTTTTTTTTTTTTGAAACTAAGTCTTTGAATAAAGAGTATTCTTATTACTCTGATGTAATTCAGTTGAAAACTATAAATCTCTTAGAAGTAGTTACTATGATTATATGTTTCAGTTTGTAATTTTTTTTTTTAAAAATTATTACTATGGTTCTATGTGGTTTTGTTTATGGTTGATTCTTCTTTGGTTTCATCTTTTAGTTTTAAGTTTGGATGGGTGATATAATAAGGCCCCACAACACTTAAGAAACACATGCAATGCAATAAAAAATGACACTTCCAAACTAAGGAATATCCTATAATATCACAAGGGGTAAAGAGATTACATAATATGAGAGGTGAACCGCAAGGCTAAATTGAGGGAATCATAAGACACATGCAGGACAATGTCATCACATAGTACCCCTACTATCATAGGTTTTTCTTGGTAGTATCTAACTAGAACCCAACCCTGAGGTGAGGACTCATGTGGAACTAGAAACCTCTTATGAGGATAAGGAATCTAATTACCATCTAGGCCTTCTCCAATCCATCCTTAGATTTTATGAGAACTAAAGATCATGGGGGAGGTATCAAAATTATTTTTTAAATATTTTTTTGAATCCAAATAACTAGATAAAGCTATGTCACACTTTTATAAAGGAAATGGTCAACATTGATTCAAGTATTTAAATTCAATCACTAAAGAGTGGGATATATGTTGACAATTTTCAAATGATGTAAACTAATAAAAATTGTTTTAGTTTTTATGTATTTTATGCTTGCAATTTTTGTTAAAAATTAAACAATTGGTAAAGTATAATTTTTACTAAAATAAAAACTAAAATTTAGTTGGTGATAAAATGTTGAAATGAATGTTACATATGTTGTCAACCTTTATATAGTATTTTTTCTTTTAATTTTCAATATTTTTATTTTGTATAGATAACCTAAAATTTTAGTGCATGGATATACCTTTTTCACTATTTTTATAAATATATACTTAAATATAAAATTAAAATTCACATGTATTGAAATATAACACTTTTCATTCAACATCACATTTTGTCTTAACTATTCATCCAAAATAGAAATAAATCATATGCTCTTGAAATAGATTCTTTCCTCTACTACATCATTTTTTTTTCCAAATTTCTAAATAAATTTTACTATTTTCTATGAAAAGATAATCAAACATATTATTTTGTGCTGTTGACTTCTTTGGATAAAAATTAAATATAAAATATAAAAAGTAATTAAAATATTAAAGACATATATTTTTAGAAAAGTTCATTTATAGATCCATAAAAGGGAATTTTTATATATTTATTTTAAATATCAATAAAAGGAGTGGGAATTGCTGGAATGCCACTTTTTTGAAATAATTTTCATTTTTTGGTAATTTGACCTAAATTTTTCTAAAATATGTGTTTCATAGTCCCATCCAATTAGAAAATTTGAGACATATCTAACTTAGCTAGAATGAATATAACTAGACCATATGTCTGACTAAAACTACCTTTTAATTACAAATACTTAAATTCACTTGTGTTGATAAGCTAGCCTAAAGTGTGACACAACTTTGTACTTTTACATCTATTTATTTTTAATTAAGTTATCACTTGATTATCAATTCATTATGCATTTTCCTTGGCAACCACTTTAGGATCCCAACCTGCATTGTGAGCCACACCCCTAACCATGATCCTACAAAACCACTCCTATGATGTAAACTATAAATTGAAAGAAGCATCACAATCAATAACCATAAAATCTTCTCCTAAATACATCATTTCTAATGAAATTTCAAAAGTCAATTTTGGAGCATAAATTGAAAAGTCAACAATAAAATACACACACACACACACACACACACACACACACACACACACACACACACACACACACATATATATATATATATATATGTATATATATGTATATATATATATATATATATATATATATATATATATATATATATATATATATATATATATATATATATATATATATATATATATATATATATATATATATATATATATATATATATATATATATATATATATATGTATATATATATATATGTATATATATATATATATATGTATATATATATATATATGTATATACAGATACATATGTATATGTATATACAGATGTATAGATATGTATATATACATATAATAGATATGTATACATATATATGTATATATAGATATGTATATGTATATATGTGTATATATATGTATATATATAGATATGTATATATGTATATATATGTATATATATAGATATGTATATATGTATATATATATATATAAATATGTACATATATACATATATATATGTACATATATACATACACACACACACACACACACACACACATATATATATATATATATGTATGTATGTATGTATGTATGTATGTATGTATGTATGTATGTATTAATAAGAAAAAAATAACAGTTACATGCAAATATAACCAATATCAAAAAATAATAAACCACACAAAAGAGAACAAAAGACACAAAGATTTAACATGGTTCACCTAATCCCTTGGCTATATCCACCAACAAAGAGTCCAATATTATTATTATCCAGTGATTACAACCTGATTACAATCTGTAATCCCTTATAGCTCAATATCACCACAAAAAGATACTTTAAAAAATACATATGAAAGTCCTAACCCTAATCCATTTGATAGAAGAATTTTTCCGCTTTAGGGTTAGAATTGGTTACAACATGTTGGCTGAAAAAATAGCCTTGCAACTATTAGCTAAATAATAGCTCCAAAGCCCATGATGAAGGAAAAGTGTATAGTACTTTCCTGATTAGTAAGCACAAGCCAACAATTTCCCACTTGGTGACAGATCAGACTCGATGCTAAAAAAAAATATCCCACTTGGAGACTGATCCTATAGCAATACCACTACCATATGATGCTCCCACTTGATCTCACCTCCCTAGACTCAGTTGTTCCATTATTATGTTTAGTCTAGAAGACCAACCGAAGCTGTATAGGAGTTCAACTTCTCCCTTGTTACTACCTTTGTAAACATATATGTTAGATTATCATCTGTATGTATCTTTTTGAGCTTTAACTATCCATCATCCAAAACAGACCAAATGAAATGGTACCACAACTATATATATTTTGTCTTTGAATGGAGACCATAATTATTAGAAAGATGAATGGCACTTTGGTTATCTATAAACAAATAGTTGTGCATTTGTGGATAACCCAATTCCTCCATGAAGAATTGAAGCTATATCATCTTCTTAGTTTCCTCTGTAGTAGCAACATACTCTACCTCAGTAGTGGATAAATCATTCACCTTTTATAACTGAGAAATCCAAATCACTACTGTCCCACCAACAATAAATAGATATCTTGTAGTACTTCATCAGGTATCAAGATCCTCTACCAAATATGAGTCAACATAGCCTTGTAAATCAATATTAGATCCCTGAAAATGTAAATATTTAATGGATGATCCTCTCAAATATCTAAGAATCCATTCAACTACATTACAATGGTCAAACCCAGGATGACTCATATACTCGCTAACAACTCCCACTACATGTGCAATATCTAGCCGAGAACATGCCATATCACACATTAAACTTCCTATAGTTGATGCATAAGATACCTTGGACATTTTAGTCTCCTCTTTTGGTGTCTTTGGACACATATCCTTATCAAATTTCAAATGACCAAGCAAAGGTGTACTGATATCTTTGGTTTTCTCCATAGAGAAATGCAACACCTTCTCAATATAAGTAGCCTAAGATAGATTCAATTTTGTGTGCTTCCTATCTCTGCATATTTTCATACCAAGGATTTGTTATTTTTCCCCCAAATCCTTCATATAAAATGAGTGTGCTAACTATTGTTTCAATTTCTTAATGTGACTCATGTTAGACCCAATTACAAGCATGTCATCAACATATAAACATAAAATCAATGAGCATAAGATTTCTCCTAAGAAAGTTATTAAGCATGAGGATTTGATTCTTCTTATTTATGGGAATGTCTAGAGTATTATTCCTAACTCTAGCTCTACCCCTTCCTCAGGAAAGAACAAATAGAGCCCTATGACTCTTAAGTTTGGCTCTACTAAATGGAAGGCTAGAGATATTATGGGTAGTAGTTGAAAGAAAATATGCTCGGGAGAGACTGAAGTCAGGGAATACTCTAAGGAGTATGAGACTGAGGACTCTAAAGAGGGTGAAACTAGAGAGATTAAAAATATATAGAGCCCTACCAAGGAAAGGGAGGGTACAGATGATTTTGATGATATTACTACCCCACATGGTGGAAAGGAGGAGGTTAACAGTAAGGATTTTGATAAGGATAATAAGAAGATGTCAGAGATGAAAAATAAAGTAGTTGACAGAGCCAACCAAAAAGGATATTGGACATTCCCAGCCTATGGAAGTTGATTCTACTCCAATGTGCACTGATAAGAAGTATATGCCTGAGGAAGAGGACCTGGAAAACAAGAATCAGGAAAGTGTGGTTGAGCTGGAAGATAAAGTTGTTGAAGGGGCCAATTTGAAAGGAACCATGGCACACAACTCTCACATTCTTGAAGATCTTGTTGACACTTCTATTCAATATGCCAAGAAGCACAAAACGGACAGGGATTTTCACAAAGAGGATGTTCTCATCTTGGATGATTTTGTTGGTAGTGTGAGGCACGATGTGCCCATCTCCCATGACTCTCATGAAAATATTCAAGAGGGTAGTGAGGATTCCAGTGCGAGGAGAGTCAGAGAGTCCTCCATTAAGCCAATTTCTGAAGACTTTGATGACAAAGAGGAAGTTACTACTGGTGTGCTTCAAATTGCCAAAGTTGAGGCTCTCTACTCCTTCAGATTCAATAAATGGTGCTTCCATGAGATAAAAAGGCTCCACCTAAAGTGCAAGAAACTTGAAGCAAATAATGCTATCCTTCAAGAAAAAGTTGATTCCTTTCTCAAGGAGGGCACTTCTAACACCCTACTGTGGACATTAATGAAAGAATGGATAAATTGGATAAAAAATCTTACTAATATCCTCCAGCATAGCATGGATAGCATGAAGGCATCTAGAACCAACCTCAAGGCCTTGGTCAATTTGCTGGATAAAGCTCCAGAGGAGGACAGTGAACACATAAATGATCCCCTGGTGGATTGCGAAGGCCCCAGTTCTAGAACCCATGAGAGCAACAACAAAAAATCCCCTCTTATGAAGAAGAAATTCAAGGAGCTAAAAATTTTCTTTTGTTAGATGGACAATATCTAGGCCAAAATGGAGAAGACTCTAGATGAAAAAGCAAGGGTTATCTATGCGGATGTTTAGGCTAGTTTTTGTGTTGTTTTTTGGTGTTTTCTATTGTCTTTTGGATTGGTGTTTTTTTCCCTTATGTCACTAGCTATGTAGTCCCTTTTTTGGGCAATTTGATGTTTTTTGCCTCTTTTTTAGTGTTATGATCTTACCTTTCAATCTTTTGATGCTTGAATTGTAAAGGGTTTTGAGTCCCTTCAAAACCCATTTTTTCCAGTAATTAGAACATATAAACATAAAATAATGTAGCTATCATTTTCTAACCTCTTAAAATAAACACAATTTTTTGAATGACACCTAATATAT
Organism: Chamaecyparis obtusa; assembly: GCA_027943335.1. NCBI lineage: Eukaryota > Viridiplantae > Streptophyta > Pinopsida > Cupressales > Cupressaceae > Chamaecyparis > Chamaecyparis obtusa. The sequence continues at coordinate 392,758 of BSBK01004780.1, forward strand.
CAATGCTCATGCATAAAACTATCAAATTTAAGATGCCATTACCAAGGTGCTTGATTCAAGCCATATAAAATTTTCTTCAATCTGCACACTAAGTGTTCCTTACCTTTGACCTCAAATCCATTTGGTTCTTCCATATATATTTCTTCATCCAAATCACCATGAAGAAATGTTTCTTTAAAATCAAGCTTCTCTAAATGCAAATCTTCAGTTGCCACAATACTTAAAACAATATGATTAGAAGTCATTTTAACAACAAGATAAAATATCTCATCAAAATCAATGCCCTTTTTCTATGAAAATCCTTTTACAACTAGCCTGGCTTTAAATCTTCTCTTACCTCAATCCTCTTCTTTCAGCCTATAAAACAATTTATTCTATAAAGCCCTTTTACATGCAGTTAACTGAGATAAATCCCAAGTTTGATTTTTCAACAAGGAGTCCATTTCATCTACCATTGTAGACTCTCACTAAAGCTTTCTATCCATTTGCATAGCTTCATCATAACATTCTGGCTCACCAATATCTATTAATAATATATAATACAATGAGGGAGAGAATCTTTCTGGAGGTCTACTTAACCTTGTTAATCATGTAACATTTACTAGGGTTTGTGATATTTTTTGTTTATGTTGTTGTAGAGAATAAGGAACTACTAGAACATCATCTTTTGGAGCATAATCTAGTACTAAATAATCATTTTCTTTCTTCTCATATTGCTGCAACAGATCTTTGTACAACACTTTCTCATTGAATATGACATCTCTGCTTCTTAAAATTTTATGATTTTCAAAAAACCCAAAGCCTATAACCAAATTCATCAATGCCATATCCAATAAATACATATTTATTTTATTTAGTGTGAGGCCTCACCCCAACCCATCATAGCATCTTTCCTTTTTTGGATTTTGATACAGTGTAACACTTGTTGATCTATTTTGATAGAGACTCGAGATACGATATTTTGATGGTGATTATTATATTGTGTATGTGTGGATGTGAATCTAGAGTACATCATGATTTTTATTATGCATCGTTGATTAAGTGAATTATTCATGATTAGATTTGATTATTGCACATGATGATTATATACTTATGATGTTCGAATATTATTGAATGGAAAATTGTGATTTGAATTGAGCTATACATATTGAGTTATGATACTAAATAGGGAATTGAATATGTATATTTCATGTAATGTTATCATCTTGAACTACTGATGCTTGATGTGAAGTGTGCAGGTACGAGAACAATAGGAATTATCAGAGAACCAAGGTTAAACACATGTGAACTGAGTAAACCAAGGCTTAGTCCAATGTGGGACTACAAAGCCTCATTGTAATGTAAACTTTTTGTAAAAGTGAATTTTCATGTGCATTAGTAGTTAGCTTCATGTTTTCATTCATGGCATTTGTATGTAATGTGCAATTGTTAGTGTCACTTGGCACTTGTAATGTGTTCATTTAAATTTATTTTATTCCAGCCACTTCTAGAGGCCAATAAGAAGTTCTAAGGGTCATTTTTGGCATAATTTAAGTATCTTAATGTTAGGGGTATGGGTTAGGAAGGTTTTGAGCATATCCTAAACCCCCTAGAGACTTTGGCAACCCTTTTTTGGACCCATTTACCCTTACCTACGAGATTGGATGGATCTTGACCCTTACTCAACTTCACCTTTCCTTCCAATCAAGCATTAAACATTGGGGGACAAGGAAATCAAGGAGACCTTAGAGTCAAATCTGCAATTATGATTGGTGGGTGGGTAGAATTTTTGGAGCCCTTTTTAGAGGCCCTTGCTAGAATTGGAGGGTGTTCACCCACTCTCTAATTTTAGAGACTTTAGGGTTTTGAAGGAGGAAGAAAAGTGGATAGCTCATCTCAACTATCAATTGCCATCACACTTGTGAAGGTAGGTCTTTCATTTCCATGGAGGTTTTCTTGTTTATGCTCAATAGATTAGTTGTGTTCTTGTGCTTGCATGTGTTTGGAGTGTATATTTGTTGTGCTATTACATTGTACGGGAAGGGAATTTGATGTTGAAATTTATGTGTTTCCTTTGTTTTTCTTGAATGAGGGTGTTCATGTGTATGGGAGTGAGGCATTACTCACCTCTTGGGGAAGAGGAAGAAGTGGCCTTGGGTGAAGGGGTTAGTTGGGCTCTCCATGAGGTGAGAGTCTCTTCTCTTGGAGAAGAGGGAAAAATTCATGGTGTATGGGCACCATGAAGCCATTTGCAATCTTGTATCATGAAGATATTGATAAGCATTATTGTGCATGTAAGATGGAATTGTAGCCTTGAAAGGGCAATGTGATATTCTTGTTGAGAAATTTGTGAAAGCAATGGCATTCCCCCTTTGGAAAAGCCCACCTTCACCCTTCTTCAATGAGCTTGCAAAGTTCATTTGTGTAACCTTGGAGGGAGTAATTTGTTGTTGTTTCATGTGTGCAAAATTGTGAGCATTTTTTTGATTGTGTACCCCATTTATCCTTGGTTCTCCAAGCTTGGGGGTGGTCTCTTAAGAGACCTAGGTTGGGTGGTGAGCACGCATGGTTCTCTCCCTTTTATTGTAGGTATTGAAGCCAAGCCCCATGTAGAAGAAGCTTGAAGAAGTCCTTTCTTGGATGTGCTTGTATTAAAACTTCATATGTTGTTTTATTGTAGATCTTGAAGAAGATCCCTCTCTCATTGTACATTGTGAAGTATTCCCATTATTGAGTCCATGGTGAAGTGGTGGATGTATGTGAAATGGCATATGTATTGTGATGAAGTGAAATTTGTAATCTTTATGTTTGTTCTCTCATTGAACATCTTCTTCAATTGTATCATGTAAGGGAAAAGTGAAGCTCCTTCATCATAGAGATTTTGTAATGAATTTGATAAGAGGATTATAATGAAAATACAATGCATTTCTATTATGTTAATTGGAATTGATTTCTTAAATAATGGAGTGGTTTTTTTATGAAATGATATTCAAGATTATGGAAATGAAATGTGATAGTTTTCAATGTCTTTTAAAGTTCAACTTATGCATGGTTATGATAGTTTCTCTATTATAGTTTGAAGAATTGTCTTAGTTATATTAACAATTCAAATGAGCCTAATTCTATGCTCATTTCTCATCAAATGTAATAGAGAAATAGAGTGCAATAACATAATTGATATTATTGAAAACCTCTACAATAACACTCTAATTCATCAACCTCAATGGTATATTAAGTCTTATATAGTTGCCCTTAATAAGTCAAATGAAACAAATGTAAAAGTATGAAGGAAACTATGTTTTATTAAAATAGACACTTCCAGAATTTTAGAGAGCATTTTGCTCTCTGGAAATTGTATGGAGACATCAATATTCTCATATTACATAGAGAATATTCCACTCTAACCAATCAGACATTAATTAAAATTAACTTTATCTAAAACATCTCCTAAAACAACTATTAACCTAAAGTATTTGACAATATAATAAGCATGCCTTAAAGGTCCCTTTAATATCACCTTCCACTTGTAGTGGACCCCACACCTTTCCTCTCCCCATGCGCAGGTGGACTAACTTGGAATTGTTATATGGTTTTTTTTCCTTGCTAAAACTACCACCTACGTGGGTAAAAAGGTCAATGGGAAGTGACCTCAACAACAAGGAAAATTTAATGCCTTGTCTTCCCCTTTAATTCCTTGAACCTCATGAACTGACATGGCTAATTTATCACTCACTTTTCAAACTCCCTCCTCTCCAAGTGCACCTATCTCTAACATGAGATTGTGACACTTTTCCTTGTGTCATTAAGGAGTACCTCCTTCCTTGGCAAGCACACCGTCCACTTGGTTCATCCTTGGGAAAAGGGAGCACTTTTTTTGGGATTGCATTGACTTCAAACAAATTTAAATTATATTCTTTTTGAATCCTTGGTAGCTATGAAATCTCCCCATGATGGGAGTGGGACCCATTAAACTCTTGTCCCCTTTGTCCTTTCCTTGGAATGCGCCCTCCCTCTTTTGGACTTGAGCCTTTTTGTATGAGGTGGCACCTAGGAAATAATGGTAGGATGGATAGGTAGTAGTAGATTAGTTTTAGTTTTCTTTTGAATTGTTATTTATAATGTTATTATTTATAGAATTGCTTTTGTTTTAGGTAAATAGTTTAGTAGTATTTTATTATATAATCTTGTATTGGAACCTTCCTATTAATTTAGGAGATTAAGTTTGTAGGGAGAGTGTGATAGGTTATTAGGTTAGTTAGGGATTTAGTAGTTAGTAAGGGTTACTTGATATTTGTAATCTATGGGTGAGATTAACTAATTTCTTTTGGCATAATTCCTTAGGTAATAATTTTAGCTATTTTAATCAATTTTATGGGTAAATATTTAGTTAATTAGTCAATACACTAGTCTATAATCTTTGATTATGGTTGATAGAATATTCTTATAATTAAATAATCATTGTAATTTGTTAAATGTATCCTAGTAGAGTCACATTATAAGTTAAGGGAGTAATGTGTTTCACTCTAATCAGTCATGATATAATTTGCTAACTCGATAGATTATTCTATTAAGTGAATAAGAACTTGATAGTAGAACAATTACTCTAGGATAAATTGATAATTCTTTTGGCTATTAGAATTGTATACTAATGTATGTTTTAGGACCTCTAATCTTACCTTACTTGAGTAACTTTAACATGTATTAATCTTGAATGACATAGACAAAGATCTTTGGTCAGTAACGAACCAAATCAAACCCTGTCGGCATGAAATAAATTATTATCATGATAACATCCTTGTTTTAACTAATATTTTGATACGTGAATTTACTCCAACTTCTGATCCTAGAAAGGAATGGACACATGACATTTGAACATAATGACCTAGGTATACTTCACTGTATTAGTGGTTAGACAATTGACATTGATTAGGGAGTAGACCGATGCCCTAGACATTCAGATTGCACCCAGAGCATCAGCTCTTTTGGATGTTATGAACCCTAGGGTCCCCGCCTCTCGAGGTCTGACTCTTGCTACATCAGTTAATAAATTTAACCTAGCTTACACCTGGCATAGCCGATGTTTAGTCTCCTTTTTACCTTTCACCCCCCTTTGTCCTTTAAAAAAAAAAAATTAGTTACATTTTTTTTGTTGTTTATTTTGGGCATGACATTTAGCTTCCAGCTTGGTTCTATTTTTAGAATCTATATGTGCAAAAGCTTCACAACCAAAGGTTTTGAGAAAAGAATAACTCGCCTTCTTACCAATCCATTCTCCCTTTCGAATATCACAATCCAAAGGAGTAGAGGAGGCCTCTATTGATTAAATATATAGCTATACTAATAGCCTCCACCCACATGTTTAATGGCAGCCCAACATGCAACCTCATACTCCTTTCACGCTCCATTATTGTCATGTTCATGTGTTTAACCACACTATTTTCTTGGGGAGTCCTTGGTATAGTCTTTTCCCTACAAATACCAATAGAGAAACAATAATCTTCAAATTCTATGCTGCAATAGTCACCACCATTGTTAGCTCTGAGAAATTTTATTCTTTTACCAATATCATTCTCAACCAAGCATTTCCATTTCTTAAAAGTTTCAAATACATCAGTTTTATGTCTAATAAAATAAATCCATGTTTTTCTTATTGAATCATCTATAAATGTAATATAATACAAAGAGCTGCCAAGGGAAGATACCTATGTTGGTCCCCTTACATCTCTATAAACAAGCTCTAATTTCACAAAAATCCATATTGACACATTTGAGACCTAGTAAAACTTTCTTTGAATGAATTAATTTCATCAATTTTTCACTCACATGCCAACTCTATTGTGCCACAATGTTGTGTTAGAATCTAAAACAATTGTTTGATGTTCTTCCTGCTCAATTGTAGCAATTGTTCTTGAACATTCATTTTTCTCTAAAATAATTAAAGTAGAAGGAACGTTATGACTTGTACAAAGATATAAGGTGCCTACTTTCACACCTTTTTCTACTACTAAGGAACCTTTTGAAATGTTCTAATTTCTATCATTAAAAGTAATTATGCAACCCTCATCACCTAGTTGTCTAGCTGAAATTAAATTTCTACTCAGCCTTGAAACATGTCGTACCTTCTGTAGTAGCCAATGATTCCCATTCTACAACTTAATCTTAATTTTTCCCTTTCCAACAATCTAACAGGGTTCATTATCTCCCAAATAAACTAACAAAAATCCCCTTGGACATAATCAAGAAAAAAATTAAGCCCCTAAATCTAAAATCCATGAATCATCAACACTTTATAAAGAAAGAAGAAACAAATCCTCTTCAGATTTATTACTTACCATATTTTCCTCCTTGTTACCTTCTTGTTTGTCTCCTTCTTTATTCTTCTGAGACCAAAAATCTTTCTTCTTATGACTTGGCTTTCCATAGTATTGGTGCCCAAAAATTGTGGATTTTCTTTTGGCCAACTGACAGGTATAATGACACCTCTGCAATTCTGGCTTAATCAAGCCAAGGCTGGTAGGCCTAAATTCATTTTGAACTATTTAATTCTCTAAGTCATACAACTATGTACATAAACAAACAAAGTTCCTCCAAAGGTGGTGAATGATCCTTTGAGAAAAGAAACTAATCTCCTAAAAATCTCTATCCTATAATACTTGACTAAAATGGATTATACTAAGGACTAAAAGTAATGCTTTTGAAATAATAATTAATGATCTAAAAATTATAGATGAACTTAATGTAACAATTTCCAATTAAAGATTAGATTAGTGCCTTCTAAGTACTTCAGCTATAGAGTCAAAAAACATTCAATCCTACGTATGATTAGAGATGGTTTTAAAGGAACTTTCTTTAATCAGACAAGACCATCACGTCACAGGCTTCCGTTTGATTCATAATACAAATCAATTTACACAACTAATCCTATCGAATTTAGCTCAAATTAAGAGACCAATAAGAACAATGGCAGGTTCACAGACCATATAATTGATACTCGAGTTGTATATATTTACTTTGAATTACAATATTCAGGTAATTTAACACAGTGAAACACTCTATTTAATAGAATATCTGAAAGACTAATTGAAAACATATAACCTATAACCAAAAAACAAGAAGAGCACTTATCTTTATTGATGTTAAAAAACTGGTACATAAGAGTTCATAGTTATAGTTGTTTATGAAATTCTATCCTATAAAAATATGAATTGTATTGTCTTCTATATTTTCATTTTAAATTATGTATATATACATGTTTGAGTGGCTTTCACACCTCTTTAGGATGAAAAGACACACCCTTATTACAAATTATTTTGAAAAAATAATAAACTAACTAAAAAATAACTACCTAACTTTCAGATTTGGGTCTGGTCGAAAAATAAAAACACCTCGTGGAAAGCTAAGATTTTTATTAGAAATAGAAAATTTGATTTCCCTAACTGGTTATTTTATATATTTTTAAAATTTGACCATCTTTAGCCTCTGTCGGCATCATCTTTGTAGCAGGTCAAAATTCTAGTATTTTTTGAATGCTTTGATCATAGAATTTGATTGTTCCTATCACAGAGCTTCCTTTCTTAATTTCTCAACTTTGAATTGAAAATTAATGTAATTCTTTCATCCCATTTCATGTACTCCATCATTAATTATTGGGTATGGAGTTTAAGAGGCCATCTTTTAGGATTTTATCACTATATAGGACTGCAAATTTTTCCAAAAATTTAGAGCTCCAACAGGCTCTTTCTGGGGACGTATGCTCCATGTGAGCTGTTGGCATTAAGCAAGATTGCCACTAGTGACAACACTTATTTACATTCTGAGTGCAAACCAAGTAGAACAGTGCAAACTGAGCAGAATAGTGCAAATCGAGCAGAACAGTGCAAACTGAGCAGAACAGTGCAAACCGAGCAGGATAGTGCAAACCGAGCAGAACAGTGCAAACTGAGTAGAACAGTGCAAACTGAGCAGGACAGTGCAAATCAAGTAGGATAGTGTAAACTGAGTGACATTATGTCTACTGAGTCACAAATATTTACTGAGTTCAAAGCTTACCGAGTGGTTAGTATGAACCAAGCCTTCACTTCTACTGAGTGCATGATGATGCTGAGTAATGCAGTGGACGCCGAGTATCAGAAAGTCACCGAGTTAGTTTGTAGGAACCGTGTAACCATACTTGGGCTGACTTAGTAGAACTTATGTTTATTTGTCAAGCTGACTTTGTAATTGTAATTAATTTTTTAGACTTGTATATAAACAATGTTGTACAAATACCAAGTAGTATGAAAAAATATGAAAAAAAAAGAAAGGCAGAGATAAGCGAATTACAAAGGGCTATAGCAGTATAAGAAGTAGCAAAGACAAATTCATCACAGAAGGTGATCAGTACATCAGTGAATCTCATTCAGCAATCCAGTTGCAAAGTAAGAGATCTACTGTTTCATCCTAACAGGTGAATCAGTACTAAAATCCTTTAACCGGGTAGACTTAACAGTCTTCTGTAAAATCTCTTAACCGAGTGCATACTTCATTGTATGTTTGTAAAACCTCTAACAAGGTGGACCTAGCAGTCCTTATTGCTCCTAGCAGGGCAGATCATCAAAAGTGATCAATGTAAGCCTTAACCGGCCAACTTTATACTGCAGTACTAAAGCTTTGTGAGTTTCATCCCCACCCCAGTTTTACTTTCTTTTGGAAGGTTTCTAGGTAACCAAATCTATGTGTCATTGTTGTGAATGCTTTTAAGTTTCATGCTTTCTATATGCAAAAGGATAAAGTGAACTATATGTTAATACATTTAAAAGAAAATTTTTAAGTTACTGATTCACCCCCCCCCCTCTCAATAACTTGGTTAATTCTTAAATATTTCCAACAATTGGTATCAGAGCTGTATTGGTTCTCAAATAAAGCTTAACTAGCTTGAGCAAAGATCCAGGATAATGGAGGTATTCAAACTAAACAAGGTGATTGAAAATGAAAAGCTAGATCTGGAAATGGCCATAGCTAAACTTAAAGAAGAAAAAGAACATCTTTCCCAATCCTTAAGAAGAAGGAAGGAACTTGCAAATCAGATGAATGATCATAATTACATTGAAGAAAAGATTGAAGATCTTTTTCCCTCAAATAGCTCAGATGAAGCAAACAATGCTGTCAAAGAACTCCTAGAAAAGAATGGGTCTCTGCAGGAAGAAGTGAGAAAATTAAAAAGAGAACAAGAACTACACTCTACGAGATTTTGTGAGATCTTAGAACAAAGAAACAAGTTGAAAGATGAATTGGATGGAAGGAACAATGAAGTCAAAAATAAAACCCTTTAGCTATAAATCCTAATTGATCAGATCTCCCATACAAATGAGGAAATTTTGACTCTAAGATCAGAAATAGAAAGCACAAGAGAAGAACTAAGATCTGAAAAGAAAATCAATCTAAGATTGGTGGATGACCTAAACACCGAAAAACAAATCAATGAAAGAATGCTGAAGAGCCAAGAAGACTTAAATCAGCTGTATGATCGAAATCTTCATAGGCAAAAAGGAAAAGCAGGACTTGGATACAAAGGAGAAGGTGAATCTTCTAAGCAAGGTACTCAAAGGAATCAAAAACCTACTTGTAATCATTGTGGAAAAATAGGACATACTTCAAATAAATGTTGGAGCAATGAAAAAGTAGAATTCAATGGAAAATGCTACAATTGCAATCAACATGGTCACAAAGCAAATGAATGCAAGGAAAAACCAAGATTCAAAGGTAATTGTCACAAATGCAACAAACAAGGTCACAAGGCATCCGAGTGCAGATCCAAAACATTCAATCTAGCAGAATAAATTATGAAAGCAATGTTTGGATGGGATTACAACACTTGGTGTAGATGTCATTACTGTGGAGAATATGGACACATTGGCATGAACTGCATAAAACATCATCTAAGGAAAAGAGATACTACCATAAGATGCTTCAAATGCACTAAACTTGGTCATATAGCCAGAAATTGCATGAATGCTAGTGAAGTTGAAGATGGAAAGAAGAATGAAGCAACTAAGGTCAGGAAACAGATGAGACAACAGTGGATTCTCAAATCTACCGAGCAAACCAATCCAAGTAATGGAATGGGTGGCTCTACTAACTCAAACTAAATTCCCAAGAAAGCACTGGAACTGTATTCTCATAGACAAATTTCAAGCAGTTCCAGAACTGAATTAAAAGAAAGATCTAAATCAGCATACAAGATGCAATAAGATCATAGGAAGGTCGATATCAATTTTTACCAAGCGAGGTTGGAGCAATATGAATTCTCAAGTTCACCAAGTTGCGAAGTCTTTACCAAGTAATTAATTCATAGTGGATGACAGTCTGTCAGAATTCATACCCTAATTTCTACAAAGCATTAATGATAGAGTTGTAAACAAAAGGCAAGAAATCAAACTCATTCTTCACCATGAACTTTAGCATTTTGAGAGCAGAAAATTTCCAAAGTAATCCAGCGATTTAAACACTTTTGCGAAAAGAATTCTCTGTGAGCTACCATGGCATCATCTAGTGCTTCAGTGAAGAAAGGATCAGAAATGATAATCCAAGGGGAATGGAAAGCACCAGATTTCAAACTTGTGCCCGCAATTGCAGCAGCCCTAGACCCGAACGGAGCTCAATCTCAGATTCCTCCTAAGGTACTACTTGTTAACAATATTCACAATCATTTCAATTGTGCAATTCAAGAGATGGGAAACCTAGAGCTAGATATTGTGCGTGAGGAACTATGTGTGAATGGTATTCTAAAACCTGAGCACAAACATCTGGAAGACAAGGGATTAGTTTACATTTCACATTTACCTCAAAACTTTTGGGAGAAATGGGTTAGATACATTCTCAGCTATGTACATGAAGGCAAGATTTGGCTTGAGAAACCCATAGAGATCACTAAGAAGATGATTCACCAAATCACCGGTCTTCCCATGTTAAACAAAGTTAAAACTACCAAAACCCTAGGTCGGCCGGAACTGGAGAAGAAAACCCTAGCCGAGTGGGACGGTAGAGGCATGAAAGTAAGCAGCATTACTGATGCTGAACTGAAGTTTGGTACACACATCATTGCTCATAAAATATACAGTTCAAGTCGACAAAATAGTGTTTCTTGCGAAGCCATCGACCTAGCATACAAAGTGGTAAAGAATAATTTATCATTTGACCTTGCAGATTTGTTGTTAAAACAGTTTAACAAGAACATGGAAAGCATTCAAGCTTCCAAAAACAATCCATGTAAGTTTGGATCTCTACTGGTCTGTTTATTTTTCTATGTTCAAAAATTCTTCCCTTCCAAAGGAAAAGTAGTATGGAGAAAAGATGTGCCAATTCTTTATGAGATAAATGAATATATTTCAAAAATGGGTGAAAATTTTGAGGGCATCATGGATAGTTATTTTGAGTCTTTCAAGGAGAAAATGAACGACAGATTCTGAATTCCATAGAAGTTGGTGGAGGATTATAAGGATGATATTTTTTTTATAGTGGACTATGACAGAGTATACATTCAAGCAGCTAAATCGAGGATTGTACATGTAAAACCTCTTCCTTATGAGGTAAACATTGATGAAACAAACAATATCATTGAAGCCCTCCTTAATCAGCCTATTAATCCCAAAGCTCCATATTTTGGGACATATGAAGAAGCAAAGGTGAGAATTGAATTAAGTATAAAGCTTCCACAGGCAGTAAATAAAGGAAAAAAGAGGATAGCCAAAATGCAAATGCTAACCGAGGACAGAGGAGAAGACATTGAAGAAGAAGAGGAAAAGGATGAGAAAATAGAGGAACCAGAACCTGCAAAGAAGAAAGGAAAGGTATTCATTACCAAGGCACCTAAGCCTCCCACTGCCGTATTTACAAGAAGAAGTGCAAGGGGTAAGGCAGACAAAAAGGACAAATATATAATATTCAAAAAGCCTCCTCTAACCCTTCAAGAGAAGATCAAACTTTTGAGAGAAGGATCGGGGTCTAGAGTAAGTAATATAAAATCTTTAAAATATGAAACAAGATCAGAAATAGAACAAAAGGAGATTGAAGATGCTGTTATTGAAAAGATGGGACAGTGGAAATACTCTCCTGATGAAATAGCCCCACAGATTCCAGGAGCTTTATTAGATCCAATAAAAATGAGATGGGCCGATGCAAAGCAAACTATAAAAGACATATTTGATCAAACCCTGAAACAGTTAATGCCGAGCTTGAAAAATGATGAAATAAAGAAGGCATTGAAGGAGAATGAAAATAAGATGACACTGAAGTTCAATACTTGTTTAATTCTGATTAACAATATTGAATCTGTTGTGAAGAGTGAAAATGCCACATGGAAGAACATATACCATCTTCACCAACCGAGTACTGAAACAGTTATAATAAAAGACATTGAAGATGATAGTGATGAACAGGAAGAAGCCACTGAGGTAGATGATACTATGAGGATAGCGACAGAAGTCATTGCATCACTTCCTACCTCTCTAGCAAAAGTTACTACATCTAGCCCAGAGACATCTTCAAGCATGGTTGTGACAACTTCAACTCTTGTCCAATCACCTATAGCAACAACAGAAGTAACTACCATTTCTTCTACCGAGTTACAGTCTCCTATTTCATCAAGTTTTCCAGCAGTAAGTATTCTAGTTTTTTATTCTACAAGTGTAAATACTTTAAGTTCTCCAGTAGACAGTATACCATTCTCTAAAGCTAGTCCTACAATGTCTACTGTCACTACTACTAAGGCATTAAGTATAGATAAGCCTAAGGCTCAACCGAGTATAAGATTTTTGGGCAAGAATATAGTAGAGGATATAGACCTAGATGAGGAAATAGAGATTCCAACATTGGATTTTGCAAATCTATCAATGGATGAAATGCAAAATATAGGTGAAATCCTCCAAAGGAAAGCGAAGCAAAAGAAGCTTAAAGAAGAGAGAGACAAGGAATATAAAATCATTAAGGATGCTAAGGACATTTTATCAGAAGCATTAGGTATTGAAGTAGACTCCTCTCAACATGTTTTGTTACAATTAGCAGAAGCAGTAAATAAGTACAATGAGGATTCATCTGGGACAGACAAGTTAGTTGAAAAAGCCAAGAAGAAATTCAACAATAAAGTGCTTGAGCACATTGCTCAGCACATAGCCATTAATCAAGAAGAATTGTCTTCAGTTTTGACAAACATTGAATCTTCCTATTCGAATGTTACCTCTCTTTTGGTCAAACTATGCAATGTTGCTGAATTCACCAAGGATGTCAAGGATAAAATGAATAAAATTGATGAGGATTTGAATATTAGCATACAGAAGCTACAACTTGAACCAAGTTCAAACTCTGCTCATCACATGAAAATCTCATTCCTATCAAATATGCAGTCAGAACTACTGAAAGAAGACACAAGGATCTGGTCCACTTTGCTAGACATTCAGAACATGATCCTTCCCATCATGAATACAATGCATAAGCACATTGAACATTCCAAAACATTAATTCATGACAATCAATTCTCAATAGCAGATCACATGATTTCACTCTCTGCAGAAGTCTAAATTGCAATCCAAACATGCAAGATTCTGCAAGAAAATTGGGACAGAACCCTGGCACTGATAATGAAGGTACATTCTATTTTTCTATCAAATTTTGGATTCTCCCTGTAAAACACTTGTATATACACCTTTGGCATTATCGCCAAAAAGGGGGAGATATGTATAGAAGAAAAGCAAAAAAAGTTAGCACAATGAAAGGGGGAGATAATTTATAAAGCCCTATGACAAAGACAAATTTTGAAAAATCAAAATAAATCTTAGCATGGTTCATGTCTATATGTTTTGGGCAATAAGTGTTTTTGTCACTAATGCCAAAGGGGGAGATTGTTGGCATTAAGCAAGATTGCCACTAGTGACAACACTTATTTGCATTCTGAGTGCAAACCGAGTAGAACAGTGCAAACCAAGTAGAACAGTGCAAACTGAGTAGAATAGTGCAAACCGAGCAGGACAGTGCAAACCGAGCAGAACAGTGCAAACCAAGTAGAACAGTGAAAAACGAGTAGGACAGTGCAAACCGAGTAGGATAGTGTAAACCAAGTGACATTATGTCTACCGAGTCACAAGTATTTACTGAGTTCAAAGCTTACCGAGTGGTTAGTATGAACCGAGCCTTCACTTCTACCGAGTGCATGACGATGCCGAGTAATGCAGTGGACGCTGAGTATCAGAAAGTCACCGAGTTAGTTTGCAGGAACCATGTAACCATAGTTGGGCTAACTTAGTAGCACTTATGTTTATTTTTCAAGCCAACTTTGTAATTGTAATTAATTTTTTAGACTTTTATATAAACAATGTTGTACAAATTCCAAGTAGTATGAAAAAATATGAAAAAGAAAGAAAGGCAGAGATAAGCGAATTACAAAGGGCTACAACAGTATAAGAAGTAGCAAAGACAAATTCATCATAGAAGGTGATCAGTACATCAAAGAATCTCATTTAGCAATCTAGTTGCAAAGTAAGAGATCTATTGTTTCATCCTAACAGGTGAATCAGTACTAAAATCCTTTAACCAGGTAGACTTAACAGTCTTTTGTAAAATCTCTTAACCGAGTGCATACTTCATTGTATGTTTGTAAAACCTCTAACAAGGTGGACCTAGTAGTCCTTATTGCTCCTAGTAGGGCAGATCATCAGAAGTGATCAATGTAAGCCTTAACCGACCAAATTTATACTACAATACTAAAGCTTTGTGGGTTTCATCCCCACCCCAGTTTTACTTTCTTTTGGAAGGTTTCTGGGTAACCAAATCTATGTGTCATTGTTGTGAATGCTTTTAAGTTTCATGCTTTCTATATGCAAAAGGATAAAGTGAACTATATGTTAATACATTTAAAAGAAAATTTTGAAGTTACTGATTCACCCCTCCCCTCTTAGTAACTTGGTTAATTCTTGAATATTTCCAACAGTGAGCATAGGGAGATTCCAGCTATCTCTGGAAGAAGTAGACCAAATTTGAATTCCATTAGGCTAGAGAGTCGCTACATATATCTTCTCCATGTGATTTTCTTTTTTATATCTCACCTTCGGCTCAAAGGGTGAACTAAAATATATCTCACCCTTTGAATGCACTTCATGAGTTTCATCAACTTTAAAATTAGGACTGTTATCTTCATTATGATGTTGATGGATTCCATTGCATAAAGGATCCTCTTCAAACAATGGATATTATAACATAGAGAAATCAGACATATCTTCATCTACTTCCTCTTCAAACAATGGATTCAAAAACATAGAGAATTTAGACACTTTTTAGATTCTTCTTCCTCTCTACTAAATTCATCCTTTCTAGAATCATATAATTCATCAAAAAGACATGTGTCTCTCTCATCAGGTTTATCTTCTATTGTTTCATCAATTTTTTTATCCTTGTGGACTGGAAAAAATTTTAAGTTATTTTTTTGTATATGCCTTTGATATTCCTTATCCAACAAATCTAAAATTTGTTCTGTACCGAGAAAATATTCTTCCTCATTCATTTTGTTTATATTATCTACTTCTATTTCATAGGTCCTATTGTCACAAGAGTCATCCATACATAAATCAATAACTGGATTTATTGTGTTCTTTTCTCTGATGTTATCCTTTATTATATAATTATGAAATACATGTTTGATTGTTCAAATTATTTCCAAGATGAAATACTTTGTGTAGGTAATGATTCATATGCCTCTCTTGCATTATTTTTTAATGACCATGCAAACAAATTCATGGCATCATCTTCTGTATCATCTTCATAATCATCAAGGAACATATGAAAAGTACCCAAATGATCAAGAGATTATTCATCATAATCTCCATAAAATTCAGGCACCTTGTGTGAAAGATTTGTAAATACTTCATTATTACTACATTGAAACCTTCTAAGATCCAAACGCCTAATGTCCACTAGAATAAATGGTTTTCTTTGAAATGTTTGTTTATTCTGATAAATTCTGAATATCTAAATTGGTAGTAACTTGTTTCTTTATACATTATGTTCTTGACAATAGAGTCACCACTTCTTTCAAAGAGGAAACTTTAGTTATCTCCGTATGGGTCTTCTTCCTCATTAGAGTCATTGATTGAAATGCTTTATTGAATAGAATTACCACCTCATTTGAAGAATGTCTTACTTCTAGGTTCTTTCTTCATGTAGAGTGTACTTCCAAACAAACTAATATAATTACTTTTTGATTTCGATCTGTGAAATTTGAAATTCTAGGTAAGTTCACAATATATATTGTGAGCAACTCTCCCCATCAGAGTCACCAATTTATTGGTGCTCAAAAACACTGGACCATTTTGAGGCCAACTAACAGGCACAAACATGATGGATTTTCTTTTGCCCAACTAACAAGTATAATGATACCTCTGCAATTCTGGCTTAATCAAGCAAAGGCTGGTAGGCCTAAATTCACTTTGAACTATTTAATTCTCTATGTCGCACAACTGCGTACATAAACAAACAAAGTTCCTCCAAAGGTGGTGAATGATCCTTTGAGGAAAGAAACTAATCTCCTAAAGATATTTAGGTCATGCCTAGATTTCCTTTAGCAAAAACACAACTAAATTTTTTTTCAAATATTAATATATATGTGTATGTTAAAAGTGTATAGCTTGCTAAGATTTCTTCTAAACATATTTTACAATAGCAGTACAAGCACTAGTATGGACAAATTATCATAGGAAACATAAATAAATAAAGAACATTACTCTACCTTCAATTTATAGCTACAATCAAAGAGATACAACATTAATCATTTCTTTTTTCTTTTTTTTTATTACAACTAGGAAGCATGTGACCACTTTTTACACACACTACAAATTTTCATAGCCCTGGCCTGGTCCAACCAAGATATCTTGAAAAACTTGCAAGAAACAAAATTGACTAGCAAAACCATGGTACTCTCCTCCCTACCATATGGCATCGTGAGACCTCGTAGGTCCTACCCAAACCCCGAGCAAGGGGAAATCAAGCCAACATGAAACATGCTCTTAACAAGCTCATGATTCTCTTACTACTACAAAGGAATGCAAATAACACAACACAAGATCATGATACTACAACAACAATACAACAAATTCCTCCAAAAACACAACAACACTAAGATCACAAATACTACACTAAGGAAATGACAAGATTTTGCATACAAAAGATAAACTTGCAAGAGAGCTATTTCCTCTCATCATGAAAACAAAAACAAATAAGCAAGAATGAATGTGCACCAACCTAAAATCCAATGCTTAATGAAGAAGGTTGTAGAAGAGCTATCCCCTTTCCAATGTTCTCCAAAACTAGCTAAGTCTCCAAAACTAGAGAGTGGGTGTCCACCCAAAACCTTCCCCCAAAACTCCTACTAAAAGGGATCTTTCACCAAACCCTCATTAATGGGTATGGTTCATGGAGTACTCCCATCTCTCCTTGTCTCCCTTCATAAATGAGGTGGAGACCAAGAATGGGGAAAGATGAATGGCCTTGTCCTCCTATTGGATGGTCTTCCCAAGGTGAGTCCCCCAAGAGTGGATTTTCGTCCATCTTGGAAAACCCACTTTTGGGAGGTCCCTCAAGTCAAAAGTAAGGTGTCCTATAGTCAAAAATTCCCCTTACCCAATGTTCTATCAAGGGGACTTGTCATTTTTGTGCTAAAGACTACCCAATGTGTCCACATGAGTCTTCAAAACACCCTTCTAAGCTACCTTATAGATTTGACATGGATGTGACTCTTCCTTGGCTCTCTAATCAAGTGGCTCTTCTTGGGAAGGAAAACTAGGTGACCCTTCAAGCTCCCCAAGAGACATGCCAACACATCACTAGCACAAGGAAAACATTTCACAACACACTTGACATGTCACATATAAATTCACAAGATATAAAAAGAAGAAATAAATTAAAGTACACACACACACATACACACACACATTCACTTCATGAAATAAAATACATCCAAAATGAGCTCTTGTCTCCCTCTGGACATGACCTTGGTGTCATGGGAGACACAATACATGTTAGCTTGACTCCCCCTAAATTCCATGGTTTTATCCCTGCACACTCGAGATAATATCAGTAATTCCAATAATATGTCATGTATATAATCCAATTAAAGCATCATATAAACCCATTTGTTCATATACAACAATTAAGTCTACATCCACATCACCTCATTCTTATATATAAATCTACATTTTTCCAAATCCAAAATTGATGAAACTATATATATATATCTATATATAGTAATTGAAAATACCTCCTAACCAAGTTTCATAACTCAATTCCACATAGTCCATATTCCTTTATACTCTCTAACTCTAAAGCATATCATAATTTTCATTTATTTAAATTACCTCAATTTATCTGCATCAAGTCACACATATCAATATAAGATCCAAGATCTTAGTTCTATATCCTTTCATTTAGCTCATAACTATAAGCAAGTAAAACATAACCCAAATAAGATGTAGTACCAATGCACCAGGGCCTTCCATCAAATCAAGTCAGATTGTATTATCTTGCAATAAGATTATCTCAATTTAACACATGGTACTCAATCATTAGGTTCATATCCTAGAATACACAATGCTATCTTAAAACAAGGTGGTCCTTAACCCATGATAAACATTGGACCTAAAAACATAATTACCTACTATGAAATCATCCCATAATACAATTTGTCTTGGATCCCTTCTTTATTAATTTTGAGTATGTTTCAAGAAGACAAGTCACGAAGATGGTTGTCTCAAGGTTATTTCTAATCCTTCCTGTATTTAATTACTGATCCTATTATGTCTTTAAAATCTACAACTTCACTAATCAAGTTGGTTAATAGTGAGGACATGTCAAACTCAAAAAGTTTCTATACTTCCTTAAGCTTAACTTAGTCTTGGTTATGCTATTGTACTTCAACCATTGACACTATTGATTCAAAAATCTCTATTGTTTAATTACCATAGATTGTATTTTCTCTAAAATGTCTCAAAACTATGCATGTTAAATTGTCACATTCTATTAATCATTAGGGGAATATTCCAACCCTCATAAGCTTCATAATAATAATTTAGATAATATTTCCAAGCATCCTAGAGTAACATTAATACTATCATGTTAGCACAAGTATACATCTTCATGTTCTAATACCACAATAGTTAGCCAACATAATATTACTTCAAAACTATATCTTAAATTAACATATTTCATGAATCCATTTGAAGATGAAATCTATTCTAATTAATTTGATGAACTATAGTCAAGATATCTAATTACTTTGCATAAAATCTATGGAAAGTTTTGCAAGAAATAACAATAGTGCTTACTAGAGCATTCTTACCAAGATGAGGGAAATGGAGGGGTCCTACAATTTATTCTATAATACATGACTAAAATGGATTATACTAAGGACTAAAAGTAATGCTTTTGAAATAATAATTAATGATCTACGAACTATAGATGAACTTAATGTGACAATTTCCAATTAAAGATTAGATCGGTGCCTTCTAAGTACTTGGGCTATAGAGTCAAAACAATTTCAATCCTACATATGATCAGAGAGGGTTTTTAAAAAACTTGATTTAATAAGTCAAGACCATCCTTTCAAAGGCTTCCGCTTGAATCATAATACAAATCAATTTACACAACTAATCCTATCAAATTTAACTCAAATTAAGAGACAGATAAGAACAATGGCAAGTTCACAGACCATACAATTGATACTCGAGTTGTATATATTTACTTTGAATTACAATATTCAGGGAATTTAACACAGTGAAACACTCTATTTAATAGAATATCTGAAAGACTAATTGAAAACATATAACCTATAACCACAAAAAAAGGAGATCACAAGTATCTTTATTGATGTTGAAAAATGGGTACATATGAGTTCATAGTTGTAGTTGTTTATGAAATTATATCCTATGAAAATATGAATTGTATTGTCTTCTATCTTTTCATTTTATATTATATATAGACACATGTTTGAGTGGCTTTCACACCTCTTTAGGGTGAAAAGACACACCCTTATTACAAATTATTTTGAAAAAATAATAAACTAACTAAAAAATAACCACCTAAATTTCAGATTTGGGTCTGGTTGAAAAATCAAACACCTCGTGGAAAGCTAAGATGCTTTTTGGAAATAGGAAATTTGATTTCCCAAACTGGGTATTTTTTAGAGTTTTAAAATTTGACCATCTTCAGCATCTATCGGCATCATCTTTGCAGCGGGTTGAAATTCTAGCATTTTCTGAAGACTTTGATCATAGAATTTTGATTGTTCCGGTCATAGAGCTTCCTTTCTTAATCTCCCAAATGAATTGAAAATTCATGTAATTTTTTCATCCAATTTCATGTACTCCATCATTAATTATTGGGCATGGAGTTTAAGAGTCCATTATTTAGAGTTTTATCACTATAGGACTCCAATTTTTTCCCAAAATTTAGAGCTCCAACAATCTCTTTGGAAGATAAACTAATTTATTTATGTTTTCACGTGTAGGTGAAAAGTCCACACAATTTCTTACATAGGGATTAATTATTTCCTAAATTTCTTTTCAATTAAATAATGACATAATATTTTCCTATGTATTATTCATTTTCTTGATTTTAAGAAAAAAAAAATGGGAAGAGGGAGTTGAACACTCGACCTCTTGACCCATCCTTTCTTTGTAACCTAAAGTACCTAACTCTACCCTTACTGATTGACCTATGTTATTCATTTAGATTATGGGTACAAATAAAGGTATTAATTAAAGATTATTTTATTTCCTTTAATTTTTAGGAGAATAAATATATTGTTTTTCTTTAGTATGTGCGTGTCATAGAAATTTTATATTTCACAAAATTATTATTATTCTAATGTGAGTGCCTTTTTAAATTTAATTTATAATTTGTCCTAAAAACCCTAAAGTGGAATAGCATATCAAAATAAATTATGTGGAGTATTATTATGTTTTTAGGTTTTGAAGTTTTTTAATTGATATTAATCTTTAAATCTTAAATTACCTAATTGTAACTTTTTATTTTACCCTAATATATTTTAAATTTTAAAAATTAACCTTCTAGGGTAAAATGGGCATAAAAGATTATGTATTGCCATTATGTGACTTAATTTTATCTTTTTCATTTTTGGAGATGTTAATTGGGTGATGAAAAGGTTTTTTATTTTTATTGCATTAACATTTTAGGGTTTTTATTATGAAAGTGAAATTATTCCTAAACTATATGTATTTTGATAATATGGTTATTTTATACATTAGCAATATTTATAATATTAGGGTTGTTATTTTGTAAAAAACTAACACTTGCCCTAAGTACATTATTGTGAAATATTAAGATACTAAGGTGAATGCGCCCTTTTTTCCAGGGCAAGTTGTAAAACTTGTATACCCTAATGCTTTGGGAAATTTTTGTTTCTATATTGTAATTTATATTATTTTACTTTTGTGAATGTTTGTATTTTAAAATGAATATGTTATGGTTAATATATAATGAGAATAAAATTTTGAATTTAAAATTAATGTCATATTTCTATTAAATATTTTAGGTAATACCTTATGTTTTGATAAATATAACTCATTTATATTAATAAAAGTGGGTGGCTTATAATTATTATTTTATTTGCATTTTATTTTATCAAATATATTTATGAGAGTTATATCATACTTTTATTAATTTTTTATTTTGATTGATTTTAAGGATCACATTAAAAACCTAAAATATTATACAATATGACAAATTTAATTTTAAATTTTATTTACTAATACCGAGTGTTTTTGTGCAGGAAACTAAATGTTTGATTATTATGCACAAACAGCCGAAATATAATAAATCAAACTTATTGTACGAGAAATATTTCCCTAAGAACCATTTATTATGGTTTAATTTGTATTTTTTTAGGATTAGTGTTAGGGATTAAGTTTTTGTGAAAGGACATGTCTTTTCACAAAAAATGATTGAATATTATATTTATATTCAAACATATGTAAACAAGGGACATCATGACACAATTGGGGAAAATCTCTTGAACTACGAATTTAGACCTAATATTCAATTTTTCAAGTGCTAATGTCAGATAAGTTGTTTTTATACCTTTTGAGGTTAAATATCTATTACTTTTTATTAGTTTTTCAGATGCTCTGTATACCAAGGTGTTCTATTGTATTATTTTCCTTGATTTTTTACTATTCATAGTTAATTTGTACAATTCAAATAGCAATTTTCATGGTCTGTGAACCTGTTGTTCTTCCTTTCAGCCTCTTAATTTGGGTTAAAATCGATAGGATTAATTGTATGAATTATTTTGAATTATGATTCAAGGGGAGCCTATAGGATGATAGTCTTGCTTTATAGGAGTGAGTTGCCTTAAAATTGTCTCTAACTATACGTAAGATTGAAAATATATGACTCTTATACCCAAAACTATATTAAGGAACTGATCTCATTTCATTTGTAATTGTTATTTGGTTCTATTTTATAGTTTAGATATTATATCTAATTTCTTCTTTACAAAGCATTCAATTAGGTTTAATATAATTTCAGGCTTAGTTTAGATATCATACTATTCAGCTATTAGGAGATTAGGTTATTTTCCTCCAAGGATTATTTACCCCTTTGGAAGGAATTGCTTTTTCTTATGCATGTGTTTGTGCAGTTTAGAAGCTCTTGTGGATTTAGGCCTACTAGCCTTCGCTCAATCGAGTCAAAATTGCAGAGGCACTTGCTTGTGTCTATCAATTGGCCTCACAATGATCCATCATTTTTGAGCACCAACACAAAGTACTAACAATCATTTGGTCCTTTGGATTCAGACCTCTTTCCCTTTTATTTTCCTCTTGATTTCCTAGGATTTCTAGAATTATTTTCTCTCTGATTCATTATACATCTACTTTGTAAGACACTTTTAAATGTAGATCCACCAGATCTTTTCCTACGAGTTTCCTCACTTTGAATCACACTGATAACATCATAAAATTTTAGGATATTAGAACCAGAAACAAAGTTACTAACAACCATTACCAATCCATTCCAACTTTTAGGAAAAGAACACCAAATTAAGAGATCCCTAATTTCTTCATCAAAATTAACATTTACAAAGATAATTGATTGGTAACCATATTATACTCATTCAAATGATTAGTAATAGATCCACCTTCTTCCATATTCATATAAAATAAATACTTCAAGAGAAATAACATTTTTGAGAGGAGGGCTTTTCATACAACCTTGTTAGCGTTTCAATCAACTCTTCAATTGTTTTCGATTTCATAATATTAAAAATGACTAATTGTGCCAGGCATAATCGAATGCTTCAACTTCCTTTCTGTTAAGAATATCCCAGTTCCTCACCAGTCATTGTTGACCAGTTTCTTGGATTTTCCTTCCAATGGCCGCTATAGATCATTTTGATAGAGATAGTCCTCCATTTGCATTTTCCATAACTGGAAGTTCTACCCATTATACTTCTAAAACCTTTAGCAAGTATGCTTGTCTTCCATTACTCCCATCAACTATGAGACTCTCCTTGTAGAGGATAAATGAAAAAAAGACCTCACTTTGATACCACTTGTTAGGATTAACAAGAAAAAATAGCAGTTACATGCAAATATAACCAATAATCAAAAAATAAAAACCACAAAGAAGAGAATGCAAGACACAAAGATATAACATGGTTCACACCAATCCCTACGTTATGTCCACCAATAGAGAGGTCCAATATTGTTATTATTATTACTATTATCCAGTGATTACAACCTAATTACAATCTGCAATCCCTTAAAACTCAATACTGTCAGAAGAAGCTCCATACATCTCAAATTCCATAACCCTGAGCCATTTTATACAAGCTTTTTGCTACTTTAGGGTTAGAATCGGTTACAACATGTCGGTCGATTAGTACTTTCCTAATTAGTTAGCACAAGCCAACATATATATACATATATGTATGTATGTATATGTATGTGTGTGTGTGTGTGTGTGTGTGTGTGTGTGTGTGTGTGTGTGTATACATGTCATGTATATATGTGATTTATAGGGTCCCAAGATCAGGATCTTTAAGCAATCACCATGGAAACTAGATTGTGCACCTTCTACACAAAGAATGATCATGCTATGTTGGATAAGATGGTGCATTGTGTGGATAACGATCTCACAATCCGTTACCTAGAAATTACAATGTGAACTGACATGGAGGAGATCCATAATATCCCACAATCGTAGAGGATAGACATGCTATCTTTCAAATATGAAGATAATTTTGATAGCCATTAGCCAGAAATGGCCAGAAACCTAGACTACCTTTACAAAGAATTTTTGGAAGAAGATGTGGATGACAGTTGGATGCTAAAATACTGGAGATTGGAAGGTTTTGACATACCTTCAGAGATGGACAGCATTGCTCCCTCTAATTTGCACATTATGGCTCCTGAAATTCCTAGATTGCACTAGGAAAAACAAGAAAGATCTGAAGAGATCGAATGCATCATTATTATGACCAGAAAGGACAATGCCCTGTAAGTGCTTGGCTATACAGAAAAATTAGGATTAGTAGCTTAGATTCTCTAAGGAGTTTAAGAGTTTTGAGTATTTCAATTTAGCTATGTATGTAATTTGATATATGTGTGTAGGTTTAGGAGTTTTTACAAGTATATCTGAAGGTTACTTAATGTATATAGTATCAAGTCAGTCTATACATTTGAATATTGATAGATTCTCATTAGTCTAGCAGCTTCTCATAAGTGGAT
>BSBK01004780.1:420000-427500 GCA_027943335.1 Chamaecyparis obtusa
TATATATATATATATACTATATACACACATATATATATACATATATACACATATATACATATTTACACACACACACACACACACACACACACACACACATATATATATATATTTATATTTATACATATAGATATACATATATATATATTTTATACATATAGATATACATATACATATATACATATATACATATTTATACATATAAATATACATATATATTTACATACATACATATTTATACATATATATATATATATATATATATATATATATATATATATATATATATATATATATATATATATATATATATATATATATATATATATATATGTATATATATACACATACACACACACACAAACATCTATATACATACATACATACATACATACATACATACATATACATATATATATATATAGTATATATATATATATATATATATACACACACACACACACACACACACACAGAGATATATATATATATATATGTGTGTGTGTGTGTGTGTGTGTGTGTGTGTGTGTGTGTGTGTGTGTGTACAAGTAGATAGATATGTATATGTATATGTGATGCAAGAGCATCCTGGGTGCAAGAGCAATCTTGCATCACCCCAAAAAAAAAAGATTTATATTTTTATATTCAATATGGGTTATTTTGTGCAGAGCTGCTATTTATGGAAAGTTACTATTTTTGGTAATTTTTGTATGTGCTCAGAATGATCTGATTTCTTTTTTGGAGGTTCATTTTGGTCATATAAGTCTGCCAGTAAAGTTTCATTGCTAGATCAAGTGTATATTGGAAGATATTGAAGATTTTTGGTATTGGTAGCAAGGTACAAAAACTTTAAACTCAGTTTCGAAGGCTTTAGAGGCCCCAGATGAGGTCAAAAATTTGGGTGATGGGCGCTTGTGGGGGTCAAGCCTATAGAGGGCTTCGTGGCATTTCTGAAATGGGGTTATAATAGCCGATTAGGTCAACTGGTGATGACTTATAGTCTTCGGAAGTTGGGCCACCTGAAATGGCGAAAAATAATTTTTCTTCAAAATTTTTGTTCGGGTTTCAAAGGTTATCTTGAGCTGACTATGATGTAATAAAATGTAAAATAAAATAATTCTAAGTTTGGTCGGCTTTATTGGCTAAAATTATGGAACCTTCCCAGGTGGTGGAAAATTGCCTATATAAGGAAGGCTGTATTATTGTCTTAGGCAGTTCAGAATAGTTCTGGGTAGTAGATCTGTGTATTGATTTGAGGCTTTTCCTATAGAATATTGTAAGGAATGCCCATGTGGCTTTGCATATTATAATTCTAAAAATTTGTAATTCCAACATTTGTGGAGATAATAAGAAGCCAATTTTCTATTCTTGCATATTACTGTTGTTGTTCTCTCTATTTCTGTTATGTGTTTGTGGTATTAAGAGGAGCACCCTTCATCATGTTTATGGTATTAAGGGGAGCACCCTTCATCAAGTGGTATCACAGCAGTGTTTCTTAAGTGTGTAAATAGATCACCGACTATGAGGCCAGTTTGCACCAGGACTGTGGTTAGGGTTTCAGTGCGCATCGCGAAAATGCTTCCACGAAGAGAACGTGGTGGAAGACCTGGTGCTATGATACCTAAGCTTAGAGAGCTATAGAGACAAGTGTGAGTATTGCAAGAAGAGATTCACAGAGGAATGAATCTTAATGTCAGAGATGAAAGTGAGGATGAAGCCGAAGAAGAATATCAAGAAGGAGAAACTGAAATTGTGAACCAAGAGGAAGAAAGACTTTTTCGAGCGATTTTCAAGATTGAAAAATACCTAAGATTGAGGTTCCTACATTTTCTAGAAATCTTAACGTAGAGGAATTGATCAACTAGATCAATGAATGTGAGGAATATTTTGAGTATGAAGATGTTGAAGATCCTAATAGGGTCAAATTTACGAAGGCCAGATTGAAAGGTCAGCGAAGATCTGGTGGCAAGAAATTCAATTGGAGTGAAATAGAAGAGGGAAAGATAAAATCATAAGATGTGATCAGATGGTAGATGAATTGAAGTGACGGTTCATTCATGTTGATTATGAGCTTGACCTACTAAAGAAAATGTAAAGTTTGAAGCAAGCAGAAAGATCTGTTCAGGGAGTATATAGAAGAGTTCTATCAACTCTCCTCATCAGAACAGGCCATGTAGAAGCTGATAAGGAGAAAGTTGCCCGATACCTTAATGGGTTAAGGCCAAGCATTTTAGGAGGAGTTGAGTCTAGTTCGAATGAATAGTATTGAGGAGGCATACCAGTTTGCCCTAAAAGTAGAGGAAAAGCTGAACAAGAAGTTTGAGCGCAGACAAAATGGAAGAGGTCATGGGTGGAAGATCTGGCGGACGGTCATATGGTGGCCGAAATGAAGATTTGAAAAAGAAAGATGAGGCCAGTTAGCAATCAGAATCAGAGAGTAAATAATTCTAATCATTTCAAGGATCAGAGTAATAGAGATCAGAGAGGAAGAGGAAGAGGACAAGGATCTGGAAGAGGAGGCTTCCCTGGAACATGTTTTCACTATGGAGAAGAAGGTCATAGGGAATTTGAATGTCCTCGGCGCCAAGGTAGAATAGACAAAAGAAATGAAGGCTAGGCCAGAGTTGCACATGTAGATAAAGATGCTAGATCATCAAATTTTGAAGATGCTGAAAGAGGAGAAACGCTAATTAACAGAAGAGTCTTGCTGAGTGGTGAGAATGAACCTGAACAAAGGAGGAGCTTGTTTCGCACTAGATGCAAGTGTGAGGGTAAATGCTATGATGTGATTATCGATAGTGGAGCAATGAGAATTTGGTGTCAGAAGAGATGGTGACAAAGTTGAAGTTCAGAGACAAAAACACCCACATCCATATCAAATTCCCTGGGTGTAGGATGACCACAAGGTCATGGTTAGTGAATAGTGCCTAGTAAAGTTCAAGATCGATGGGTACCAAGATGAGGTACTTGTGATATCATCTCTATGGATACATGTCATATGTTGTTGGGTACACCGTGGTAGTTTGATAGATGTGCTATACATGATGGTCGTGCGAATACCTATTCCCTAACAAAGGATGGAGTGCGACATAAGCTAAAGCTATTGAAGGAGATTGAAGAAAAGGTATATGGTAATTTCAAAAGTTTGTAAAGAAGAAGTAGAGGATGTACCTGTAGAGGTTGTAGATTTGTTGAATGAGTTTTAGGATATTGTATCTAATAATGTACCTCATAGATTACCACTGGTAAGGAAGATCAGTCATAAGATGGATTTGATTCCAGGAGCCAGTTTACCAAACAAGGCAGCACACAGAATGACACCAATAGAAAGTGAAGAGTTGAACAGACAAGTACATAATTTTTTGCAGAAAGAGTTGATTCAAGAGAGTTTGAGTCCCTGTGCTGTACCAGCGGTATTAGCACCAAAGAAGAATAGAGAGTGGAGGATGTGTACAGATTCTAGAGCAATAAATAAGATCACAATCAAGTATAAGTTTCCATTGCATGAATGGATGATATTATGGATTGTTTGAGTGGATCTATGTATTTTTCAAAGATAGATCTGAAGAGTGGATATCACCAGATTTAGATCAGAGAAGGAGATGAATGGAAGACTACCTTCAGAACAAAGGAAGGACTGTATGAGTTGTTGGTCATGCTTTTGGGCTAACCAATGCACAGAGCACTTTCATGTGGCTCATGAATGAGGTTCTGAAAGAATTTCTGGGTAAGTTTGTCATTGTTTACCTAGATGATATTTTGATTTTTAGCAAAACATTGGAGGAACATATGATGCATATTCGTATGGCATTTGAGAAGTTGAGAGATGAGAAATTGTTGATTAATTTGAAGAAGTGCAGTTTTGTGAAGAAAGAGTTAGTGTATTTGGGATTTGTAGTTTCAGCAGAAGGTCAAAAAATGGACCCAGAGAAGGTATAGGTTATCCTTGAATGCCTACTCTAAGGAGTGCTACTGAGGTAAGATCTTTTCATGGTTTGGCTAGGTTTTACAGAAAGTTTATCTAAAATTTTAGCAATATTTGTGGACCCTTGACTGAAATAATAGAGGGGATAGAAAAGAGTTTAAGTGGACTAATGGGGCAGAAAAGAGTTTTCAGTTGTTGAAATGACAAGTTACAGAACAACACTGTTTTAGCACTTCCAAATTTTAATAAGGTGTTTCAAGTAGATTGTGATGCTAGTGGTACTGCAATAGGAGCTGTTATGAGCCAAGAAGGTAAACCTGTTGCTTATTTCAATGAGAAGTTAAATGATGCCAAGAGGAAATATTCTGTTTATGATCAGAAATTTTATGCTATAGTTCAGGTATTAAAGAAGTCGAGACATTATCTACTTCCTAAGAAGTTTGTTTTGTATACTGATCATCAAGCTTTGCAATATTTGAATAGTCAAGGAAAGTTAAATCAGAGGCACTTGAAATGGGTTGAGTTTTTACAGAGTTATACATTTGTTTTGAAACACAGAAGTGGAAAGTCTAACAGGGTTGCAGATGCTCTTAGCAGAAAGCAAATATTGCTAACAAAGATGCAGATTGAGGTAGTGGGGTTCAAGGAACTCAAAAATTTATATCCAGAGATCCTGATTTTGGTAAAGCTTGGAAAGCTTGTATAGAACCTGTTACTCTAGATAGGATGAAATGGTTGGATTTCATCATCCAGGATGATATGCTATTTAGAGGGAGTTAGTTGTGCATTCGATGAACTTTTATGAAGGAGAATCTCGTCAAGGAGAAGCATAGTGGAGGATTGGCTGGACATTTTGGTCATGATAAAACCCTTAGTTTGGTTAGTGAGAATTATTATTGGCCACAGTTGCAGCAAGATGTGAAAAAGTTTCTACAGAGTTGCAGAGTATGTCAGATGGTGAAAGGAGTGAAGCAGAATATAGGGTTGTATCAGCCATTACCTATACCAGAGAAGCTTTGGGAGGATATCAGTATGGACTTTGTTCTTGGTTTATCGAGGACACAGTGGGGACATGATTCAATTTTTGTGGTGGTTGACAGATTTTCAAAAATGGCACATTTCATTCCCTGCAAGAAGACTAATGATGTTGTTCATGTAGCAGAATTGTTTTTTCAGAGAAGTAGTGAGACTTCATGGTTTGCCAAAGACCATAGTTTTAGATCGAGACACTAAGTTTGTTGGATATTTTTAGCGACATTATGGAAGAAGTTTAAGATAGATTTGAAGTTTAGTTCATCACATCATACACAGACTGATGGACAGACAGAGGTGGTGAATAGAAGTTTGGGAAATTTGCTGAGATGTTTGGTTGGAGATAAGCCAACAGGATGGGATTTGATTTTACCACATGTAGAATTTGCATACAATAATTTTGTCAATAGAAGCACTGGTAAATCACCATTCTAGATTGTATATGAAAGTATTCCAAGAAATGCATCTGAATTGAGAAAGAAAAATAAAGGAGAAATAAGTAGTGCTGAAACTGAAAATTTGTTAGAACACCTTGAAGAACATCCATGAGGAGGTGAGGAAGCCATATTACCACGATGAATGCATAGTATAAGGCTAAGGTAGATGAGAAAAGGAGGTATAAGAAATTTTAGGTTGGTGATGAAGTCATGGTTCATTTGTGAAAGGAGTGGTTTCTAGTTGGTACATATAACAAGCTGAAAATGAAGAAGTTTGGACCATGTAGGATACTGAAGAAACATGATTCAGGAAATGCATATGAGATAGAATTACCCACTTGAGCTAAATATTTCACCAGTGTTTAACATTTCAAATCTGACAGAGTATCATGAAGGAGGTGTTGAAGATGAGATCACAACAGCACAGTGGAGTATTCCAGCAACTAGTTCAGACACTAAGGAGATCGAAGATATATTGGACAGTCATGTTGGCAGAAGCACAAGGAACAGGACATATCAAGAATATCTGGTCAAGTGGAAAGGATGACCTGTTGAAGATTCATCATGGCTGACAAAGAGGAGGTTAGCCATCTTAGTTTTCCTCTGCACACCTGAGTCGTGATAGGGTCACTTCTCAAATTACCTTGGGTGTCTGATGCAGGAGCATCTTGGGTGTAAGAGCAATCTTGCATCACCCAAAAAAAAATATTTATATTTTATATTCAATAAGTGTTATTTTGTGCAGAGCTGCTATTTATGAAAAGTTACTATTTTTGGTAATTTTTGTATGTACTCAGAATGATCTGATTTCTTTCTTGGAGGTTGATTTTGGTCATATAAGTCTGCCAGTAAAGTTTCATTGCTAGATCAAGTGTATATTGGAAGATATTGAAGATTTTCAGTATTGGCAGCATGGTACAGAAACTTTAAACTCAGTTTTGAAGGCTTTAGAGGCCCTGAATGAGGTCAAAAATTTGGGTGACAGGCGCTTGCATGGGTCAAGCCTGTAGAGCACTTCGTGTCATTTCTGAAATGGGGTTATAATAGCCGATCGGGTCAACTGGTGATGACTTATGGTCTTCGGAAGTTGGGGCCACCTGAAATGGCAGAAAATAATTTTCTTCAAAATTTATGTTCGGGTTTCAAAGGTTATCTTGAGCTGACTATGATGTGTTGGCATTAAGTAGAATTGCCACTAGTGACAACACTTATTTGCATTCTGAGTGCAAATCGAGAAGAACAGTGCAAACCGAGTAGAACAATGCAAACCAAGTAGAACAGTGCAAACCGAGTAGAACAGTGCAAGCTGAGCAGAACAGTGCAAACCGAGCAGAACAGTGCAAACCGAACAAGACAGTGCAAACTGATCATGATAATGCAAACTGAGCAGGACAGTGTAAACTGAGTAACAATTATGTCTACCGAGTCACCAGTATTTACCGAGTTCAAAACCTACCGAGTGGTTAGTATGAACCGTGCCTTCACTTCTACCAAGTGCATGATGATGTTGAGTAATGCAGTGGACGCCAAGTATTAGAAAGTCACCGAGTTAGTTTGTAGGAACCATGTAACCATACTTGGGGCTGACTTAGTGGCACTTATGTTTATTTGTCAAGCCGACTTTGTAATTGTAATTAATTGTTTAGACTTGTATATAAACAATGTTGTAAAGATGTCAAGATGTAATTAAATGAATATGTATGTGAATAAAAAGAAAAGGCAGAGATTAGCGAATTACAAAGGGCTACAGCAGTATAGGGAACAACAAAGACAAATTCATCACAGAAGGTGATCAGTACATCAGCGAATCTCAATCAGCAATCCAGTTGCAAAGTAAGAGATCTACTATTTCATCCTAACAAGTGAATCAGTACTAAAATCCTTTAACCAGATAGACTTAACAGTCTGTTGTAAAATCTTTTTACCGAGTGCATAACTTCATTGTATGTTTGTAAATCTTTTAACAAGGTGGATTTTGCAATCGCTTATTGCTCCTAAACAGGGCAGATCATCAGAAGTGATCAAATTGTAAGCCTTAACCGGCCAAATTTATTCTGCAGTACTAAAGCTTTGTGGGTTTCATCCCCACCCCAGTTTCACTTTCTT